>ML677332.1:19595368-19691121 GCA_007922305.1 Dermatemys mawii
ACGGAGTGGGTATTAGCCCACGAAAGCTTATGCTCTAATACTTTAGTTAGTCTTTAAGGTGCCACAGGACTCTGTCACTTCTAAAAAAATTTTGAAAACTCAATTTTCCAACTGCCTGGGACTGTGTTAATAATCAAGGAACAACACTGGAGATAAACATATAAAGAATATAATGTAGGTCTCCAACGTTAAAACGTATTTAAAGCTTTGTGCTTATTTTTAGAGGGTTTCTTGCTGTTATTGTCACACCTATGCAAAAGCAATTATTGTCTGTGAGGGTCACCAAGAGTTCAGTGTTACTGAGAAACACACAGTATTTGGTATTAATGGCATGAACTGCTTTGCAGCCTGGACAGAGTCTTAAAGAGACAACAGCATTTCACATGCAAACATTTCTATTTTTTAAGGTTTAATTCATTGTTGTTAATTATGGCACATCACACTTCAAGGAAACATTATTAAGATAATAGCACGACTTTGCATTTCTCCTGCTTTCCCCCCCCCCCCCCCCCATGAATCTCAGAGGTATTTATAAACAAATTATAAGCCTCACAGAACCCCTCTGAGGCAGGTAAGTTTTATTACATCAAGCCTAAAGATGAGTAAACCGAGGCAGGGAAAAGTTAAATGACTCATCCAAAGTCATGGCAAGCCTGGGCAAAACCTAGAAATAACTGAGTCCCAATCTTATGCTGAAACCATTAGACACTTCTTCCACCACTTGACCAGCTTCTAATGTCAAAGAATTCCATTCCTCTCTGACCAAATTAGCAAATCAAGGTATGAAATTAGATTATTGCACGTCACTCCTCTGTGAAGTGCAGTTGCATCATTATGAAAGTTTTTACTGTTTGCATACAGTTTTATTTTTAATATTAGGTTTCCCCCAACTGGATTTACAAAATGTTAATTAAGAAACTTCATTTTCATTTTTTTCTTGTTAGGCATGTTAGGAAATTAGTTTCTCTACCCAGCCCTCTGACTGGGGATTACTGAGAGAGTGTAATGCAACGCAGCTCTTCCTACAGTTTAAGGCAATCATACACAAAGTCTGAAAACTACTACATAAGACAGTAGACTGCAGCAGGCAACAGAAAGCCTGTTAACCCTGACAGAATCTCTCACTGACCACTTTATATGAAGGAAGGATTGCGAATTAAATTATTGTATGTGTGGTGGAGCAATATAGCCTTACACATCACATCTGTTTTCCTTATGAAGAATGTAAGTAGTAGATGCCCCCAGCTTTTCCATTCCAAAAAACACACACACTCTCTCAAAGCCACACCCAGAGTCAAGATCACTCTAGGCTACAGCTTTTCCAGAATATTTTTTTGCTCCCACAATGGCATTACAGAGAAACAGGACTGACTGGGTTGCTCCTCTGGGGGAGAAATTAAGTAGTCTTGAAAATGCATCTTACAGCAGTCCAGCCTCAATGCTTTGCAGCAGATACGCTAGCACTTGGTTACCTCAGTAATTCCTATTCTTAGTATAGGAAAAAAGCCTCCCTTACCACTGTGTAGTAACTGTTGGCAAATAGTTGGTTCATTTAATAGTGGCCACTGTCTCTACTCATACCTACAGTGGAACCCCGCAATACCAAGCCCCGCGTTTATCGCGATCGATATTTTTGGACCCTGATCAGCGCAGTATTGCGGGGTTCCACTGTATTTTCTTTGTATTTGCATTTACACTTTGCATTTCTATAAGCACCTTTCAGCCAAGAATCTCAAAACATTTAAGTCAAAGGAGCTACACTGATTTACACCAGCTGAGGATCTGGGTCCAAAAATTTTAGAAAATAGGAAAACACTAATATTTTTCACATCGACACCATGGCACCCACAGGATGTAAGCCCCCCATAGTTTTAAGGAAGCCTTTTAAGCCAAAAGTGAAGCCTTGTTTTGCAATATACTACAAAGGAGGATGTTCCTCACCACACCTCCTGAAAGTACAAAGTTTTATTTGTATTTACATGTCTTATAATGAAACACTCTCCAGCTATTGGAAAATAATGACGTAACTAAGACGTTGTGACAAGGACATTAAATGAATATGTAATTCCCTATGCATGAGGATTATAGATGTCTGCGTACTCTTGGACCTAGAATATAACAATTAATCAAATGATCCTGAGTCAATGGGAACTTTGCCATTCATTTCTGAAGGAGCAGGAGCAGATTTTTAACCGAGATAAAGAAATACTCTCAATACTAGAGCAACAAAGTGCATGGGTAATATCTTTTTATTGGACCAACTTCTGCTTGGTGACACACAAGGTTTTGAGCTTAAACAGAGCTCTGAGGTGTCTCTCACTAACCAGAAGTTGGTCCAATAAAAGATATTACCTCACTCACCTTGTCTCTCTAATATCCTTGGAGCCAACCCAGCAACACTACTACTGCATACTACCAATCCTATTCAGCCAGCATTGTTCTTCTATTTGCTGAGGGATACAGTGCAATGTTAAACTCTCAAAAAGCTTTGAAATCAAATTTTGGAAAACAGCACAAAATGTATTTGGTCACGATTGCACAGATCTGCACATTTAATTATAAGAAATATATACAGTGATATAAAGGCATCAGAGTCAAATATGCTCTGTAACAGTGATTGGTGCTTTCAGAAAAGGGTCAATCTTTATTGCCTGCAGGAGTGCTGATAGAGTAAATAATGATCATGAACTTCAACATAAAACAGCCAAACTTCACTGTATTGGAGAAGCTCTATTAAAAGCTTGGATTGTTCTTAATTTCTAGTGCAATCAATTCCTTAGGGAAACAGACACTAGAAAAATCAATATGCCATAGCAAAGGAAGCTGAGGTATTTTGGTCATGTCTACCACAGGAAGTGGAACCCTCTCAAGAAGGGGACTATCAGTCCCAGTGAAACAAAATGCTGATAAAGCTAGTTGAAAACCAAACCTTCTAATCAAAAGCTCTGGAGCTCCTAGGAACAGATGACAAATTTTTAGAGGCAAGTCGGACAAGATTAATCATACCTGAAACAGAGTTTCTTTTTAAGTCCTAGTGTGATCACATTAAGCTCCTGTTTAGGCTTCCTACTGTTTCTTAATTGTTATCATCTGGCTAGTTTGAGTGAGACACAACAAAAGAAGCTTAACCTCACCTTCTGCTTATTTTTCCCTCAGCAAAACTCTTATAACTTTGCAAGTCAAAATAAGCTTTTTCTTTTAAGGAGAAACTCCAATAATACTGAAGACCTAATTTTAAAGGGCAAAATCCCAGCCTTAATGAAGTGAATGGCAAACTCCTATTGATTTCAGTGGGGCCAGGATTTCACTCAGTGGATGCATGTGTTTAGCTTTAGGATCATAACAGTTAGAGATGGAAATGACCTATTTGATCATTGACACAGACCCTGGTCTTGCATGAGTAATCCTTATTCACACAAACAGTCCCATTGACTGCCTGGTGGAGCTTTCTCTATAAACTCATACTATTTTAGGCATTGAGCACTCCAATAGAGTTGGTCAAAAAATGGAAAAAAAAAAATCACTTAAAAATGTTGATGTTGTTTGTGTTTTACTCTGTTCAAAATGGACCCTTTATTACAATATTTTAACTGACTGGGTTATTGAAATATTTACCCAAAAACGAAGTAAATAAATCATTGAGAATCATTTTGATAACACTTGTGATATAAACATCGTGAAACGTTTCACATTTTCTTTAATATTGATAATTTTCACATCAAAAAGTTCCTTTTGAAAAAGAGGCCATTTTTCAGCTAAATTCCTTTTTGTTTGGAAAAATCTCCACTACTCTAACTACTCTACTACACTAACTACTAACTGCTACGCTAATTTCCACTACTCTAACTACTCACAAGTGTTAGGATCACTCACACAAGTACGGCTTGCAACATCAGGCCAATATTTCCCCATAGCAGATGCATCAGATGTTAGTGGCCACCCTTAGCTGAACTGTGCCCCAGATCACCTTAAAATTAGCTTGCGGTTGAGAAACACTAAGTCATATAGATGAAGGATATATTAAAAGAACAACCAATTATTTCCCTTTCCTTTCACCATGTCAATATTTAGAGATCAAGAGTGTGGTTTCAGAACTAGAGTAACAGGCCTCAACTCTTTCAAGCTGGTGTCACATTACAGAATCCTTATTTTATGAGCTACAGAAAGTTTTTAGGTCATTCCAGCCTCTTTCCAAAAGTAAGCTCAGAGAGCACTCAAATCCGCAGAGAGGACTTGCTTTTGCCTTAATACCAGTGTTAGTGTGAATGTTTAAAACAGCCACTATTTTATGTGGTAGAAGACGACATGGCTTTGAGTGATTGACATGGCAGGTGCCACTTGATTGAAAACAATTCTATACATCAACTGACTGTTGCTGCTACCAAGACCTGTTATCTAGATCAATAAAGTTTAAGATTAAGGGGATTCTGGGTGTTTCTCTTATTTGCCACAAAGCTCATCTTCTAGTAGACCAGCTGTTTTATTCCCTTTGTATAAAGGAGCCACATGTAGAAGTGGCAGACCTTGGCTGCCAGTTGGGGGTATCATATCATCCTTACAGTCAGTCTCCAGTAGGGAACATCACCACTTCCACCTTGCTCAGCAAAGCACATCACATTACTCTCAGGCTTCTGCCAAGAACATAGCCCAGTCTCTCGCCACACCTCCTTTCTGTAGCTTGGGAGCATCACTAATGCTCAGATTGCAACTGCCCGCAATGAATGTCTGTTTTATATTAGAGATGTAACTGCTAATGTGAAAAAGTCCTTTCACCGTCTCTTCTCTGACGTATGGCCTTGAAAAGGTATTTAATTTCTGTAGCAGGAAGTACTCAAATAAAACTGCCTACCATTCATCACCATGAGAATTTACGGATCTCTTCTCCTCAGGATGCTCTTAAACTTTAGATATTATTGCCACATATCTTAGCATAAACAGGGAACTGGCTAACACCAGTAGAGTGTAAGGATATCATCTATTTCCCATCTATGTTCTTAACTACAAAATACCTTAGATTTGTTGTAAGAAGTAAGATCAGTTTACATTCTGCATTCCAGGTAGCAATAAGAGTATTTGGGGTATATAATACTACTTTGAATTTCCATAGCATCTTCAATCCAAGGGTCTGAAAGAGCTCAACAAATATAGATTAATATGGCCTCGTAACAGCTCTGAAGAATCACCATCATTTTACAGAAAAGAAAACTGAAGCACAGAATTATATCCCAAATTTTCCTAAAGCGGTCTCTAATTGGGGGTAGGGTGGGAGCATAGTTCAGACACTTAGGCCTGTTTTCCAGAGATGCTGAGCATTCAACTCCCATTGAAGATGGTTCAACAACTCTGGAAGTCAGATCCCATATGCACTTAGGGAAAAAATCAATCTCCATCCTCACCACTTGAAGATCCCCCAAGCCGACGAACCTGTTCAATTCGCTGAGGAAGGGAGGAGACTGAATTCTAATGGCCTTGCACAGGAAGCGTATTCTCTTGCATGGCAGAAAGCGCAGAGCCTCCATATGCAAGAGTTTGTGCAGACTAGAGGAGGGTTGGGAATGCAAGGGTTGGGTGAACTAGGGGATCCTTGCATTCAAGAATCTGCCCCTTAAAAAACATGTGCAGCATCTGTTACCTTTAGACATTTACAAGGATCCTGGAATCCAGCACTGTGCCTATTCACAAGGCAGAGTAGAGGTATAGCAACATGCCCTTGCACGTAGGCACTGAAACAAAGGTAGGTCTAATTTTAGGCTTGACAACCTTGCCCACATCCTTTTCTAACCATACACAATACTGTGCACACCCTACTGAAAAAAAAGAAGGAAACATGATTCTCCTTCTATGTGGGATTTGAAGGGACACTTTTCATAGCTTAAGCCCAAGTGGCTTGCTCAAGGTCATATAGAAAACCAGTTGAGTCAGAATTCTAGGCCCGAAAGCACCACCAGATCATCTTTTAGTCTCACCTCCTGTATATCACAGGCCATCAGCACCGCCCAGCATCTGCACACTAAACCCAACAACTGAAATTAGACCACACAGCCCACAGGAAAATAGATTATTATGTGCCAGTGATGGAGAATAGGAAGGACTGAAGCACATGAGTGCTCGAGACCCCTGCAATGAAATGATTGAGTGATATATACCTACATCTGGCAACCGACCTGCACTCATGCTGCAGAGAAAGGCATCCTCCACCCTCCAAGGTCATGGCCAATCCTAATTTGGGGAAAATTCCTTCCTGATCAGATATATGGCATTCAGTTAGACGCTGAGCATGTGAACAAGAACCAGCTAACCAAGTACTTGAGAACATAGGTGCTGATTCCATGGTTGCTCTGGGGATGGAGGCACCCACGGGAAAAAAAAGAGAGTGCTCAGCACCCACCGGCAGTGCTGCAGATTATCTCCTTCCCCCTTCCACCCAGCCCACCCTCCCGATGGTGGGCCCCGTGGATCAGCACCTCCCCGCTCTCTCCCAGCACCTCTCACCTGCCACGAGCATCTGTTCAGCAGCGTACAGGAGGTGCTGGGGAGGGGAGGGGAGGAGGGAGCAGAGAGAAGGTAAGGGTGGCACAGAATGGGGTCAGGAAGAGGTGGGGCGGAGCAGGGACCAGAAGCAGCGGGCGTGGGGGAGCTTGAGGATGGTGTGGAGTGGGGGCAGAGCAGGGATTGAGCACGCTCCCTGGGAACTCGGCACCTGTGCTTGAGAGACGGACAATGCTGGGTGCCATCTCCATCCAGTGTCCCATCTCCATAGCCATCCCTCATACTTCAGAGGAAGGAGAAAAAACCTCCTAGAGTGCATTTGGTGAATTCCCTTCCTGGCCAGATGAAACCTTGACACCTGAATTTTTAGAAACATAAGGCAAATTGAAATGAGCCCTGAGTCCTTTCCCCTAGGGTCACAAGCAACTCCATCTTACAGTTGAACTCAGATTTGTCCAGCTCCCTTAAAACTAAATTATTTCCCCCCACAACTCCTATTAGGACGCTGTTCTAGAACCTCACCCCTCTGATGGTTAGAAACCTTCTTCTGATTGCAACCTGAATTTCTTCTTGGCCAGTCTATATCCATTTGTTCTTGTGCCAACACTGTCCTTTAGCTTAACTAGTTCTTCATTTTCCCTTGTATTTACCCTTACCATATCCACTTCCAGCGTTCTCTTTGCTAGACTAAACAAGCTAAGATCTTCCAGTCTTCTGTCATAAGACAGGCCCTCCATTGCCTTGATCATCCTAGTATCTTTTCTCTTCACGTGTTACATTTAAAATGTGTCTTTCCTGAATATGGGTGACCAGAATTGTACTCAATATTCCAGATGAGGTCTTGCAAGTGCCTTGTACAATGGCATTAATACTTTTTTTCCTCTCTCTCTCTCTGCTGAAAATGCTTTGCTTGATACATCCTAGGATCACATTTGCCTTTTTCATAGCCAAATTGCATGGGTGGCTCAAAGTTAAGGCTTCATGTTTGTCTCAGATTCTGACACCTCAGTGACTCCTGCAGGGACTCATGCACCTGGCCCAGGGGCCACCTGAGCAGCTTGGGCAGCACCTGGACCAGGCGCACTGGCCACTGCTGGGGCAGTCTCGTCCGCACACCCCATTCTCCAGCAGCAGAAGTTTGGGTGTGCGGGGGCTCACGGCTGGGGTGCAGGGCAGTACTTAACTGGGGAGGTGGGGGGGGCTTCCCGGAATTGCAACAGGAACTCCCCTCCCTCAACTCCTAGCTCCACATGCTGCCTCTGCCTACAGGACCCACCACCGCAGCTCCCATTGGCCGTGATTCCCAGCCAATGGGAGCTGCAGAACCAGGACTTGGGGTGGAGCAAATGCAGAACATGGAGCTAGGAGTTCAAGTCGCCACTTCCCAGGAGCCAGGTAGGGAGCCTGCCCCAGCCCCACCAACTCCTCATCTCAGTCTCGCAATGTCCTCCCCAGGCCACAGCACCCTTCCCAGGCCAAGCGACCCTCCTCAGCACCCCCAGGGTCACCCTTGCAAGCCACCCCTCCCCCCCCCAAGTTTTAGTCAGGGGTATAAGTAAAAGTCATGGACAGGTCATGGGCCATGAATTTTTGTTTACTACCCACGATCTATCCATGACTTTTACTAAAAATACCTGTGACTAAAATGTAGTCTTACTTATAGTCATCGTGTGATCTACCCACATATGCAAGTCTCTCTCCTTTTCTTTTGTTTCCAACTAATGAGCCCTCATCTTGAGGCAGAAATTCTTATTATTAGATCCTAGGTCAGGGGCCGGCAACCTTTCAGAAGTGGTGTGCTGTCTTCATTTATTCACTCTAACTTAAGGTTTCGCATGCTGGTAATACATTTTAATGTTTTTAGAAGGTCTCTTTCTATAAGTCTTTAATATATAACTAAACTATTGTTATATGTAGAGTAAATAAGGTTTTTAAAATGTTCAAAAAGCTTCATTTAAAATTAAATTTAAAATGCAGAGCCCCCCTGAGACCAGTGGCCAGGACCCCGGCAGTGTGAGTGCACTGAAAATTAGTTTGCATGCCGCCTTCGGCACACGTGCCATAGGTTGCCTACCCCTGTCCTAGGTGCATGAACTTGCAGTTTATATTATTGAAAATCATCCTATTTCTGTCTCTACAATCTTCAAGGTCACCAAGATTTTCCTGCATAATATTCTTATCCTTCTCTGTATTGACAATGACTCCCAACTCTATATCATCAGCAAATTACATTAGCACACTCCTATTTTTTGTGTCCAGGCTATTAATAAAAATATTGCCTAAGATTACTAGTGGAGTTCCTCCAGGATCAATCTCCCTCAAGTCTCAGCTCAGCTTTTTGCACAATCCATTGCCTTCTCCACTTTACAGTTCTTGCGCTAATCTCTAATTTAACTACTAATTTCCCATGAGATACCATGTCAAACGCTTTACCCAAGTCCAAGCATGTTAGATCTATTGCACTTCCCTTATCTCAAAAATCAGCTACGGCAGAGCTAGGAATGCAACCCAAATTTCATGAGTTCCAGTTCTAAGCCTTCAAGTCATGTTATATCTTGAAAAGTGACTATGCAACAATGACATTGTGAAGACCCATATTTATGGCCTTTCTATGACCCCAGATCAAATCCACTTAATTTACAAGTAAAATTAGTTATTTTTTCTAAGTGCCAGCCCTCACAATGGCTGATTTATGAGAGCATTCAGAAAACTAAGATGCGCACAACTACTTTATTTTGACAGGCCATGTAACATGAAAAGGCTCTTTGATTCAGTGTGGGTAACCTAAGGAGAAATTCAACAAGATGAACTTGGACATATTTCCTTTTGCTCAGAAGAGAGAAATGTCAGTTGATGGATGTCCATGCAAGACAAACAACTGAGGTCCAGAAGATGACAGCTTCAAGCTGGCAAAATTCACAATACCCTTTTTACTCTGGAGTCTCAAAAACATCTTTAGCAGACACAGAACATCTATTGTCCAGTAGCAGACCACTGCATGAGGATAGATAATAGTGCTCCTTGAGAGACACAGTGTGATCCAGCATACTGTGAACCAGATTAGGAGAACAGAGTTCAATCCCCAGCTCTGGCATTGACTTGCTGTGTAATACAAGGCAATTATCACTGACCCTCTCTCTGCCTCAGTTTCCTCACCTATAACAAAATGGGGATAATAAATCATCCCCTTCAATTCCGCCCCCCAAAATTCTTTAATCTACATGTGAAAAGCACCATGTAAAGCAGGGATTCTTAAACTGGGGGTCATGTCCTCTCATGGGGTTATGGCCTGGGGGGTTACGAGCTGTCAGCCTCCACACCAAACCTCACTTCATCTCCAGCATTTATAATAATGTTGAATATAAAAAAGTGTTTTTAATTTATAAGTGGTGGTCACACAGAGGTTTGCTGTGTGAAAGGGGTCATGACTACAAAAGTTTGAGAACCATTGATGTAAAGGAATAGGTATTATAGTATTAAGATTTGGATAACTAAAAAATAAAGGCAAGAGTGTATAAATGAGACCAGTTCTGCTTTAGAAATTCAGCATCAGGAGCAGCAAGAACCTCTTAATGCCAGCTGGCCGAAGGACACAGAGGGGTGCATAGAAGATACAGATATCGCTTGATTCTGGCACGTACGTCCTGGTTCATAAAGAATGTCATGCAAGGTATCAAAGGAAAGCCGATGTAACTGCTTATGAATATTGTCGTAAAAATGTACTGCTATTATGTTAATTATGTATATATACTGGAAATATATGTTCTTATAATTTATATTAAGGTGTTAATTGCCAGCAGAGGTTAAAAACTGGTTTCCTGCCAGACCAGAGAGATTTACCCATCTTCTTGTTGAAATGTAACTTGAGAACTGTTTTGTTCATAGCCATTAATCTGAGCTAGATTCAGATGATGACTTGAGAGATTTAACAGGAAGAATACAACAAGCAGGGGAGGAAAAGGACCTTTTCCCAGTTTCCATTCAAAGTTTTAATAGGGAACAAGGAAAGCACCCTGTTATCCTGCACTTAACAAGTAAATGAACGGCACATTTACATTCATGAAGAAGGGATCACAACCAGCCTTGGCTGGAAATGCTGCAAAAGGCTTTAGCTGAGATAAGACTGCTTTAGACCGGTGGTTATCCTGTCAAGTTAAGTTTACTCGCAAGAAAGTGCGTACTGATTTTGTTTTGTACGTAATCCTTATGTTCCCATTATCCTTACTCACTATCTCTTGGATCATGGTTTTTGATCATAAACATGATTGTTCTCACTATAAATATATCTCAGTGGTGTGGTATTATACAAGGAGCTGATCCCCAGTTGATCAAAACTGGGGTGTATACAGTCCCCCTGTGGATAGTAACCCTGTATTTCTCCGAGTGTTCAGTGGATAACACTTCAAAGGGCATAGAGACTGGGGGGCACTTTTGTTAACCTGAAAGGCAAAGGAAGGGCTAGCACATCCCAGAGGAGCTATTTGGGTAGCTAATAGGCTAGAGATATCAGCGAGCTGGAACCCAATTAAGCACAAGCAATTCTCCCTCTTGCTGGAGGCAGGGGTAACAAGGGGACTCTCAGTCCAGTGCACCCCGAGAACCACCACAGCATTATCTAACAATTCCAGGCAGAAACCTAGATCAGAGTTACAATTCACACTGCTGTAGACTTCTTTATCGTAAAGCAACAGAATTTAATTTAGCTCTTAATAAAAGGTGTCAGAAGATTAAGACCAAGTTGAAAATTTCTAGTGCTCTCCTGAGATTGCGA
This sequence comes from Dermatemys mawii, assembly GCA_007922305.1. NCBI lineage: Eukaryota > Metazoa > Chordata > Testudines > Dermatemydidae > Dermatemys > Dermatemys mawii. The sequence goes on from ML677332.1 coordinate 19,606,629, forward strand.
GGTTATACTGAAATCATTAATACAACCACTATTTGTACCCTTTTGATCACCAAGTATTAAATATATCCATAAGTACATAAATCCTAGGAAGTTAGAAAGCAGAGCTATGCATCACATAGAGAACCCTTTCTACTTGCCTCACTCAGCACTGCCAGTGATTGTAGTGTCCTCCAATTATCTCTTGGACTTAGTGAGGCACCAATATTATTATTGCTTCTCTCTGTGAAATACTGGCTTAAATCTCTTTTTAAGTTCAGTTTTCCTGTTTTGGAACCTTTCGTAGAGCAGGTGTAGAATTCCTTGCTGGGTCCCTATCTGGCTTAGAATTAGATCATCTGGATTATACACAGCCTTGCTAAAACTCTACTCAGTGAAAGGAACTACACCAGGGTTGCTAGTATCAGAGCGGTAGCCATGTTAGTCTGGATCTGCAAAAGCGACAAAGAGTCTTGTAGCACCTTATGGACTAACAGATTTTAGGGATCATGAGCTTTCGTGGGCTAAACCCACTTCATCCCTAAAATGTTAGTCTATAAGGTGCTACAAGACTCTTTGTCGCTTTTACACCAGGGTTGAATTTTACCTGCTGATCTTTATATCTAACAGGTATCTCTTGAGTCCATTTGTTTAAATGCCATTGATGATTCAAGATATAGTGAGAGGCAAATTCATCTGCATCCTCCAGCTCTGTGAGTCCTGCAGAAGCAGCAGTTTGCTGAGGAATGAAGGGACCTGAATTCCTGGCAGTCAGATAGGCATGCAAACCCTCTACATAACACAGAGCTAAGGGCTGTAGAGCACTTCGGGTTAAACCAGCTTTCAGAGAGCACAGAAGGTAAAGCGCTCCAGTCTGTCCACATGGACAGTTGCAAGCGCACTGGCGTGGCCACATTTGCAGCTGCATTGGGAGCAGTGCATTATGGGTAGCTATCCCAGCATTCAAGTGGCTGCAATGCGCTTTTCAAATGAGGGGGGTGGGGTGGAGTGTGTTGTGTGTATGTGGGTGGAGAGAGAGAGTGGCTTTTTGGAGTGCTGAGAGTGTGTCAGCACACTGTCTTATAAGTTCTGACCCCCCCCCCCCCCCACGTCTCACTCAGTAAATATATACTTTGCCCTGGATATCTGAAACAGAGCTTTGAAAAGGCACTTCCACATTCCTGCAGCGATTTCACAACAAAGGGAAGAGTGCCCACTTGGCTTAAGGGGATTATGGGATGTTTCCGTAGGTCAATCAGAGCACAGTAACTTAACTCCTCATTCACACTGACGCTGAAGCATCTCACCCAATAAGCAACAGCCATTAATCCTCCTAGGGAGGTGGAGTACCAGGAGTGCTCCAGCCAGGGAGTCAGAGTCTACGTGCCTTGCCAGTGTGAATGGGGAGTAAGGTAGAGCGTTCTTGGAAGCTTTATTGTGGTATAACGTACAAGTGTAACCAAGCCCTTAGATTCACAGCAACTCCAAGTGGCACACTTTGGTTGTATAGTGTGAGACAGTATAGGGCCAGACCTTCCCATTGCCTCCTCCACCTCACCCAGCAGGGCCACATTAGGAATGTACCCGCCTATTTCAGGTGTGGGGCAGAACTAGCTCGATAGGCAAACATTAGATCTGCCCCATGAGCTTGGGGGAAGCCAACACTGCCTTTCCAAAAGGCAGGGCCGAAGGAATGGAGGCATGTACATACATCTGTGAACCAAAATAAATATAGGTCTAATTTTATGTCTAACAATCTTGACCATGCCCCTTTGCAACCAGAGAAGATGCTCCACACTTTACAGAAATAGAGAAGACAACCTGGTTTCCCATTTATAGGGGCCTTTATTAAGTCACCTGCTAGGAACAGGACAAACCCAAACTCTGAATCCTGAAAGATTACTATATTTGTTCATAAAGAGGGCTGTGTTGGGAACAGACCGGATGGCACAGCAATGAAGACAAATGTAGCAAAATAAAAATACTAAACTATGCTTCAAGAAATGTTTGTACTTACATTAAAATACAGATAAATTCCAATCAAATATATTTCTGAATCAGATCAAGTTGAGTCTATCATCCACAAGCCATAGCTCAAGGTCTATAGCCATACTTCCTTCTAATATTGTTTCACCTCATTAAAATGAAGACCTTTAACAAACATATTTAGCAGTGAAATGCTTAATTCTTTTAATATTTTCTATTCCACTTAAAAAAAAATTTGTGTAAAGTTCTCTCTCTAGAACAGGGGTTCTCAGGACACATTTTTTGGTGGCGTCAGAGTGTGGCCACCAACTCCTGCTGGTGGCCACTCTAACACTTTTCCCTAAAATACTTAATTACCATTAGGAAAAAATATATGTATACATACTTATACATGTGGCCGGAGGACATAGCCCAAAGCTGCGCTGCTGGGAGCCCAGGGCTGGAACACTGTGGCCAGAGCCTGCCTCCCGTAACCTCAGGGCTGAAGTCCAAAGCCCGAGCCCCACTTCTAGAAAGGTGAGGAACTCACTGGCTGCCTGCTTCTCCAGAGTTGTGTCCCAGGTATGTCTGGAGGAAGGGCAACCCTGCTGGCGGCCCAGTAACCAACACTAAGGTGGTGCATCCAGGAGCACCAGGGAGGGGCCATTGCTTTGCTCTGCCTCCCCCTCCGCCCCCCCGCCTCACCACAGTCCAGGAGGTTGTGGCCACATTTTAGAAATGCTGCTCTAGAGCAGGGATCACAAACTCAAATGACCAAGAGGGCCACATCACTGTCAACCCCCAACCACTGCCCCTGGCCCTGCCCCCATACCACCCCTTCCATCAGGCCCCGCCCCTGCCCCATCTCTTCTCGCCTCCTCCCCTGAATGTGCGGCTCCCAGCTTCTCCACCCTCCATCCTGGAAAGCGCTAAGCGCCATTTGGTGGCAGGAAGCACCTGGAGATAGGCAGAGGAGTGGGGACACAGCATGATGTGGGGGAGGAGAGCTTGGCGGCCATTGGAAATAACTGGGGGGGAGGGGACACTGCAGGGAGCATGGTGGCCACAGGAAATAATTTGCGGGGAGGGGGAATGCGGGGAGCTTGGCAGGCTGCAGCAAATAATTCTACGGGCCACATGTTTGAGACCCCTGCTCTAGAGCATTCTTCAGTTTCTGTGTTATTTTCCCTCACATCCACTCCACCTCAAAAAATACCAACCTAAAAACCTTTATTTAACTTTGCAGAAATTTAATTTTTTTTTCTGATGCACTGACAGCTCAGGTTATATTGGGAAATCCGTCAGGAGATGAAATGGTCTTAGTAATACTTTTGACTCTCATTACTCAGCCAGATTGTGGAGTCTATCAGTTATACCAACATTGACAGTCTGGTGAATTAATTGGTACATTTGACAAGGACAGCTATTACCCTGTGTAGTTCCGACAGCTGGGTTTGATATCAGAAATTTGTCAACCTTCCCCTTCATGTGAGCTGCTGAATGAATGGTTGAGTGAATCAGGCTAGGACATTTCAAGATTTCCTCCCCCCCCACACAAAATCTCAACATCTTATGATAACCTAAACCCTAAATAAAATCCTAGACATTCATAATATCAGTAAGCCAACAGCATGCCAGACTTGCACTATAAAACAATCTACTGTCTGGGCTGACAGCGTTTGAGGAAACTAATTTACTACCAGAAAAGTTAGTATCTTTCCATAATGACTTTCCACTTGTCCTTCAAATACTAATTCAACAAAAATCTGAAGTATATTAAGTTTAAGTTTAGTGAATTTGTGTATGTGGTTACAAGACTGCACATAAACTTGATCATGCTAAGATCAATGGTACAATTTATTTGGGTTGTGATTCAGTGTAAATAGTTCTAGGCACAATGCAGAATAACTAGTAACAATGACTTTTTGAAAATCTGTGCTTGCCCCATCTCAAGAGGCTAAATTGTTGACCTTTTTTTCTAAGAAAGTATTATAAGACGACGACCCAGGATACTAACTTCATTTCAGTTCTGTGGATGCTCCCAGAAGCTTTTCTTCATCTCTTAGGATTTAGACCATGGAGTTACTGTGAGAACTGACTAATGGGCAGCATATAGCTGTGCTTCCCCAGGACCAGACCACAGATTGAACTGACTCAAAGTGATAATTTGGTCCCAACTTCCCTCTTGCTCCAGGGCGAAGGAACCAATACCAGCCCTATAGCTGGTGCAGGGTATTTCCTGTCTGTGCTAGCTAGTGCATTGTGGGGATGGAACCTTAGATCTGCCCAATCCCCATCCCTACCTGCCTATGTGTATGAGAAGGGAAGTGCGTTCTCTGCATTCTACAGAGTGACTGTATGGGTAGACTTACACCCCCATGTAGCTGCATAAGACAGCTCATGATTGAGCCCTTAGGGCAGAGGTGGGCAAACTACGGCCTGCAGGCCACATCTGGCCATGGGACCACCCTGCCTGGCCCTTGAGCTCCTGGCCATGGAGACTAGCCCCCAGCCCCTCCCCTGCAGCCTCAGCATGCCACACTGCCAGTGCTCTGGCCCGGGGGGTGGGGGCAGATAAGGGGCAGGGGGCAGTCATGGGACAGGGAGCAGGGGAGGGGGGGTTGGGGATTCTGAGGGGGGCAGTCCAGAGGCAAGAAGTGGGAAGGGGTAGATAGAGGTGGGGTCCAGATGTGGGCAGTCAGAGGATAAGGATCAGGTGGGGTGGATGGGTCAGGGGGCAGAACCAGGCTGTTTGGGGAGGCACAGCCTTCCCTACTCAGTCCTCCATACAGTTTCACAACACCAATGTGGCCCTCAGACCAAAAAGTTTGCCTACCCCTGCCTTAGCACTTGATCCAAAAAAGAGGGAATTAGACTCAGCATTGCAACACCTAACTCTTTAGACACCCTGCTGCCTAGTGGACCTACAGCCCTAAGTTAGGTACCCAGGCTCCCTGTATAATGCAGGGGAGAGTCAGGTGCCTAAGAATGGGATTCACAAAAGCCAGCACACTGAGCAGGAAGCCACCTAAACTAGCCAATAGAAAGTGCTGAAGAGAGGAGTGGGTTTTAAATCTCACCCCTCACAAGGGAGTTAGGTGCCTCACTCTGCTTTGGATTCATAGTCATAAACCCTTTCCTGGAATTAGTCCTAAACCAGGTCAGGAGGAGGAGCTAGGACACTCACCCAGGATGTGAAGGATCCTGGTTCAAAACCTCACTCTGTGCCTACCTTGGAGAACAGACTTGAACCCACGTCTCCCACATCCTAAGTGCCCTCACCACTGGGTTATGTGGTGTTCTAGGGTGGGTGTCACTTGAAGTTGAAGTTGTTTCCTTTTGTATGAAATACTGCAATCATCAGAGCGGGCACTGAAACCTGGATCTCCAATATGCGTGCCCTGAGTATGAAGCTACAGAGTTAGTTTATACATTTACTTCGAGCCTCTGTTGTGGTGTTTTTAAATAGTCTTCCACGAGTTAGCAGGTATTTCACTTTTGGTACTACTCCTTTTAATGTCTAATTAACTAGCTTCCTCATTTTTGTGTGGTTCCCCTTTTTTTAAGTTAAATGCTACAGTGGTGGGTTTCTTTGGCATGTGCCCTCTACAAAGATGTTAAATTTAGATACATTACGGTCACTATTCAACATTATGGTCACCTTTTGGACCAAATCTTGTGCTCCACTGAGGACTAAATCAAGAATTGCCCCTCCCTTGTGGGTTTCAGCACAAACTGATCCAAGAAACCATCATTTATGGTATCTAGGAATTTTATCTCTGCATCCCTTCCTGAGGTGACAGATACCCAGTCGACATGGAGATAGCTGAAATTACCCATTATTATTGCATTTTCTGCCTTTGTAACTTCTCTTATCTCGTATTTCACCATCACTCACTGTCATCGTCCTCATCAGGTGGTTGGGAGTGTATTCCTACTGCTATCATCTTATTGGTGAAGGATGAAAGTTCTATCCATAGAGATTCTTTGGCAGTTTGATTCATTTAAGATTTTTACTTAAGTTGACCTTATGCTTTCTTTCACATGTAGTGCCTCTCTCTCTAACATAAACTACTCTGTCATTCCTATATATTTTGTACCCAGATAATACAATGTCCCATTGATTATACTCATTCCATCAAGATTCTACAATGCCTCTCATATCAATATCCTCATTTAATTCCATGCCACTTTAGTTCTACCATTTGTATATAAGCACTTGTACATTTTGTCAGTATTCAGGTGCTTGTCTTCATGTGTTACATTTAAAATGGGACTGATACATTTGACTGTTCTGGAAAAGCTCCTACCTATACTTTACTAACTTCTTTCCTATACTCCCCTTTAATAAATTCATCCCTAAGGGATGCATCTGCCCTAATTGTGTGCTCCTCTGCTCCTACCACAGTTTTTAGTTTAAAAAGTCCTCTCCACTTTTTAATTTTACATGTTAGCAGTCTGGTTCCATTTCAGTTTAGATGGAGTCCATCCTTCCTCTATAACCTCCTCCCTCCCCAAAAAGTTCCTCAATTCCTAATAAACCTAAAACCTTCTTCCCTGCACCATCGTTTCATCCATATATTGAGACCCTGTAGTTCTGCCTGTCTAACCGCCCCATGCACATGGAACTGGAAAGCTTTTAAAGAATGCTACCACAGAGGTCCTGGGCTTTAATCTCTTACCTATTAGCCTAAATCTGGCCTTGAGGACCACTGTCCTATTTTTCCCTATGTAACTGGTACCTGCGTGGACAATGACCACAGCTCCACCCCAGCACTACACATAAGTCTGTCTAGATGTCTTGTGAGAGCTATAACCTTCGCTCACATCAGGCATTTTACCATGCGGTTCTCCCAGTTATCACAAACCTGAGAGGATACCCTGGCATCATCTGGAAGGAAGGTTCCAGCTATGGGGTTACCTCCCTCCTACCCAGTTTGATGCTCTCCTTGCTGAAGACTTACATCCCTCTTAACAGCCTGGGTGTTGGACCTCTTTATTATGTTCTTGAAAGTCTCCACTATATATCTCTGTGTCCCTTAGCTCCTCCACTTCAGCCATTCAGGCCTCGAGGACCCATACTGTCTCTCTCAGGGCCACGAGCTGTTTGCATCATATGACATGTCCCCTGACCACAAAGCACGTAACATACATGCCGCATTCAGTGCAATAAAGTGGAAAGCTCCCACTCTGCTATTGGACTTCTGCCTGCATTATTTCTACTCTTGAAGATTTTGGTTTGTTTGTTTTTGGGAGGAGTTATTGACTGAAGTTTAGAATATGCTTTTAGGTGAATCTGTTCCACACACTCCCTCGAAACTCCCTCCCTAGTGGCTAGCTCCTCTGGTCACTTGGGAGTCCGTTTTTTAACCTCTTTTCTCCCTGTGTTAGCCCCACTCATTATCAAATAATCAGGCTAGGGATCTAAAGTCATCAGGAAAAGGGGTTAGAGATCAATGGACAGTAGGCTTTCAGCCTAGCTTAGCTGGCCACTTGGTTCAGTACACCACCCACCCAAAAAAACCCAGACCACGTTAATACCACATTATGTGCACTACACATTGTTTTAAAGATACAAGGGGTATGAAACTGCCAACACACAGTGTAGTTCATTCCAGACATTTAAATTGAATGCAATAATCACAATTAAACAGATGATTTGATCAGGGTGCCGAGAAGGCTGCAAAAACTGAATACAATTTAATGATGGAACATTTCAATTCTGAGGCACCACGTTAAATTACGCAGCTGTATATCAAACTAACTTTTATGTCAAAGTGACCTTTGTTAAGGTAAATTGGAACTACACAGTCAGTTTATGAAATATTGTTACACCATAAAATAAAATTACATATGTAAAGCACAAATTCTGCAATTTTAAAAAAATGCCAAACTAAAAAAGGAGTATTAACTTTAGTGACCCACTGGAATATAGCATGATTCTCAGAAGAACTACCCACCCCCACACATACTGAGAGAGAAAATCCCAAATTACTAGTAATTAAATAGTTTCTTTTTAAGAATAAAAGTAGCTGTTGGTTAGCATGAAATTAACACAACAGAATCAAATTTAATACTTAAAGCATATGTTAAGTTAATTAGTCGAGTCAGGACTGCAGAAGTAGATTTCTTTTACAGTGGATGGTGAAGTAGACATATACTTTCAGATTACCTTTAAATATTTTACTGTAGACTTAAAATAGCTATCCAGGTTTTTAAAAAGGAACATAATTTCAAAACCCTCAGCTTATTTTTAATTTATAATCCTTGAAAAAAATATAAGTGGATAGCCCAATCATTTATATGCCTGGGCAAAAGCAATACATCTATATAAAAGTACAGTGATATATTTCTGTTGCTAGTTTAATGTGCTGCTCTGTGCCCTGCATGTTCTGATTCATTGGAGAGCAGCAATCATGTCGACAGGAGCTGTTCTTCAGTTCCCATCAGCGACAACTAAAGGCCAATTCAAGGTTGTGGTGGGGTCATGAATCTAACAGTCACTGATAGAACAATTTCCCTTCCACATGACACTGTCAGTGGGGGACACTAAGAATATACAGTGAGAACTGCTCTAGGAATCTCTATCTTCTTGATGTTATTTTATTTTTGTTTTAAAACATTTTTGGCTATGGTCTGTGGGCACAAAGAGACACTTGGGAATATAGAATCAGTCAGCAGAAGACGGGTAGAGGGGAATTTTCTAACCCTCGAAGAAACTGGAATAATCCTGCTCTCTGTGCAAAAAAAAGCCATCCAGCAATGGAAACCCAGATCAAGATCTTAGTGAGACAGTGAAAGAACAGAGATCTACAACAAAGTCAGAGCTGTATATGGGAAAGACACCAAACCAAATAATGCAGCGAGTTAGGACCAGATCCAGAGGTCCTTACATCTAGGTATAACCCCACTGAAGTCAATGGCATTTCATGGAGTGTAAATCAGAGCAGATTTTTGCCTTACGGTCCTGTACCATTCCCACTGAACTAAGTCCATCAGAGTATTTCTTTCTATTGACTTAAATGGGACTTGGATCAGGCCCTTAAGTCACAGAGAAAAGGATTAAACTACTCTCATGCCTGTTGCATGTGTCTGAGCGAGAGTAGACTTTTGAAGCATATTCTTTACATTTCATTCTCAAAATAATACCATTGTAAATGACTAACAGTATGTGCAGGCCTGTGGCATTAAAACGTGTAGGACCCGATCCTGCAAACAGTTAGCACCAACCATTAATAAGGCTTATACTGAGAGTAATAGCATTGCATCTGATGATGCTACTTATAGTAGAAAGCTCTATGCTTGGTAGGAAATGTTTGCAGGACTAGGCCTTTGTTGTGTTTATATACAACACACTGTAGTTTACTCAATATTCTTATTTGCAAAATGTGGGTATGCACATTTATCTGAAATACAAACATTTTGTAATATTGATTCTTATTTGTATGTAGTTCTTACAACAGGCTAGCTGTTGTACAAAAAAAAAAAAAGACCTCTAAAAAACACTAGTTCAAGATGTGGAGAGGAAGCAATTACAATGGAACTAGCACAAGACAAGAAGCACACTTATGCTACACTCTCCAAATACATAGAAAGCCAGGATGTCAAAGCCTGAGAGGCACAAGCCCTGTGGTGAGGTGTACATGGGACCACATAGCAGCAATAGATCCAGTAGGAATTCTGAGCCATTCAGAATTGCTCCTGATACTACCAAGGAGTAAACCTGCAGCAGCAGCTCTGCTACCCTTTCAAAATATGCATCTTGTGCCCCTCTCTGTATCTGGCCAGCTCTGCCAGGCCAAGTCTCTGCTTCCTCCTTCCCTCCTATCCTGTGACAACTTCAGTCAGTTGTTTAGGTGGAAAGTTACTATTAGGAAAGAACAGGAAGCAATTCAGCATGTAGCGAAAAGGAGGCAGGGCGCAGAGCCAGTATCACAAGATCTGTTCGCTCTTCTCAGAGCATTGGTATCCCGTACGCCACAATTTGGAAATTTTAAACCAGCTCAGTTTGGAAAGTTAATGCCAAGACTCTTGGAGCTGGGACTTTAAATAAATAAATAAAAGTAATGTTAGTACAGCAGCTAGAACATCTTGACTGAGGCCTTTGGATGCTGCCACATTACAAATGATAAATACATAATAGTATTCTAATAGCTCTTCAGTGGCCTGTGCAAAATAAGCTTTTGGGCAGACATCCACTCCACCAGTACTGGAAAACTCATTACAATCTCAGCAGTGGCCCTTGGGAAGGACGGTCTCATTCAAAGCTTTAACTCAGTGGACAGACTCCCTTTGACTTCAACTGGCTTTGGATCAATCCTTATAAAAGCATGGAACTCTGAACAATCGTCTCACTCCCAGAGGTTGTCCTTGTAGGTCTGGGCAGAGAAGAGAAGCCTAAACTTCTTTATCTGGATCTGTGGATAAATACAAGGCTTCAGAACCCAGGGCTGTCAATCTGGTGCCATTTGTGAGCACCAAATGCATGTGGATTTAAGGGAAAGATGAGGCAAAATTAACAAAAACTCAGCTCTAAAATATAGGTGTAAGTTACAATTGCCTAATATACGTTTGTTCCCCAAATTAGCTGTACTTGAACATATTTATAGTGTAAAAATGGATATTTATAGATTTGTGCTTGTGGACAAAAAGCAACTGCTGGAAATGGAAAACAGCGTGCATAATATTTGCGCTGAACCACAAATTTCCCTGCAGTGCCTCACCAAAGATATTAACTCTCAATCAGTAACTGTTCAGTTCAGGCTCAGATACTGTCAGCTGTGTCAAGGCTCATGATGTATTTTTATTTTTGTTTATGCAGTTCAAGCTGATACTAATCAAACTAATTTCAGATAAGATCACTGGCATGCACTTGAACTCAAAGGTGAAAGCACATTTCTTTATCCTCTTACTGAGCAACTTCCCAGTCTCTCACACATATCACAGAGCAAGAAAACTGAAGGTCTAAAATCTACTGTCCTTGGTGTCTCTGGAACGGTTTAGGCCTTTTCTTCAGACAAAGTATTTTGCCATATGGCTTTAATTGTTATGTCAAAAATGCTTCTATGAAAATGAAATATACACTTAAGTCTCTCATATTGTTTTAGAACTCAGCTGTCTACGGATTATTAAAAAAATATCACACTTACAAAAGTAACAGAGTCCTGTGGCACCTTAAAGACTAACTAAAGTACTAGAGCATAAGCTTTCGTGGGCTAATACCCACTTCATCGGATGCATGCCTCTGACAAAGTGGGTATTAGCCCATGAAAGCTTATGCTCTAATACTTTAGTTAGTCTTTAAGGTGCCACAGGACTCTTTGTTACTTCTGCAATCCCAGACTAACACGGCTACCCCTCTGATTCTTGACACTTACAAAAAACACCTACATTTCTTATGTTACAAGTTACTAGCACTGAGCCAATTAATCATTATTAACATTTTACCTGATTAGCTTAGCTCTCTTTTTCTGCTTGTGGGATACCCACAAATGCATTGGAATTTCCTCAGATTTATTCATTATTTGAAATCAATTCAATTTTTAAAGGTTTGGCTAATGTATGGTTTGCACTTTGCTTCAAGTATTTGGTGCTCAGTATTTGAATTTTAAATAGCATGCATAGTTAATTGTGATTGATTAATTAAATCAAGCAGTATTGTTTCTGTTCCCTGGCTGGATCAACATGCAAATACTTACAGAGGAAATACTTGCCCATGTGATTTTAATATCTAGTTTCCACCAATATTGATGTACATAACTTTGAATTCTGTGTATAGAAACACTCATGCTAATAAAGCTCAATTGGCTCAAAAATTTTCAGAGTGTAAACATAGCCAAAGCAAATTTCTTCCAAATGTAGAACAATTTTTTCCAGAAATTATAATGGCATTGCCATCCTCTAGACAGAAACAATTTAGATTAAAATTGTAAAGTATTTAAGAGCTACTTTTCTTTTTCTCTCTCTCATTTTTACACCATTGATTAAAAACTAATTTCACCTTCAGGTTCTTGCACATTGACATAACATTGTAGGTGGCAATTTTTAAAGGCACAAAGGGGAGCTAGGTTCCTAGGTTTCCATTGATTTTCAATGGGAATTGAGTGCTTAGCTGTCCTTTGCCCTTCCAAAAACCTCCACCATAATGTTCAGGTTGCAAATTCTGTTTCTGCTGTAACTGGAAAAGACATGCCATGGAAATATTTCTATTGGCCACAGGGTTAGTAGAAGCTCATTGCTTCTCCACATAAATGGTGAGCCAAATTTGGATCAGCGTTCCTTTAATTAAGTAGATAAAATGGAGAATCAGAAATTCCCACCTAAAATGTTCAGTTTGTTTTTCCTCCTCATATCAACATTTTAATTAGAATCCATTTGGAACAAAAGGAAAAAAATGCAGTTACCCTACTATTGTCTCAGGATACAATACCAGACTCCTGGTCCTGCTACAGCCTCTTTCACCACATTTCTACCACTTACCTTTCAAAGCCACCAGGGAAGGAGTTGTGTAAGAGCGGAGTCAAACAAAAGGGAGCTCTAGCTATTGCCAGCAGCTGGAACAACCTCTTGGCAGGTGAGTGCAATTTAGAGCAGTCCTGATACTGTTCTAATTGTGCAGTGGACCAAACCAGCCTCTGATCAGCCCCAGGCTCAGGGAGTGCACAGGTGGTGAAAAGCCCCACCTTTACCCCTCTCCTCAAGCCTGCATTGAACACAGCTCAGCTGGACCTGAAAATCAGAGCCACAGCCTTGACAAATGTTAAGTGTGTAGAACACTTCACCATTCTCTTAATACAGCTGCAAAAAATAATTAAACTCTCTTCCTGTGAATAATCTGGTGAATCCCAGAATAGCATTGTCCATTCCTTCAAAAAACAAACTCACTCAAAACCCCTGGCTGGAGCAATGTACTGAGCAATCTTTATTTGTCTGGCATCCTAGACAAGCTTTTGCTCAGAGAGCTAAATGCATTGCTGCCCTAGCTAAATCTACTGCTGCTCCAAGATGGCCCCTTATAAGGGCATCAGAATTATTGGAATAAATCTTATAGTGCTAGTGCTCCACAGTATGTTTAGGAATTTCAGAGCTATCTACTGGACATCCTAGCTGAAAAGCTATACCTTCAGTTAAGAAAAAGTATGTACAGGGATAAAAGCTTCAGCAGGATACAGCATTACAAGTGGCTACTTAAAATGAGAGTGAGGTCAGTCTTCCATTCCTACATTCTGATAGTATAAATTTCAGCTGTCTAGTACAGCAGTCATCACTTAAAATGATCAAACAGTGTTGCAAATTTGCAAACTATTCTGTTAAATATAGGAATTATACATGCACATCACACTGGCAGCTGCTGATCCAGCAGATGCACTGTCGGAGCAGTAACAGGAAATACAGTTTCATTGAATAGTAAATTTTATCACTTATGGAATCACTACACTAAATATACAGTATTAGTTGGGTAAGCCAGAGAAAGTCTTGAGTTAGAGACCTCCACTGCCTAAAGCAAAGGCTTAGTCAGGTGATAAGGACCAAACCCTCCAGATTGCCAGCTGCAGCAGAGTGATTAAACATCGAGTCTAGCCAATAGATAGGGGGAAAGATCAACAAAACTCTGATGTGGTTACCACAATAATATAATTCACACTGATTTACTGTATTTATTCAAACAATAAAATCACTGGAAATCAAAGGACTCTGGCAACATGAATACAAATTCTGCCATTACTCTTCATTTTTAATTATTTGTGTTACAGAAGCACCCAGAGGCCCCAATTAGGATCAGGTTGCCATCCTGCTGGCTGATTTACCAAAGATAGTCCTTGCTTAACAGGCTTGGGGAAAGCACTGTGCTAATATTAGGTATAACGTTTCCTCCCCTTTCCTGAATCTCAGCTTACTTCTCAGCTATACCACAGACAGAGTTTAGCCTTTTCAGGACTTTGATAGCTATTATACAGAGTTAAATCTCTGATAGAAGGAGAACAACACAATTTCTACAGGAAAATAATTCATCTAGTACCTCCACCCACCCTCAATTTACTTAACTCCTGAAACAATAGTGAATATTGTCAATGACAAATCATTTATAGATAACACTTGAAGAGTGGAAGGTCCCCAAAGTTTTAGCACTTATTATCACAAATTCAAATGCAATAATATCATTATGTGCACACACAAGCATACATTCCCCAAGCACCCTCCTCTCTGACTTACCCTTCTCAGTCTCTGTGGAATGGTGTCTAAACTCCCTGCAGGGCATATGCCTGTTCCTAAAAGTTGGAAAACCAGTTATGGTCTCACAGTCTCCCTCAAAACCTCTCTTAAGTTTCTGCAACAACAATCTGCACAGGACACAGCAAATTCTGGTTTCTTCTTCTTCTTCTTCTCCTCCCATGGGGCAAGGGTGCCTGTCAGCTAACCCAACAAAAAACAGGCAAGACCCCTGAACACAGTCCTCACAGCTGACCTGCCAGGACCTTACAGGACTCCCCCAGGAAGCCCTTAGAGCTAGCTCCCACTTCTCCTATTTATAAACTCCTCCCCCTCCTCTTCAACACCCCTTCCTTCCACTCACAGGGAGTGACTCTGAATAGACAAGCCTATGATAAATGGGGGGAAATGCATCCTATATGCAGAGTGATCAATAGTGGTTGGCAAATGTCTGTTCCACCTTATTGTCTTTAACCTGTATGAGGTGAGGTAAGGGAAATAGCAGGAGAGGTGGGTAAGAGGGAGCAAGGGAGTAAGTAAAGGAAAGAAAGTTTGGGGAAGGGGGAGGGTGGGGGAATGAAAAAAGGAGGGGACAGGAGAGTTTGTGACCAGAGGGAGGGATGGGACTAGACATGGCTGAAAATTTTTCATGGGTTTAATTTAAAAAAAATGCTTTTTTGGTGTAATGGAAATTTTCATGGGGGGGAAAAGTCTGTTTTTGCTTAATAGTTTTGGTTTTCATAAAACAAATCACTCCTCCTCCAAAAATGCTCATTTTTCATTTGCTGGATATTTTTTCAGTTTTTATTGGAAGCAAACTGTCAAAGAAAACATTTCAGTGAAAACAAAAACAGGTGTGGCCTCTACTCCTGGGGAATGGCCCACTGCATTTCTTTTCCAACAGATGTGTCTGGGGCATGGGGAGCTGGCCTGGGGCCTGGTGTCCCCAAAGATGAGGGGTCCACTTGTGGGTCTCAGTCTAGAGGATGTTGCAGGTGGGTCTCATTCCCTTGTACCCCATGCTGCAACCCAGGTTGGCATGGGACTTAGCTCCTGGGAACTAACTACAACCCCCACCAGCACTGTGCTTCCTTTCCAGCCCATGTGGTTAGGGGGATCAGATGACATAATCCTAATTTGAAATGCTTCCATAAATCTTCAGAGCAGTGCCTCCTGGGGAAGTTACTGATACAGTGTGTGTTTTCAATTGGGCATCAACTTCAGTGAAATAAATATTGACATATGGTTCCAGCTGAATAGTTATCGAGATCTGCACACTACTGTTTAATAGTAAAGAGTGAATACTTGTAAAATCAAATGCATTTCTCTCTCACCATTGGAATTCATCTCAGGAAAATCTGAGAACGTGATGACAAAAGATAACTGTTTGCATCCAGTTTATATTACAGTTCCAATACAATATATTGTAGTTTTCCAATTCAGTCATGGGGCAGGAGAATATCTATCAAAATAAAACACAAAGGTCACCTCTAGATCAGCTAGTTCAACTCTAACCCTTGTCACTAGTGCGTATGGTAGCCTGTCCGAAATGATTGGTGGTATGAGAGTCTGGTCCAAAAGACAGACATCACGGGAAAGACTCACATTGATTTCAGTGGTGTTTGCATGAGGCCCTTAATCGTGTTCCTAGAAAATTGTCCCCATCATAAAAACTACAATTAGCACTAATTAACAAACATGTAAGCAGTCTAATCAGAAGCACCAAGGACTGAATTGGTATGGACAATTCAGGTCAGGGTAGAGGCAAATTGGTGGTACTATGCATGCAAGCCTGTATTTCCTGTGCTAGGGTTTGTTCCCATTTTTATATAAGTAGAGGACTCAGCTTTACACAAGATTTCAGCCATTCAAGCACTTTTGATGGTACTAAATTGACACATTCTACCAAAAATTGGCAGCTTTACCAAAAAGCTTTTAGAAATTAGTAAACTATTTGCTGATGAAGAACTGAAACACAGAAGCAACCAGAACATTATTCAGAAGCACATGAAAACACAGCATTTTTGGCAGACATTTAAGCTTTAAAAGCGTAGTGTGTCTGTGTATTTTACAAGAAGGCAGAATAGATTTAAATGTAGCTATTTTATTGATTTACACTCTTTATACCAGACATGGCTTTTTATTAAAGAAAGCAGATATTCAATAGTGTTAACTAGTAATGGGAATTGACTTTTCACTAATTGCACAGACCCTGGCATTAATACACTTTAATAGAAAATGGGTCCTGTGTACTCCAGATCAATCCTGAAGTTTTTCTGTAACTCACTATGGTCAAAGGATTCTAACAACAATGAAACTAAATGAGACATTTTAACTTTCTTGTTTTAAATGTAATTCATCCAATTAGCAGGATAAGGGAAGGGAAAGAGGAGGGAAGCTCTCCAACCAACACAGTAGCTCTCCTTCCATGTCTTGGTTTCTTGGGGATCATTATTCCCAAATGGGGAGTCTTGTTC
This sequence comes from Dermatemys mawii, assembly GCA_007922305.1. Taxonomy (NCBI): domain Eukaryota; kingdom Metazoa; phylum Chordata; order Testudines; family Dermatemydidae; genus Dermatemys; species Dermatemys mawii. The sequence goes on from ML677332.1 coordinate 19,623,257, forward strand.
TTCCATTTTAAACAAGCTGGAACACTGTGTGCTCCTCAGTAGTATAAGGGGCCTATCATTAACTCAATTGTACCCCCCACCCCCTGACCCCTCAGGTTCCGCCCACCTGTCACCCTAAGATGACTTCTCGGGTCAAGACAGACACATGACTGGAAGCAAAGGATGTCACGTGACCCCTCTAAGAATTCCTCCCACTGCCCTCTACCAATCAGGATACGGTTCAGCCACAGAGGACCACCTGAAGAGTAGATTTGACCAATCAGCAGGAGTTCCAAGGCGGGGTGACCTGCCCAGAACAGGGTCATGTGACCACTCTAAGAGCTCCCTGCTACTTCCCTCTACCAGTCAGAATGCAGCACTGCCCCTGGAAGTCCCAGCACTGCGTGGAAGAGGCCATTTCATTCCAAGAACACACATTTTAGAAATTGTGGAAATGCTGAAAGAAAACATGGACTCCTTCACCAGCCCCATGAGAATTTCAGACTTTGTTTTAGCTCTGAGGGCCTTCAACTGCCCACAGAGAAAGCGCTACATCAGTGATAGTTCCGAGGAGGAGAAGGGAGTGGCCAAGGGGAGCCCTCTGGCCCAGCTGTTGATGGATGCGCCAGAAATCGACCCTGAAACCTGACAAGCTAGTGACAAAAACCGACAAGCATGACAGCTTCTCATCGTCCACCTCCTTAGAGGAGGAGAGCAACCGTGGCTCATGGGAGTCACCGGTGGAAAACGGAAAAGACATCACTGAGGTAAATTAATGATTAAGGAGTGATGGTCGAGGATGGGGTGTAATGGGGCTAGGAACTAACCCAGGGTTGTGTAAATCTAAAAGCAAGCAGTGGGAGCTTACAGTTGTTTCTTTTTTGAAAATCTCTCGACAGTTCAACAATGCCTTTCTAGAGGATTCAGAGGCCCTGCACAACTTTGCGTCAGACAATGAAGATGAACTGGGCTCATCTCCTTTTTGCTCAATGCCGGTACAAATCACTGACGAGGATGCCAAGAACGATGGCTATATGGATTTAAGGAGGAGGCTTGGCATGGAACTAATTGAGCCAGTGCCACGTGGTGAGTGTAAAAAAGTCATGCTTTCTATTGTACATGTTGCTGTTTATGCTGTCTTTAATCACTGCCTTAGGGAAAAGCTGTGAGGGCTGTGTCATAGATGTGCCAGTCCAACGGCACCCCTGACTGGGTGCGTTGGACTTTGGAGGGTATAAATTGCAGACTCTGGGACCTGTGCGCTGACCTGTGTTTGGAAACCTTATTGAACACTATTATTGCCACAGGTTATGCTTTGCAATGTCTGTGCCTAACCCAAGAAAATGCAGCGCAAGGGGTAACCTTGGTAAATGCTGTGCAATTCGGTTGAGATCCTAACAGTGTTTTAAAGAAAATGACCAAGCTGTAAGATGCCTGTTTACAGCATTATATTGACTGCCTGGTCTGCACAAAAAAGTTACAGATCCCTGCATAAGAAAAAGTCTATTTGTAAGAAATCTAAAAGGATTAAGTTAGAGAATGGTGAGGGGACAAACATGCATTTTAAAACATGGTAGCTGCAAATAAAAGTATCTATTGAAAAGGGCTTTGTGACTGTGTTTCTGTTAGAAGGTTTGAGTGGCCCTTAAGTAAGATAAAAGTTTTGATGAAGCACCTTGGTTTATTTTCAAGGGGCTGTATGGCATTTAAATAAAAAAAATAGTTTGTGAGAAACTAGCTCGTGTCTTTTGTAAAAGTGACCCATTTACAGCAAAAAGCTGAAATGTGTGTAGTAAAATCTTGAGGAGAAACCCCCTCCCTAAAATGTGTGTAAAATAAAAGCAAAAAAAAAAAAAGAAAGAAAGAAAGAAAAAGCTTCTATATAAAACAGAGATGTTTGAGATGTGTTTGAATACAATAGACCTGACTCATCCAGTTGAGCTACTTTAACCACACCACCACTGAATAGCAAGGGTGACTCTATTGAGTCTGTAGATCTAGATGTGATTAGCCACCCTTGTTGCCATTAGGGTTAAATGTATTAGTGATCAGTAATTAAGTTTAATGGCTATACACCCACAATAAGGGAGGTGGATGTGTGCGGATGGTGAGCTCTGACTACTATTAACTGAAATATAACTCCAGGAGTTGGCAGAACTCTATTGGACAGTTTAAGGGTATGGTTACACTTACAAGATTATAGCGCTATTGGTTATAGCGGTCCCCTTATACAGCAATACGAATAGCGCTATTGTATGTCCACACTGAGATGCTCCAGCGTTATAGCATGGCCACATTTGCGGCACTTAATACGGCATTAAGAGCAGCGCATTAGGGCATGTATCCCACAGTACACCTCTTCCCAATCTGGCACAATGCCTTGTGGTAGGGGTGGCGTCACTTGCGGGGCATTCTGTATCCTGTTTCAACTACTTTTGGCATATCCCAGCAATCCCTGTGTTTCCTTCCACCTCCGGCGCCATCTTTCAAGGGTTTCAGCAAGGCGTGCTCCATCTTCCATTGTCGTGTGCTGCAATGAATCCAGAACTGCTGAGGAACATGCTGACGACTGTCGCCAGCACGTCTCTGTGTGCAGTGGAGTTAATCCTTGACATGCAGGATGACAGTGATGAGTCTGAAGACGAGATCGAAGCAATGAATGCGTTTGACACGAAGCTTCTTGTCTCATTAACGGACATGCTCACGGCTGTTGAACGCCGCTTCTGGGCATGGGAAACGAGCACTGAGTTGTGGGATTGCATCGTCATGCAAGTCTGGGATGACGAGCAGTGGCTGCAAAACTTTCGAATGAGAAAAGCCACTTTCATGGGACTATGTGCTGAACTCGCCCCTGCCCTGCGGTGCAAGGACACCAGACTGAGAGCTGCCCTCCCGGTGGAGAAGCAGGTGGCTATCGCGATCTGGAAGCTGGCTACACCAGACAGCTACCAATCGGTGGCCAACCAGTTTGGGGTTGGAAAGTCGACCGTTGGAGTTGTGCTGATGCAAGTGTGCAGGGCCATTAATCGCATCCTGCTACGAAAAATCATGACTCTGGATAACGTGCATGACATCGTGGCTGGCTTTGAAGAAATGGGTTTCCCTAACTGTGGAGGGGCGATAGATGGGACCCATATACCTATTCTGGCGCCCGCCCACCTAGCTGAGGAGTACATTAACCGAAAGGGGTACTTCTCCATGGTTCTCCAGGCGCTTGTGGATCACCGTGGGCGTTTTACTGACATTAACGCTGGCTGGTCTGGAAAGGTGCATGACGCACACATCTTCCGCAACACCGGCCTGTTCATGAAGCTGCAAGCCGGGACTTTTTTCCCAGACCAGAGGATCCCCGTGGGGGAAGTGGAAATGCCCATAGTGATTCTTGGTGACCCTGCTTACCCTTTAATGCCCTGACACATGAAACCCTACACAGGGAGCCTGGACAGCAGTCAGGAAAGGTTCAACTACAGGCTTAGCCGGTGTCGAGTGACTGTGGAGTGTGCTTTTGGGCGTCTCAAGGCGTGCTGGCGCTGTCTTTATGGGAGGCTAGACTTGGCCGAGGGTAGTATCTCCGCGGTTATTTCCGCATGCTGTGCCCTACATAATCTTTGTGAGCGGAAGGGCGAAGGCTTCACTCAGGCATGGTCCTCGGAGGTTCAACGCCTGGAGGCCACATACGCCCAGCCAGAGAGCAGGGTTCTTGGAGGGGACCAGCGCGAGGCTGTTAGGGTCAGGGAAGCCTTGAGGGAGCATTTTGAGGCTGAAAGCCAGTTCTAAAGTGAGGTGCAGACAGAGGGAGGGAGGGAGGGAGGGAGCATTCTTTTAACAGGAACAGGCATTTGCTTTTCTGTAGCCTGTAATAATGTATGTACACTTAATAAAGAAACCCATTTATTAAGAAGACAATTCATTTATTGAACAGGTACTTCGGTTGCTGAAAGAAAATATTGTGATGCGTGTGAGGGGGAAGCCAGGGAAGGTGCAATGGGGGTGTCATGGGGTCAGTCAGAGATCGGAATATGTCCGGGTCTCTGAGTCTCCAGTGCCCTCACAGTGGCCATGTCCCCCGAACCCCATTTGTGGAGGGCAGTAAGGCATGTTATTAGGGGTAGACTGCAGTGGATAATGGTCCGGGGTTTGGGGGTTGTTCGGTGAAGACAGAGGGGTTGGAGGCAGCTGTGGATGGTGATAACCATTTGGCTGATGATAGTGGCCTGGAGGGTACTGAGGCACAGAAGGGGAAGGGATTTGGGGCAAATGATAATTGGGGTGGTGGGTGCGGAGCTTCTCCTCCTGAAGGGTGACAATCTGCTGCATAGTCTGCAATTGAAGCTGCAGTAATGAGAGCAGCTTATCGGTGCTTTTCCGGCGGTGAATCGCATTCTCCTTCCGCGCCTTCTCCCTCAACTTGCTCTCATTCTCCCTCCACCTCTGTGCAACTCGATTCTCCGTTACAGCCTGTTGCATTACTTGCTGTACAAGATCCTCTTTGCTCCTTCGTGGCCGCTTCCTCAGTCGCCTTAGCCTCTCAGCTGTTGATAAGAGCGATGGCGCAGGGGTGAAGGACGACCCTTCTAAAATAAAAAGATACATTTAACAGTGGTTCCCTTGTAAAGAGCAGACATGCCTATGATTCCCCCGCATTCCCCGTTTGCCTGTCCCGCAGACAGCACAGATACAGCAACGGAGCCCCTGCCATGGTGAGTGTACTCCAGAGGCAAGGGAAATGATTTTTTCCCTGCCCAAGAAAAGCTGTGCCGGGGGAGGGGGTGGGGAGTGCCGGTACGTTGCAGGAGCCCCAGTGTGAGCAGCAGGCAGGGGGAAGGATTTCTTCCCTGCCCTGAAAAGCTGTGGTGGGGGGGAGTTGGAGTGCCGGGAAGTGGCAGGAGCCCTACTCTGAACACTGTTCCAACATTCTCCGTAGGTGTTTGTCCTGGAAGATATCTCGTTGCTTCGAGTCACTGAGGAACAAAGGGAAGGGATTTTAATGAGATGCGGCTTCCGCCCAGGGCCATATGCAGCTTGCCTATGTGCAGCAATGCTCCCCCCACCCATTGTAGCACAGTGGCAGGGACTAGTGACCGTGACGGGGACCACGCTGGCTCTCCCGGGAAACCTGCGCAGGCGCATTGCAAGTGCTCTTATTGAGACCTTTGAAGAGATTACTGATGATGACTACCGCGATGTGATAGACTACATCAGTGCTCTATTCCACATGTAGGCAAGCATGCAAGCATCCCTTTCCACCCCAAGATGCCTGCCTTCCCCGTAGAAAAGCAGCTTTACCTCTGCAATCCACTGCTGAGCTGGCCCCTGCAACCGCCGGACGCTGTGGCTGGCCGCCCTCCTCCTGGCTTTAGAGGAGAGCTCCTGGCTGCATGCCCCCCTGCCCTCCTCCTGGCTTGAGAAGAGCTCCAGGTGGAATGCCCCCTGCATCCCTTTCCACCCCAAGCTGCCAGCCTTCCCCATAGAAAAGCAGCTTTACCTCCGCAATCCGCTGCTGAGCTGGCCCCTGCAACCGCCAGACGCTGTGGCTGGCTGCCCTCCTGGGTTGAGAAGAGCTCCTGGCTGCATGCGTCCAGGGACTCCTCCGTGCCCTGGGTTGCTGCCGCCTCGTCCTCATCCTCCTCCTCTTCTTCATCCTCCTGGTCTTCGTCCTCCTCCTCACCCCCCCCTTCACTGGTGGGCTGGGAAGTGTCCATGGTGGTCGATGGAGTGACCGTGGGATCACCACCAAGTATTGCATGCAGCTCCTTATAAAATCTGCAAGTCACCGGGGCTGCCCCGGAGCGGCCGTTTGCCTCGCGGGCTTTGCGATACGCATTCCTAAGCTCCTTTACCTTAACACGGCACTGCAGAGTGTCCCGCTCATGGCCTCTTTCTGCCAAGGCCCGTGATATCTGCCCATAGGTGTCAAAATTCCTGCGGCTAGACCGCAGCTGAGACTGAACAGCCTCTTTCCCCCAACAGCTGATGAGGTCCAGCACCTCACTATTGCTCCATGCTGGGGATCGCCTATTGCGAGGAGGCATGGCACGTGGAGTCATGATGATCAATCAGAATGATCACCTGCAACGATTCCCTGAGACCACACCACACAATCAATCAGATCAATGAGAATGATCACCTGCAAGGATTCCCTGAGAGCACGCCACGCTTGGCTGGAGCAAACAGGAAGGGGATTTTCAAATTTCCCTGGAACTTTAAAGGGCGGGTCTGACGTGTGGTCACCTGAGGACAGGACAAAAGAGTTTGCAAGTGATGACCAGAGTGGCTCGAACGGGAATTATGGGACGGGCTGGAGGCCAATTAATGCGCAGTGGGTGTCCACATTCTTGCTGTGGCACTACAGCAGCTGCGCTACAGCCCTTATTCCCCGTGTGGAGGTGGATTAACAATAGCGCTATAACTCAGCGGTTATAGCGCTCTTCGTGCCTTGCCAATGTGGACGGGGAGGAGGTTATAGCGCTCGTGGGGGCTTTATAGCGCTATAATGTGCCAGTGTAACCATGGCCTAAATAAAACCTCAGGAGTTGGTGGAATGCTACGGGCCACTCTTTCTAGCAACTCAAAGTCATTAAAATAATATATTTACAAAATTAAACAAGGGTCAAACCCACAACTGAAATGTCTCAAGAATTCATAAACCTCCATCATACTTTTATAGAAAAGCATTTGCTGTAAAAACATTTAAAAGCTGTGGGTATTTACTATGGTTGTGATACATCCATTTTATTTCAAAATGACCTAAAACTTTAAGATGAAAGAAACATGTTTTAAACCAAAACAAAACGAAGACATTCATTCATATCAGTAACATTAAAGATTGTTGTGTACGGTGATTTACTATAACAGTACTCTGTTTTTTCATTGAAACAGAAAAAATGTATTTTAACTAAAAACCCCCAAAAACCTAGTTGTGCAGACAACTTAATTCCCCCACCCCTTGGATCACAAAAGGGAACTTTGGGAGGAGTGCCTGATTTCCATAAGTATCTATTAATTCAGAGTTGTAAGTGATCGAATCAACCTGCTATCTACAGATTCTGAAACAGTTGGGATGGTATAAAAACCTCAGTTTTTGGAGACTGTCCTCTTTCAACAGAAACTAGCTTGAACAGAATAGCTGCTGGACTGCAAGACTAGTATGTTGCTTGTTTTTAACTGTGAAAATATATATTATATAATGTCATTCTTTGTCCATGCTGTCCTTACTAAATAATGGGACCTATCATTATTGCAGTGTGATCTGTTTAGCATGGAAATAGCAACTTCAAGCTGCTTTTCACCAGAGCCAGGTAAAACCCCATTTTTAACTATAGTTGTGGTTAGTACTGTTTAATTAAAAAACACCAGGTATAACACAAATTACATAGGGACTTTAATCCAATTGGGGAACATACTAACTAAAATTTTTGCTTGTCCTTTAATCCAAAGACCCAAATATATATGGGGGAAACAGAGTAACCATGTGCTAGCATCTCTTTACCCTGTGGTGGAAAGTAACTTTCTGCAATTGGCTTTTAAAAGCATGTATGTGTTTTAAAATGTTTTTAAATTAGTTTGAATGTTTAAATTGTGAGTTAGGGGTTTGTGCAAGACATAGGTGGTTTTTTTTTTTTTTTTTTAAAGTATATGGTTGTCAACTGTTGGTTGGAGGGTGTCAGGGTTCCCTCCCCACTCTGAACTCTGGGGTACAGATGTGGGGATCCACATGAAAGCCCCCGCTAAACTTATTTCTAGCAGCTTAGGTTAAAACTTCCCCAAGGCACAAATCCTTTCATTGTCCTTGGACGCTATGGCTGCCACCACCAAGTAATTTAGACAAAAATTCAGGAAAAAGAGCCACTTACAGTCCCTGTTTCCCCAAAAATATTTCCCTCACACCCTTTCCCGGGGAGGCTTGAGAATAATATACAATGTGAGCACAGACCAAACCCCTTGGCTTTTAGGACACTGAAAATCAATCAGGTTCTTAAAAGAAGAATTTTATTTTTTAAAAAAAGTAAAAGAATCACTCCTGCAAAATCGGGATGGAAGATAACTTTACAGCGTAAATAAAAAGATTAAAAACAGAGAGGATTCCCCTCTGACTCAGCTTTCCACTTACAAAACAGGAATGAAATTACCTTTTAGGATAAGGAAAAATTCACAATCTAAAACAAAAGATAATCTAATGCATTTCCTTGCCTTACTTTTGTAATCTTAGATGTCATTTCAGGTATGTTTCTAGGATACGTTTTTCCTGCCTGGACCCTTTCTCCGTCCAGAGAGAGAATAAACAAAGAAAGCACAAACTAAACCTTCCCCTTCCTACCCCCAGATTTGAAAGTATCTTCTTTCCTCATTGGTCCTTCTGGTCAGGTGCCACTTAGGTTAATTGAAGGGATTAACCTCTTACAATAAGGCAATTCAGTACAGCTAACCTATGTATAGTTATGACAGGGGGTTTCAAACTAACAGGGCTTTTTTCACTCTGGAAAATGTGATTTTTTTAAAAAAATGGGTTGTTTTAATGGTTAAATTGTTGTTGGTGATTTAGCGGGCCTAAGCAAGACATTGTTATGGTGGGGAGATTTAAAAAGTATTTTATTGCACTCTTTGTTTTTGGGTGCATGGTGGAAACATGTGCTTGTATTAAAAAATGTCTAGGTTTTAGCGAAACGCTAGTGGTAGAAATAAATCAAAATCTGTGTTTGTTGTACAGCCTAATATTTTTTTTTACAGCTATGACTTTTTAAATAGAAAAACATCCTAATGAATATTTTATTTTGTACGTTTACAAGACAGTTTCTTGTGTTTTATAATAATAATGTTGTCTGCTCCTCAGTATGGTCAAAACATGAGATCCTTAGACCAGAGGGTAAACAAGCTCAAAAGAAAAAGGAAAAGAAAATTCCCCAGCATCAATGGCTGATGGATGAAGCCCAGTAAATATATTTTACTTATTGGTTTGGTTATTTTATGAGGTTTTGTATTTTAAGCAAATACATAGGTGTGGGTGAGAAAGGTGGTAAAGTTTTGTAAAATATTTACTTGATACTAAATTGGAACACCTCTATTTTTCTTAATTAGGCATGGGCAGCTCTCCTGACAATGCTGTAGTGAGAGCTACAGGGACACCGCCACACACTGTCTGATTTAGAAAAAAAAACCCAGAAGGCTCTCTAGACGGGTCCCGGTCTATTCCTGATGATCCTTGCGGTGGTCTCTCCAAGGCTGACTCTCAAATAGCATCTGACGTAGAAGTCAGAGAATGATGGTCCCATAGGGGAACCCCCAAGTAACCCTGAAAATGCAGATGCAGGCTCCCAAACAGATGCGTTTATGGAACGAATTAGAAGCTGGCAATGGGAATTACCTAGAATGGGCGAGGGGGCGGGGGCGGTGTATTGTGAGAAATTTTGTTGTGTCAATCTTGAGCGAATAAATTCAGCTCAGCAGATCGTTGAAGCCATACATAGGGGGATACAGTTAGTTCTCGATAACGTTAACAGTAGGGTAAGCCCCTGACAATTACGTTCAGTTACATTTGGAGAGTCTTAATTTAACCAGTCCTTTGTTTTTGGTAAGAACTAGGGACAAGCTGTCTGATGAAGGCTTCTTAAATCAGATCTCAAAGCGGTTACAGAGTAATAGATTCATGTCGATGGGAGATTGTACCTCATTGTGAGAGTTGTAAAGAACATGGGTGGGGTGGCCGTAGAGTTTTAAATTCTATCCTCAGTAGTCAAATAATCCATAGAAAAGAGACAGAGTTTAGTAGACCTGACTGACACCAGCACTAATCTATGTTTTGCAGCAGGCTCTTGACCGTCACATCCAACTATAAACCCGCAGACGTGGAATTGTTAGACAAGGTGTGAAAGTTGCAAGGGAAACTGGGGTGGTCAGGTCAAAAAAACATTATGCTCATGAACATAGGAGCATTTGAACAGCGTTTAGGAGTCAACATACAGATGGCAAGAGGCAGGTGGGTTTTCTTAAGAACAGAAGGCCCAGTGTACCCCAAAACTTTATTCATCCTGTTGCAGGATGAGCATTTTTATGGGGTTCTGGGTGTGAAAAAGTTTGGTGCAAAAAATTATTGTGAGTTTTGCCACACAGTATACAATCATGACCACTCTTGCAGGTATTGTTACTGCCTCTGCTTGAGTGCGACATGCTCAGACAGTGTGGCCATGCAGCTGAGGTGTCCTAGCTGTAGACTGTATTGTCGCTCCAAAGAGTGTTTATATAGACACATTGACTGTGAATCAAAAAAATAAGTTGAATGCCTGTCTAAAACTTTGTGATTGGTGTCAATCTTACATGGACAAGGGGCACAGGTGTAAAGGGAGGTGTTGTAAGCAGTGTTATTAGGGTTTGATCACCGGTGATGTAGGCAGCTACCTGTGTTTTATTAGAAAGTCCGAAGCATTGGAAAAGTATATTTTTTACGATTTTCAATGCATGCAGGAGACATATAATAAGAGATGAATTATCGACAGGCCCTTTTTAATAGCTAGGGTTGCTGACTGAAAACATGTCTAGCTGCTTGCAGAGAAAACTGGTCCTTTTAAAATTACTCAGCAAATCATCCCCACAGCAAAGGAAAGCTATACTGGGTTCGGCCTCTGACAATTTAGTAGCCATCTCAGAAATAGCACTCAGTACCTTAAAAGGAACCTTATCTTTGACACAAAATCAAGTACGCATGCTGAAAAAGAAACAAGAATGGAGTATGCAAAAAATGTACCAAAACGACCGCAACTTGCTTACTGGGTGCTGAAATGAAGTCTGTTCTTCGAAGGGCTGATTTAGCTGAATACGAAAAGGCTAAACTTTACAGCATCATGCTTCAAAGGTACCTAACGTACCAGAGACACCAAAGACCTCAGACTCTGTTGTGCAGGAGGTGTTGGATAATGTGAATAAGCATCATAAGAAAAATGCATTAGTATTGCTAAATAAGCTGAGCCAGGATAAAAATATCTCTTTGTGGAACGATAAAGGGGCTTTTGTGTACAAAGGCTCGGTAGTTAATGGTTCTTACATGCTCGACTTAGTCAGAGCCGTCACTCAGACGCGCTCTGTTCCTAGCAGACACATACCTAAAGGATGGGATGTGTTTATGAACGCCATGGCAGAACTGAACGGACCATTTTCCGTCATGGGAAACGTGGCCAACAGAGATCTTTTGGAATGCCTGAAGGCCTCAACTGCCTACACCAAGGTAGACTGAGAAACACCGACCCCTTTTTTTGCCAACTAAAAAACAAAAATTGGCTAAAAGACCCGAATGGCTCAGTGTGTGACGTTTTTCATGTTCTAAAAAAAAATTAAAATTAAAATTTAAAACTGGTAATAATTTTCTTTAAATAAACAAATTCTATACTTTTCAAAAAAATTAATAACGTGTACTTTTTCCGAATTGGTCATTGTTTAAAAAAACAAAGAACAAAACCCCATCAAACATCAATTGTCTTTAAGCCCCTCACTTGGGGTGCCTTATTGGGTAACATGGCTATGAAAATTGTTGCAAGATGCAAATGTCTGGGTTGTTGAAACATGTTTTGAGCAGGGTGAGGCATGCCTGAGAATTTATATTTTTTACAAAATTCATCACCATCCTGTCATTTTGCATTAAGTTACTAGAATACAATTTTAAAATCTGGTCAAAAGATAAACCCTTGTTATGGTGATGTAAAAAAACACACACAGCTATAGCTGGGCTCACCCCTAATTCTAGTGATATTTGCTTAATACAGTTGATGGAGGAATTTTAAGAACCACACTGTTATGCCTTATTTCTGTAACACTCAATCAGTGCATACTTGTGGAGGATTATGGGAGCCATGGTTTCCGCAGAATCTTTCATTAGGAAAAAACCCAATTCGACACCCCCTATGCGTGTGCAGCTGCACAGGCACCCATGGTATTTAGGAACCTACCCTGATGAGCTCTATTCCTCAGAAGCTGCAGTTGTTGCAGAGGGCCATAGGGTCAGAAGAAAAAGCACTCTGGAGAGTCCATCCCTGAAGACCACCAACATCATGAGGTAGACTAAGGCCTGTCAGACAAGCAGCCTGGCAACAAGTATATCTGAAGATAGGCGAAGCAGTGAGGGAAGCCAGCGAGCAAACTAGGGCTAGGAAACAAGACAATGCTAAAATGGATTATGGTAGTGTTTCTTTAATGACAGTACTCAGAACTCTGCCTCTGCCTGCACAGCATCCAAACCTTGCTTAACCCACTTAATGATGTATAGTCATCCCCTACCCGCAACTCCTCCTATAAGGAAAAACGTTTCCTGCTCCCACTGCCAAAGGCCCCTCTGGACCGCATACACCCTGCCTAGTGACAAGTGTGCGGAACCCTCTTCCCCAGTTGATTAAACTTCCCGCTTCTAGTGAAAAATGGCCATCTTGACCTCCTATGCCACCAACCCTCTCATGATGCACAGTGCATATCTGTGGCACATTGCTCTCCACAAATCCCTAAATCCTGGGAAAGGCAACTAAAGCTTTGAAAACTTAACTCATAATGGTGATTCTTATCTAATGGGGCTTGAGGCTGAGGAGAGAAGTTCTTCCCTTTCTGAAGTTCATTTGTTTCCAGGCTAGACCCAATGATCCAGATTCTGATCTCAGTCACATTAATGTAAACCTGGAGAAACACTGATTTCAGTAGAATTATTTGGCTTGCCAGTGATGCAGTAGCTGAGATCAGAATCCAGTGCATGATGTGCCTTTCCCAGGTAGTGACATATTATTCTGTTTTTCAGCCAGGCTGCCATGTTGAATCACTTTCACTGGTGAGATAACCTCCTTTTAGTACTCCTTTTGACTAGATTCTAGTTTAATATTACAATTTGGCCAAGCATATACAATAAACTGTTGTAGGTAGCTTTATGGAGTCCATAATAAAATGTAGTATTTTGTTGCTCACACCTTATCTGGACACAAGAGAAATGAAACCACAGCTCAGAATATAGAAAAACATGTCAGCCACTTAGACTGACAACTATTCCAAAGCTTGTTACGTTACTGGCAATAAAATATAACTAATATACTGTTAATTAATATTATGTCCTAAAGCTAATTTATCACATTATTAATCAGAGCAATAAATCTAAGGAAAACTAAGCTCACCTACAGTCTTTCATCTTCTCTAAATATGGTCATTTATACACAAATATGCACTTCTTCTGGCTGTGCCAAACATTTGATTGCTTCTGGATATGTGTCTTCTATTTACTAGCACGGTAACTTGCCCCATAGGAATATTTTATTTAGCAAGACAGGACTTAAGTGAAAGGGTAACCATTTCTGATCATAACCTTGGCTTTGCACTTCTAGTAATTATCCTTTAATTGCATTGCCCTATTTGAAATAGAGTTGTAATTGGAAAAAAAAACAATTTGACATTCCCCCATGCTTATTCTGACATGCACTATTTGCTTTTTATTCAAATGTAAATTTTCCTCTATAATACTATCAAAGAAAGGGAAAAAATAAAGCAAAATTGAAATGTCAGTAGCAATTTCTGACACATAGGGAGCATCACCAACTGGTGCTGGATGGTAGGCAAGGCTTTCAGTTCAGTTTAAAAAAAAATCAAACTGTGAAATTAGCATAGTCAGACGAAAGGGAGAGATGCAAGGTAGAAAAGAATTGCAGCTCCATTCCTTAGGGATAAATGTCCATTTCACACTGTAGTATCAAAATATCAAACAAGCTACCAGTTGTAATTGTGTGATGAACGAGCCTTTCAAATTACATTGGAGGGGGAAGAAACAAAGAAGAATAATTTTCCAACTCCAAAATACCTTGACTTAACAGTCAGCTCTTGAATAATTGTTAGGGTCAATAAAAGCCAACTAAACATGGGATTCCCTTTTGTCATACCCTACCTTATAGAGCATATATATATACATACATACATATACATACATACATACATATATATATATACACACACACACATATGCAGAAAAATGTCTGTGCATCTTCTCTATCAAGCCCAGGCATCAGGGGAGTCTGTCTCTCAGGAGTATTCAAACAAACCTACTCTAATTATTGCCATATTGTACCATGTAACTTCTGTCTTGCATTTGGGTGATCTCAGACAGCACGGTCAGACAAGCCTCAAAGGGCCCAGCACTGTAAACACTTACGCATTAGTAACTTTACTTAGACTCATAAGCAGCATAAATTACAGGATTGGGGCCAACATCTGAATCCTTCTCTTAAAGGTGGGCTTTTTTAATTTAATTTATTAACAAAGTTAGTGTGCGATATTCAACCTCACTGATGTTGAATAATCTCACAACAGTCAACTTCTGGGGCAGGTGTCGGCAGCTTTTCAGAAGTAGGGTACCAAGTCTTCATTTATTCATTCTCATTTAAGGTTTTGCATGCCAGTAACACATTTTATCCTTTTTAGAAGGTCTCTTTCTCTGTCTTTAATATATAACTAAAATATTGTTGTACGTAAAGTAAATAAGGTTTTTAAAATGGTTAAGAAGCTTCATTTAAAATTAAATTAAAATGCAGAGCCCCCCCAAGACCGGTGGCCAGGACCTGGGCAGTGTGAGTGCCACTGAATATCGGCACGCATGCCATAGGTTGCCTATCCCTATTCTGGGTACTAGGCAGGAGCCCTACCCCTTAGTGGTGCATGAGGAACTTGCTGAATAAATGTAGTCCACCCACCTTGGACAGAATTACCCAAGTTGGTGAGAGAACAGGTTTTCAAGCCTCCTCCCTCTCCCCAAAGGTTGCTTTTTCTTCTCCATCTCCCACTATTGAATTTTCCATGGTTAGGGATTCTGCTTTACTCCAGCAGAAGCAAGCATAAGCCGGAGCGGTTCTGGCTCAGTGCTGTACCTTAAAGTATCAGCAGCACAGCATATAAAAGGTAAGAAAGCAGGGGCTATAAACCAGAGATATCAAGCACAGAGCAGGCAGGATGAGCTGTCTTCCCCCCCCCCCCCCCAAAATAATTGGAGGCAAAAAAGAAAATAGTAGAAAACAAAAAGAAAGAAAAAAATAATGCCCACAGCAGGAAAATCATATTAATGTGTTTGCCTACCTGCTTTCAGATGTCACCTACCAGTTTTCATTGCTGCCAATGCATTGCCAGTGGGTTTCTGCCCAGTTAGTGTTAGTATGACTGTATCCAACACCAAGGAAATTAAAAATAAATTCTGAAGTTTCCATATTTCCAAAGTCTTTGTTTGTTTTATCCTTGCCCATATCCCTTGCACAACTAAAAAATATTTTAGAACAGCTATGAAAGGAGAAGCCAAGATAGCTAGTGACCATCACTGCAAAGGTAGGCCAAAAGTTTTAATTTTCTCAGAATGCCAGAACTATGCTCATATCTGAATAGCTACCTACCATGAAAGCTAAGTGGGACTACTGGGATAAGAACTCAGCAGCATGAAAAGAGGCTTACCCAACTGGGCCCATGGTTTTGCCAGGGAAAAACTAGATAAAACAGGGTTTTTGATGGAACAGCCTATCTGAGATTTTCGTTTCCTCTTTTGGCTAGGGGTTTTCTTTTTCAGCAGGTGAACAAATGGGATAAGGTGACAATGGTACATTCTCAGCTCTCACTTCTTCAGTGACAAAATTGAAGGGTTTCAAGATAGAAACCAAAATCCCTAAGAAAACAAATACGTATGCAAGACCAGAAGACAAGACTGAAGAGAGCTTTCCCCCCTCCCTCCCAGTTTAACATACAGCAATGTCACAGTGTGATCCGTTGGCCATTTTCCCATAAGAATGAGCAGACAGTGCCATCATCTGTAAAGCAGAGATGTGAGTTCATTACAGTCCATCCACCAGTTAGAAAAGTGCTTTGTCAAACAGAGCTCCCTTGAACCTCGGAAGAGCAAACAGCAGAACATTCTGTGGAGTCCTCGCTATGTCACTCTCCAGTATCTATCCAGCACTTACAATGTATAATGAGGGGCACTATAAAAAAAATAAGACAGAAAGAGAAGCAGACACACAGATCATATTTATAAACCAGTGACATCAATGTACAGTACTAACACTGGACTGTATTTGGGGCTTTCTGTGAGGGTCTGAGAGGTGTTGCCTCTGCTGCAGCCCTGAAAGATTGCTGCAGCATCTTCACCTTGCAGTCTGCCGGGAGTTTATGGCAAGTGGCTTTTTTTAAAGGCCTCTTCAGCTTGTCAATCAAATATTATGGCTGAGTAAAACACCTCACAAGAGAGGAATTTATCCTGGAAAATCTAACATTCTTAACTGTAACAGCATGCATAGCACCACTACAATAGTGTGGACACTGACAAGTGTTTTGCTGCAGCAAGGTCTGCAGGACTGAGCCAGGGAACACCAAGCAATCTAGAAGACTTTGGGCTGGGCTGGGCTGGGCTGGGGTGGCAGATTGGAAGATGCATGACCAGATTAAAGGTTTATGACCATTATGTCACAGTGAAGTTAAGAGACACTGCAAATCTGTTGTGTTTAAAAGGAGAGCTACATCGATGTTGCCTTGAAAGGTGAAAGATCCATCAGCAAGTTTGGAAAACAGAGACAATAAATCAAAGTACACAAAGCAAGAATAAAATATTGTGACTTCTCTGTGATTTTAACATTAAACTCAAACTTAAAACTGCACCAATCTACAGGCCTGATCCTGCAACCATACTCACATGACAAGCCCATTTCCTGCCTTTGGATTCAATCCTGAATGGGTCCACAATAATGGCCCCCTGAACCTACGTGGAGTCTCATTGTGCACTGTGTTTGCAAGCATGTACCGTTATGCTAACCCTAGGAATGTAACCATTCATGTTTGTAGTAAAATGATGCCCTCTGCTGGATTTAAGAGAAGCCCTGCCATTCAATAGTTCATAAGAACTAGTCCATTTAAAAAGGATAGTGGTGAGGATAAAAAGAACTAAAAATAATCAGTGACATGAAGCTTAATTATTATTATAGTGGGTACTTATTTCTATAGCAGTCCTACTCTAGTTTGCGCCTGAAAGGACACTGAAAGTTGAAATCTAGCCAGTTTATTACATGAGTAAAAGTTGTTTTAAGTGCCTCTGGTGTCAGTTCCCCGACAAAGTTTTATGGTGTTACTATTATATTTCTTTATTTTAAAAGTGTTTCTCTCTTCCCTGTTGCTGTGTGTGAAACAACTACATCAGTAACCATTTAAACTGGCTGAACAGCACTCTACTGGGAATCAATGTTGTTGACTATGCACAAATTACCATCAAATGCAAGAAGTAAATCAACCTAAATAAGACAAACATTTGTTACTCGTTGCTTTTTCTATTGCAGTAATTTTAAGTGTCACTTGTACCAACAGAAGGCAAAACACACTAACAAATTATGATTTTTAAATTGACTATTACATTTATGTTAATACTTAAAAATTATAGATACTTTTAACCCTTGATCCAACTGTAGGCTTGTGTTGAAATAAAGTTATTTATCCTAATCAATTTCATTTCCCAACATGATCAGTCAGTTTGGAAGGCGAGTCAAAATGTTTAGAGCATCTCATAAAGAAGAATTATTGGGAGGAGTTACTGACCTAGATTAAACCTTGGATTAAGTCGCCTCTGAATGCAATAGGAAATTTGTCTGTGTGAGATTTCTGATGTCTATAATAAATGCAGTTGAGAAAGCAACTGGAAAATACCTTAGATCTGGCAACTATAAAAACATGGAAAATAACCCAGTACCTGCAAAGACTTTTTTTTTTTTTTTTTAAAGGAACTCCAAAATCAGGTGAGAGGAATGAAATGATTGTGTGTGTGTATGCACATTTCTCTCTCTCTCTCGTGCTTTGAGCACAGGATTAAGAGTAGAACTGAAGCTTTCTCATTCTGGTTTCATCTGTGTGTCGAGGTCTTCAAGCCCCTTAGAGACAGATTTTCAAAAGGGCACACACAAACAAAATCAAATGTACAATTGCCCACATAATCTGTGTAACTATAACTATGTACTCAATCCAGGCATACTATTGTGGCTGCTTTATGTGCCCCTACACTTCTGTTCTTTTGGAACCTGGCCCTTAAACTCTGAGCTTCAGTTCTGTACTGTGACGTATGCATAAGAGTCTATAAACAAAAACAAAAACTACCAAACAAACAAAAAAAATTTAAAAAAATCAGGTTTCAAACTGAAGTTTGAAATTCTGAAGTTAAGTTTTCCTGCACAACCTTAACTCTTCCCCTAGTTTGTTTCCTCAAAGATATTTCCGCACTCAGTGCCTGTGCTGACTCAGTTATTGCTGAAGAAAGTACCTGCCAATTTATTCCATGAGGGAAAGCATCAGACGACCTTTCACATCAGGAAACTTGGATTCAAAGTGTGCCCAAGGTATAAGTGGAATAATTTTGATGGCTTCAATATGCACCTGGGTATTTATCCACAATATTACATGCTCAAACTTCAGCTCAATGCTAAGTCTATGTTTCTCCAGTCTCAGGATTCTCCTGCCAAAAAGGAGGCTCAACGTCAGGTTTGAAATGCATTTATAGATCTTTACAGGTAGAAGCCTGTACAGCTTGCCCATTTCAAAAGCCCAGCTCCGGACAGCATTATGCAGTCTTATTTCATGAGCCTAAAAAGTCAATTAATGAAAAAAGCATTCATAATGTTTTAAAATTTGACCAAGATCGTATTACGAAGAAAGGGGGGAACCTTATATAAAGCTGACATGCTGCAATTAATATTGGTTATTTGTAAAACTAGTTTATACAATCCCTTCATGAAAGAAGAGCACTTATGCAGAGGGAACTTATTTTTCTTTAGTTGCTGGAGGTATCATTCACTTTCACCCCCAACTCATTTCCCTGAGATATATTCATGCATTATTTATGTTATGCCTTTCAGTAGCATAGGTGTTGGCAGACATTAACAGAATCCCTTCTCTCAATAATTAATTACCTGAATTTGCTATACCCATGGTAGAAGCATTAGCTGCAGAATCAGTTAAACAGACAGCATCCCAGGAAATGTTTTATCACTGTGTAAAAACATCAACTCCACCAGGAAAAATAGGGCACATCACATCTCAGCTACCAGAGTCTGATCTAACTTATTTAAGTTGATAAGACGACACTCATTGATTTCAGATGTTAGATCAGCCCTAAAGTGGTATTCACGTCAACAACTCAGAATATTGTACAGGTGAGAGATAAAAAAGAAAAGTATGCAACTCATTGTATTTAGAGAAAGCATCATGAACCAGGACCATCTAACCATGGCATAGCTCAACTGATGTGTATTGCATGTGTTATTCATACATGAAATGGTTTGCTCTTTCATTGTGATTAATTCCTTTAGTACATCAATTTTGTCTACATGGCACCTGTGTAAATTTTATACTAGTTTTGATTTTGCACTTTTTCTGACAAATTTTTAACACAATAACTTAGGTTTAACACAGTAGTTTATATTTTTAATGCATATGGAATTCAAGATTGTAATACTTGGTTTATAAAAGGTTTTGCTTTTATGTTCTTTATAAGAGTAACAAAAGTAGGGGGTTTTGGACTACGTTATAAAGGACATAGTTTTAAGTCACAGCTGTATAGTAAATCAGAAAAATTGGGGGTTGTATCTTAACAACATGCAATTAGTTTCAAGTGAGGATGGGAAGAAATAATCTTTCAATACTATAAAGTGTTTGATGGGGAAAAAACATTATGCATGCCATTAGTTTGAGAGATTTATAGATTCAAGATTTATAGATTGAAGCAGATTTATAGATTGAATTTATTTAGATTTAGATTTATTTATAGATTTATTAATAGATTTATTTATTTAGATTTATTTATAGATTAAAGCAGTGTCCAGTCCCTGTGATGTGCTACACTAACACAATCATCAGGCACAGGGGCCTGGCTTTCATTGTAACAAAAGAACATCAGCATTGGGCAGCATTCAGCATGAATGTTACCACAATCTAGACAGGCTACTTTCCATAGGTGGTATGAGGGCCATTGCTTTCCTACCTTGTACCATGACCATAGCTTTTCTTTTTATATTTACACTTCCAGACACTTCTCTTTAGCATGCTGTTCATTCCACTACATGACATCAGTGTTAGGCCTGGTACTTCTCATAGCGGATACTGAAAGCCTCAGGACAATGGTAAATCATCTTTTAAGATTCACAATTGATTGATATCTCTGATTTCAGCTCTAGTAACACAGTATAGGAAGCAGGGAAGAGCTTATTTTACAGGCTGCTCAAACAAGCAGGCAACTGTTACCTCATGTTATAGAGCTCATCTACTTGCAGGATACTAGGAAACCAGACCACTGTGCTCTAATCATTCGAGGTTATAGAATAATAAGTGCAGTTACAAAACAAGCTTAGAGAGCCTGGGTATCATTTAGTCTCATTAAAGAAACATGCACTGCTTGTGACCCTGCCGCATAAACTAGAAGAGGAGCAGACTAAAGTTTTTTAAATGATCTCTGATAAAGGTAAAAAGTAAGATTTTCATACAACTAAGCCTGCCTGAAAAATTTCACAATTAACTATTGCTAATTGCTTCAGACATAACACAATCAGACTATAAGTTTTTCCATTTGCCTTTGCAGAGATAGGAGACTGATGTTGCACATCACCTTGTTTTCACTCTCACTTGCCTTCGCTCTTCCCACTACAACCATGAAAAACTAAAGGAACAAGCAAGGATTCTCATTTTTATAATTCACTATGGAGAAGAAGTTGGTACAGAATTAGAGATGAAATTACTTATTAGATGTCTGATTAGGAGGTTATGACTGATAAGAAAAGCTATGGGCAGATACATTGTAAGACAAAAATGGGGAAGGATTTACATTCCTTCTTCCTTTGAGGAAGAAGGAATGTAAATTGTCATCTCAGCAGCACTATTCATCTAACAGCAGACACCTTTCATTTGGACTCCACAACCATGGAGCAGGGCAGACCAAAGAGCAAGGCTGGCCCTTTCTGCATTTGCTTATCTGCCTTCTCACTGTGCACTTTGTAACATCATAATAGGAAGTCCCTGACAGCGTTTCTTCTGCAGGAGCCTATATTAATGCACTGCTCGTCCCCAATCTCAATACAAGTAGGTTTACCCTTCAGTTCACACAGATCCCCCAAACTTCCAAGGAAAGGGAAGAAAAGAAGGAAAGGAAGACAAACCTAGTCCTGATAGAATTAAAAGTGAACTTAGGCGCATTTCTTAGAATCCCCAGTCCCAAGAGAACAGCATACATTGGAGACGATAGGCTCCTCACTTCTCTTCCAGCTGGTCTGCACCTCTTCAGGTTGTGGCAAAAGAGCAGATTTTCAGGAATTAGACTCACTACCCACAGTGAATCTTTTGAGACCAGCAAATCAATGACTTTAAGGCTTGCATTTTAAATTATTATACTTTGAGCATTTCATTTAATCTTTATCCCACAAACAGTGCTGTCACCACACAAATATTTTCTGATTTATGAAGCTGGAGATATCTGAGAATGCCCCTTCATGATCAGACAGTACATAATCTTTACTTTAATAAGGATAGGAATGAAACTGAGTAGAGAAACAAAATCCTGTGAGACTACCTCCCGGAAGGTTACAGTGAAACCTGCGCTAAGGAGAACCTTCAGTTAGGCACTCCTGTCTAAAGCAACCACTCAAAGTACCCAGTATTTCTAGTGAATTGCTGGACTAACACATTACTTTTACTTGCAGGGTAATTTAAGAATTTTTAACCGCTCATTTAACTTGAAAAGTTTATATAACATTACCATTGAAGTAGTAAGTGTAAAGATGAAGTATATATCACCAAGTTAAAAGTTACTGCAATTTATATTTACTTGCATTTGATTATGAAAACTCACAAGACTTCTTATAAAGTTGATAGCATAAGGAGTAAGATTGTGTTTTAATGTTGTAATGCTCCAGAAAGTTTACCAGAACTTAGGTCAGATTTTTTACATTCTATTTCAGTGGATTATTTCAAAGTTAGTATTCAATTAATCAAAAATCCAATGATAAAAGAAAACAATGTCCAACGTTTTATTAAAAGTAAGCAGATTAAAATGCAGTACAAGTCTGATTTGGAGTTTAATATTTCATGAGTACCAGCAGATGTCAGCATAACCCCATGAAGTTAGCAACAGTAATTTTACATCCAAACAACCAAACAAGAAATCTAAATCTTAATTCTACAGCTACAAACCTCCTGAGTTTTGCATCATTTATTGGAAATGAAAATACCTACACTAAACCAGCATTTCTCATATGCGGCCACAGCATCCTGGACTGTTATGGAGGCGGTGGGGGAGCAAAGTAGCGCCCTCTCCCTAGTGCTCCTGGATGCATTGCCTTGGTGTTGGTTACTGGGGCCATCAGCACAGTAGCCCTTCTCCCCGCCCCCAGAGACACCTGGGACACAATGCTGGAGAAGCAGGCACCCAGTGAGTTCCTCACCAGGAGAAGTGGGGCTCAGGCTTTGGACTTCTGCCCTGAGGTTGCAGGCTCCTGCCAGGGGCTTCAGATTCCAGCCCTGAGCTCCCGGCTGCACAGCTTTGGGCTATGTCCTCTGGCCACAGGGCTTCAGGCTGCAGCCCCCTGCTGCCTCCGTTGGCCCTTCTCCCCGCATCAAGGGCTTAATTTGTCCTCAGGCTTGCTGGGGCTGAGTAAGTCTGCTGTGAAAAGTGATACTTATATGTTTGTTAATATAACTTTTCACAACAGGCTTATTAGCTAATAATGAATAAATTACAATTACTTGGATGTGTATTTGTGTATATTTATTTTTTTCCTAACAGTAATTAAGTATTTTAAGGAAAAGTGAGAGAGTGGCCACCAAGAAGAGTTGGTGGCTACACTCTGAAACTGCCAAAAAATTTGTCTTCAGTACCCCTGTACTGAACAGCAACATTACATGATTACAAAATTTTACCAAGAAAATCCTTCAACAGGCAATAGTTACATGGCACCCTTGAGCAAAATTTATGCTAAATGGTCCAAAAATATGTAAGTTTGACAAATTAAGTCTGAAGCCACATTAAGACTGTGCAAGATTTTCTACGTTTCTCTTATTTAAAAACAATGCTGTGTTCAACCGTACAGCTGTTATGTCTTACTTGTTAAGAATTTATTAGCATTTCTACTATTAAATTTAATTTCCAGGATTTCTGTAAAACTTGTGAAATCTTAATTCTATCTGAAGCTAAGTATATTAAAGTTACTATTTGGTTGAAATTATTTAAACTCAATTGGTTTACACAGCAGTTTGGCTATTTCTAGTCTAAACAACAAAGGGAAGACATTTGGACTACTTTCAGCTGCATGTGTAAACCTTTACCTAAAAAAAGCCATTAAAGTACGCAGTTCAGTCTACCGTGGATTAGCCATTTACTACAGAATTAAGTGCAAGTCTAAATGATTTAAATAATGCTATTTAGAACCCAAGACTTTATAGTAAAGCAGTACATCAAATTATGCCAATGCAGTGACAATTCCAAAGAACATGAAAAAAATGTGTGTGTGTAAAACCAGATATTTAATCTGACAGATGGTTACAGAAATATATCACAGTCATTTCTTTATGCTATGACCCTCTAGAGTAGCTGAAGAGAAGTAATTCCACCATAGGTTTGTGATAACAAATGGTATGGAAGCCATTACAATCCAGATGCCACACCTGCACATGTCCACAAATGTAAACTGTATGCCAGATTCAGCTTTTGCTCGTTCAGTTCAGTTTAGGAAGTGGGTTGCAAAGATGGCTTTGCTCTTGCCAACTGCTGATCCAGTTCCCAGTGTAAGTGAACAGCCTTCAGGTTAGTCTATATTTTCTCAGCTATCCATAGTTTCAAGCAGCTGGCAATACCCAGTAACCTGGCTGGGGACAGAGTTAGGAGCCATCAGAGCACTGTATGATTCTAAGCCACTCTAATTCATCAGGTGGCTGTTTAAGCTGGATGCACAGAGTAGCCATAGCAGGGAAGATGATCTAGCATTCTCAACTGCTATCAAAAATATTCTCAGCAAATGCACTGTAATACTAAGGTATCTTCAAAAGAAAGGCACCTTTCCCCCACCCCAATGAACAAAACAAATGACTATGCTCCTGTCATTAGGAATCAGTTAGTTACTGAGTTTTATTTCAAAACCGAATAGACACAGTACATGCCAAGGTTTATTCAGGAAAGGGGTTTTTGTTTTAATCAAGCTCCAAAACAATGGGTTTGTAAAAGTAGTGTTGACAGTCTTTATACCTTTGGTGTTAAAGTCAGGATTTTCCCCATCCTAAAATATTAGTTTTTTTACAATGGTGCAACTAGCAAAAACTATCAACTGCCATCTGTGAGAGAGCACCCCCTAAGTGCTAAATACTGTTAAAAAAATTAGGACAGAGCTTATTTATATTTTAAAAAGTATATTTATAGCAAATCAGTGCAATGAACATGTTGATTTAGCCCTTATATTGTTAGATGTTTAACTATGTTATAACAGTTCCGAGACTCATTTCAGAAAATACAGCATTTACTATTTGTTATACACCTACTAATACTGGTCATGATTGCCACTGCTTACATTTTAAACTTAAAGAGATTAAATTTATTTTTAAAAGATAGTAAAAACAAATATGAACACCAAGTCTTCAAAGGGAGAAGTGAGAAAGGAGAGATTTATGGAGAAAGAGCCTTCTCTACAGAGCAGAGCATATGAAGCAGCTAATCCCAACTTTCTTTTAGCACTTAACCAGCCATTCAGTTTCAAACTCTCACTGAACAGACAAGCACTGCATTGTTCCAGCCGTTTTGCTGGTTTGTATGAATGAGTACAAGGTGGAATGAGTGTGACAATACACAGTATGATGATAACCTTTCTAAAACAATGAATGTGTAAGTCTGGACAGACTGTTCATGTGCGTTATGATAGGTTCCACTGATTTTCATTAGACCTTCAAATTCTGTATTGGAATGCAACACAAATACTTATAAATTAACCCACATGCTTATTGCGAATAATTTCTCCTCCTTCTATCTCAATTTGTTCGTATAACCACTTGCGATCACAGCGGCATTCAGCTCCACATTTGTTGGAACCACACTTGGGACAAGCATAGAAGCATCCCAGGCAATCTTCATCAAGACAGTCACAGAGGTCCATCCCACTATAAAGCAGAAGTCCCTGGCTATCATAGACTTTACTCTTTGCTGGGATTACTTGCCTGTATAATGAAAAACAGTTGTTACTTCCAGAATTCATAACAGAAGACCTTCCAGTTTACTTGATTACTAATAGTTAGCAATGGATGAAGAGAGGAATTAAACTTTGTCAGCATTTTTCTTGTGACTGAAAGTTTAACACCAAGCCATTCTAAAAATTAAACATACTCCACTGCTTGTCAACCATATACATTAAAATCTGACCCCTGAAAACTGGAGCCATATTTTTTGTAGCTCTTTTGAGCAGAGGCCGTTAACAAGAAGGTTTTCAATCTCTTCCTTACCATCATTCTATATTAAGCCACTTGCAATTCAGTTTATGAATACACAATAATCTTTTGCAGCAGGTACAGCTGCATTTCAAGAGACTGTACACAACAATATATGATGTACTTTTGACAGCTAAGGAAATATTCCTTTTACACTTTACTCAGAGCTTATGTTCTAGTTAATTCTAGTCAATCCAAAAAGTGTGATTTTAAAAAGAGAGAAAAGAAAAAAAGCCAAGAGTGCGTGTGGGAAAAATCACATAAAAAAAAGCTGAAGCTGTGGGTTTGCCCAAACTGATGGGTAATCCTTTTCTAACTTGGCAAATTTTTATTTATTTTATTTTATGCTTTAGAAGTGGGACAAGAATTGTATTTAATTTAGTACAATGAAAGGTGATTAGTCGCATGAGTATTTCTCTCATAAGGCCTGCATTATTTGGCTTAGTTTGTTTTGCTTACTGTCAGACTTTACTTTGCATAATAATACATGGAATTAGTTGCTATGTCTAAATTCAGTCAGTTAGCATTGCCATGTTTGAACTAATATTTTATTCTAGTCTGGTTTGACAAAAATATTTTATTGTAATATTCTATACATTGAAACAAAATTAATAGGTTATCTCAAAAATGAGATTGGGCTAATAAAGCAGGGGTGGCCAACCTGTGGCTCCAGAACCCCATGCGGCTCTTCAGAAGTTAATATGCAGCTCCTTGCATAGATTCTGACTCTGAGGCTGCAGCTACAGATGCTAATTTTCCAATGTGCGGTGGGGTGCTCATTGCTTAACCCCCTGCTCTGCCCCAAGTCCTGCAACCACTCCTCTCTTCCCCCAAGGCTCCTCCCCTTCCCCCAAGCCTGCCATGCCCTCTCTCCTCTCCCTTCCTCACCAGAGCCTCCTGCCCTCTGCAAAACAGCTGACTGAGGCAGGTGAGAGGCATGGAGAATGAGCAGGAGGCACTGACTGGTGGGGCTGCCAGTGGGCAGGAGGCACTGGGGGCTGGAGGAGGGTAGCAGATGGGGGCCTGCTGACATATTACTCTGGTTCTTTGGCAATGTTCATTGGTAAATTCTGGCTCTTTCTCAGGCTCAAGTTGGCCACCCCTGTAATAAAGGCTTACTTTTGTCATCACTCCTCAAAGATTTTTTTTAAAAAAAGAAGAGAGAATCTGAACATCCCAAATTTTAAATATGAATTAACATAGTAAATAGCCCACCTGTCAGAATTAACTGATGTGCTTTTTGTTTGTAGCCTTCTCTTTTCTCTTTTACTGCTTTCTGGAGCAAATTCAGTCTGGCGTCCTGGATTAGCAAACTGCAAGGACTTCAAAGCTTTAGCTGTTCGCCCCTAAACAAAGATAGAAATTTTCATTTTAAATATTAAGACCAAACCAAATCCGTAGGAGAGTTGACAATCAACTGGGATATTGTGAAGCCTCAAGTAAATTGTTAAGCACAAAGCTAAGGCCAAGTGCTACATCTATCAGCAAAGGACAATCTGAATCTTAAAAGAAAACAATTATTCGAAGTAACTGTACCACCCTTAGTGATGCAAATTATATGAATAAATAGTAATATAAGCCTTACTTTAATAATTGTAAGGTTCTTATTTTCTGGTTCTCACTCACTCTGACCTCTATTCCTTTTCTAATAAGGCTCTGATGTGTTGATAAAATATAGTTTTGGGGAATGCTCTATAGCTAGATGAGTAGCTGCCTCTAATTTTCAAAAGCTATCTTCTCTTAGAAGCATAACCTGCAACCCTTCTAAAGCAGTCAATCTTCCCTCCCAAACTTAGGGAAACTTAAGCACCAAACTTAGTTTCTTTTAAATCAAGATAACTTTTATCATGATCAAAATGGTAAATTAACATATTGGTTTTCTTCCCCTAAGTTTTTTTGTTTTCTATTTTTTCTCTTATAACCTCCAAATACATAAGAGAAAAAAGTTTCCAGCTCCATTTCCTCACATCACTGGACCAAGAAATAATTCTCTTCAAAGAGTTAATAAGTACAAGAAAATGGCTTGTAATTTTAAATGTGTTTAATAGTTACATCAACTAAGAGAATTTAAAAAGATGTCTCATGATGCCACTAAACTTTTGATGAGAATTTTTATGAAAAGAGATCTGACGTGTTTTGGATAGTGCCTTAGATACCGACAAGTCAAAATGCAGAAATTTCTAAACCAATTATATTGGACATTTGAGGATATACAGTAAAACTAATAAAAATAAACTTTGTGCCATATTTCTGACATAAAGTATGAACACAAAGGGAGGATTCATCCCTACTAATGAGTTTGTCTGGTTTACCTTCTAGACAAGTAACACAATAAGTCATTTTGTCAAGTTCAGCAGAACAAATATGCCAAATTTAGTAAAGTAACAATGTAGGACTGAGACCACAACATCACGGACTCAGTCCACCATAAAAAATTCCATAAAATTGATTGTGGTAAGAATTATTTCTGTACAGTATACAATACTTCCTAAAAAGTCTGTAATTAATAGATCATTCAGATTTTATTTTATTGACCAGGAGTTCTCAAACTGTGAGTCAAGACCCCAAAGTGGGTCACGCCCCAGGAAGTCTGAAGCCCAAGCCCCAGGAAGTCTGGTGTTGGCCTTCGCCCAAGGAAGTCTGAAGCCCAAGCCCCACTGCCCAGGTTATATGTCCCCTGCCCAGGACAGAAGCCCTTGGGCTTCAGCTCTGGCCCCACCCCTGCCCAGGGTTGCAGGGCTCAGCCTTTGGTCCTCCTTCCTGTGGTCATGTAGTAATTTTTGTGCAACTACAGTTGTGCCACTAAAAGGTGTGCAGTGTAGCTGCTATTTCTCGGCTCTACTCCCAACAAAGGGCTGTTCACACTGGCACATGTCGTCGACAAAAAAAAACCATCCTCCCAAAAGAAAAGTTAACACCTCTGAATAACAAAAGCTTTGTCTTTCACTTGCCAGTGTAGACATAGCCTCGTCCAGACTTACATTTTATAACGCTCTAACTCAGAGGTGTGAAAAATCACCCCCCTAAGAGCAGCAAGTCTGAGTGCTTTAAAACACTAGTGTTGACAGGCTCCAAGTCCTGGGAGCCGCACTTCCAGTGTTCGGAGCTAATTCCCAGCATTCCTGGTACGCCACCTCCATGAGGGGGAGTGTTCACACGTGACCACACTCACACTTCAAAGCCCTGCCATGGGAACGCTTCCACGGCAGCGCTTTGAAGTTTCCAGCGTACACATACCTTTAGTCTAGGTTAGGATTTAAAAGCATGTTATCATAGGTTAGCTAACATGTTCTAAATATCTACTGTAGACAGGAAGCGAACACTTTAACACACGCTAAACTAGCTTGTTAAAATCCTGGGAAAAAAGTGTGGTCTTTTAAGAGGATCAGTTTAATCAAAGAAAAGTACATCCAGGCTTGTCTAAATTAGATTTTAATAACGTGTTAGAATGTGTTAGCTAGTAGCCCAAGAAAACACCTTTACACACATCTACAGGGGAACAGAAAACCCCCCCTCTTTTTTCTAAAATGTCAAGATACATTATTTAGTGACTGTCCTATGAGAAAGTAATTTTTTTTTTTCAAAGTTAGTATAAAAACAAAAGACATTGAGGGTCTCCCTTTAAAGCACATACCCATTAAACTGGTGAGTTTTCCAAAAGAAGGTTTATAAATATTACCTCTTGTACATTAAAAAATTAACACATTCACATTTTAAGGAAACAAGAGCTTTCTTTATGTAGGACTCAAATCAAGCCCCACCCCATTAGCTTGCAGAATTTAGAGGGGTGAAAAATCGACCCATATACATACGTCTGAATCAAGTTTCCTTCTTTGGCGATCTTCAGTGTCAACATCCACACTTCCATTGATTATCTGTGTACACTTTGGACAAATCTTCCAACCAGGTACAAACTGTCTTCCAAACTTGGCACTTAGAAAAGCTGCATCATCTAAGTCGATTGCACGTAAGTTTTTCTTTGATACTTTCCTGTGTATGTTAAATGGGTCACAACATGATTTTTGCAGATCTTCAAATCTGTCAATGTAAATTTTTGCATGATGTAAGCAGATTGTATTGTTCTCAGAAAGAGTCATTCCAGTCCTAAGCTGAAGTAGTAGCAGATCGGATGAAGATAGCTCTTGCTTAGTCTTGAAGCCAGTGTGACGTGTATAGTATATCTTATGACATTCATTAGCAGCTTGGAGCTGAATTCCAACTGAACATGGATCCATCGTATTTGATCAGTATAATTTATTTCACTGTTACTTTGCCTAGAATCAATTCTTTGTAGTCTTTAGTAGTTTCTATGAGGATCACCCTGGAGAAAGCATTAAAATCAATCAGATTTGTGCTGCAAACCTTAACCTGTGAGCTTGAGAGGTTAGGTTCAAGTGTTAAAAACCCCTAAAAATAAGTTTTAAGAAATATTAGTGTACTATTTCCTTTTATTATACTTGATACGGTTGTGGATATGTTGGATTTTATTCAGAAATTAAGCTATAGTATATATTTATATTCCTTTTGGAAGTAGGGGGTTTGTATTAAAATCTATAGCAAATGTTGACCTACTTTAAATATCTAAACTCATCTAAGGAAAATTACAAATTTCAAGTGTACTATCTTATATAGACTGTCGTTTGGTATGATATACACATCGAAGCTAGTTGCAAACCCAACATTAGCCCATAAGAGTGTAAAAAAGTCTGATAAAAGCTTTATTAAATTTTCTAGCGAAACACTACAGTGCAAGTTGCATGTGCTTGAAGCTGAACGGTTAAGAAGCATTGATATTGAGTTAATTTGCTTTTCAAAATGCCAAGCCCATCAACAGATAATCTTGAACTAAGAACATAAACTTAACTTGGAGTTATAAATTCAACCACATTTTTTTGTATAAAGAATTGGGTAAATATATAAATTGGGAAACATTAACAAGAATGAAGTGTACATATTTTGCTAAATATGAAGACAGCACTATCAGTCTTTTATTTATAAATATATCAAAAGCCAGCTGTACAATAGAAAATGGTATTTTAGAATTACTTGAGTTATCGCTTCCAACAAAATAAAAGCAAGATACTCAGCAAACAAAATGTAAGATTCTAGTAACAATAAAAACTAATATTTAATGAAAAAGTGTTTCAGACCTAACCAATATACAGAAGCTGATAGCATCATTTTAAGTGTCTTCTTAGAAAAGTTTCTCGACATAGGACAATGACAAGACAATATATTATCTTTTAAAAACAGAGACCATGAAAATCAATTGCATGCAGCATTTTTGCAGCAGAAATCCCCTTGATTGTAATGCTTCAGAGTTTTCCTAAACCTAACATCAATGTTATCTATATGTTCAAAATATATACTCAAATTGTAATTACACAGTCAAAATATAAATATCAATAAATGAGGAACACATCAGACTGTTACCATTTATTCACTGCAGACACAGATGTCTTCCATGAGTTAGTTGTTTCTAAAAGTAAAAATCCAAAACCAAATGATTTTCTAGGGCACTATTTTCAGTGAGCATCAAACCAGTTTCCAGTGCACAATTCTACAGCAGTTAGAAGAAAGAAGTAAGCATACTACAGAATAAGTTTTTTACTATATTCATTATTCCTAAACATTTTTGTGCCTTGGTTTGTGTACTATAGCAGGTTTTGCAATTAAGCAGTGTTCTGTTAATTTTCTGAGTTTTAAAAAAATTTCATGAGACATACTAGGACCTTCAGCAATAGTATTCAATGCTATGGCAACAGTATTAAAAAAAAAAAATCTTGACACTACTCAAGTGATTGAGAAATATATGCGGTTTTCATTTATAAGAGCAGCAAGTTTGTTTTTGTTGGCTATATTTGAAATGTATATCAGGCTGCAGCCCTCAATCCTGTATTTTAAGGAACGTATTTACATTCAAAGATAGATTATCTAAACTCTGCTTAACCAAAATTCTTGGTTATCTGAAAACTCAAGTTAACTCTGAGAGACCTGATTGACGCTCTGGCCCTGAAGAGCTCTTAAGGTCTGCATGACTGAAATGCATGAAGTTGTCCTGTTTCTGCAATAACCTACAATTTGGAAACCAATGAGGACTTAAGAGCTTTGAAAAAAAATTCTAACTTCTTATGCAGGTCACTTTCAGAGAATTTATAAGCTCTTACAGTATAAACTGCAAGTTCATTTGAAAAATGCTTATATAAGTGGAGTAGAGGCATGACACCAGAGACTCCCATTTCTCTACCTATTAGCTTACACCTGTCTTCAGCCTTAGTAGCACAAGAAGATTATCTGCATTTTTTCATTATTGCTTCATTCATTGTCAAACCAAAATTCTAGCCAATTAAAATTAGATCCAGGACCCTCCCAATTTTTGTGGCTTTCTCGCAACAACTTCCTAATTATTTTTAACATATTTTTCTCCCATCCCTTGCTTTTTGGGAGAGCCCACAGAAACAGGCCAAAATGACTGACTACATTAGGCAAAACAACAAAACTGGCTGTAAAGGAAGAACTATTAAGTGACCAAAGTAAACAAACTAGATAATACCTCCCCGCCAATATTTTTGAATTATAAGAATTTTAGTGCCTTGCATTTAGCCTTATGGAGTGGAAATCCATCAAGAATTTTAGTGTTTACTTTGAGCAACAGAAAGTGATTTCTTCCCCAGACAGAACTGATTTTTGACTGTGTGCCTTTAAAGCTATGTAAGTCTTATGGCTGGCATACTAACTGTTTACTTTGTTTTCAGAACTCATCAGCTGAGAACAGAACTCAGAACTTGTCAGGCTTTACTTTGATACATGTTGCACTGATAATTTTCTGAAGTATGTTAAGATTTCCAAACTTTTTTGAGCTTTATTTTGCTAATGACCTCACTTATAAGAATACTTGTCTAGCAATGCTTTTGGATATTTTAACCGTACACTTTATAGATTAAATTTTAGAGTGAATCAGAACCAACCAACCATACAATCTAATATTTATATAAAATATAAAACACTTACTTCTATGGCCTTTACCAAAACATGTGTTTTGGGTTAAATGTAATAGACAATGAATGATTCTGGCAGTGGTGCAAACTACATACTGGTAGTCTAGGTTTTACTATGTGCTGGAGAAAAAAAAAAAGCTTTTGGTTGTTCATTTTATCCTTCACTGTGTGTGTATTTCTGAATGATTCTTGCCCCTGCTACATTAAAAATAGCACACATTACATAGCCAATATATAATTAAACAGATTCCCAATTTTGCAGATGTATTCAAAAGTTGAATACTTTCAAGCTGGATTTGAAATAATAAAGTAGATTACTAAAAATATTTGTGGTTCACCTGCATCTATTTTTCTTAAAATGAAACTTACATAGTTTTCAAATTGCTATGCTTGACAGGCATCTGTGCTAATGGAGCACTGCACTACCTGAAGCACCAACTGTCCTCTGCTTTGAGAGAGCACCTTTTAAATGGGACAACTGTGCATTCAACAATAACACAAAGTTTACAGGACAACAAGTTTAGTTCTCATTCCTTTGTTTTATATGTGAATCATTTGCATACACACAGAAACCAATGGATTTCCAAATTTTAAAAAGGAAGAAGTTATTTTTAATCTAGAATAGCTCTCAGTGCAAAATGGAACAGAACAAAATTTCACACAATAGAAGAGGTTTTTTTGTTTTTTTTTAAAAAAAGAAGCTTGTATTCACATCTCCAGGATTTCCTAATTGCACTGTTCAAGCAGTAAATGCCAAACAGAAACAGACCAAAGTGATGTGTGACACAGATGCTCAAGGCACAATGAAGCACTTGCTTAAGCCAAGCCAAGAACACTTGAAAGAGTAGTGCAGTGGGAAAGCAGGGAACAAATACTGAAAACTGAAGCAAAGGTGGCAAGAAATGAAATAAAACTAGACTCATAGCATCGTTTTATGAAGAGAAAACACGAGAACAGCCAGAAGCTGCAACTTCAGGTCTCTCTATTCCCAAATGGACAGAGATCAGGCACGTCAAACTGCAGCTTTTCATTTACAGTAGAAGAGCATGTTGCTCATATATATCCAAACAGTGGTACTGATTATAGCCAGCTTTTTTGGATATTTGAAGTTTTCTGTGCTTTAGTTCTGAGACAGCAGCAGCCACTACTTTTCGCAACTGCTACTGAACTGAAAGCTCCAGCCTGCCTACCTAAACGCATCCCAGTATTGTAGTACCAAAGGAGGCTTTATGTTGCGTTGGACTCTTATTTAATTGCTTCGGTACAGGGTGCGGGGGGAAAAACTCGGTGATTTTAGAGAAAACTGCATACAGAGACACAACTTGGAGCAAAGCAAGGTTTATTAGAGACAAACTCACACAAGCACTGCTGGTGACAAAGAGATACATTGTAGGCAATTCCATAATACAAGGCCAATAGATCAAAGGAAATAGGAAGTACATTGAAAAGAGGAGGAAACACCCCTGCGCGCAGCCTGCTGCAGAACGGAGCGGTGCAGACGCTGAGGCCCGGTCTACCCTGAAAACTCCGGTCCAAGAAGCTATCGGGAGACCGGGGCTAGGACGAAATCTACCATCCACCTCCCCTCCCCCGTAGTGCAGCCACGCCGCCCTAGCCCGGGTGCAGACACGCTACCCCTGCCCCAACGACCCCACCCCGCGCGTCTGCCGCCAACCCCTCTCTACCCCCGCGTACCTTGCCGTAGGTCTTCTTCCGCCCTTGTGCCGCCGCCGCCACCCCGGAACCCGACTCCCGAGTGCCCCCCACCAGAGCCGCGGGACTAGGGGCCGCCATTAAACCTCGCCGCGCACCACAGAGCGCCGAGGCCGCCGGGAAGGCTAGAGAGTCGCCGCCTGTCAGTCCGCCAGGCAACGCCAGCGGAGAGAGGCGGGGGGCGACGCGCTGCGTGACCAAGTTACAGCGCGAGCGGGGCGAGGCTGCGCGTGCGCATGCGCGTCGCCTGCTTTCTCGGCGAGTGTGGTCGGGCGAGCCGAGGCGGCGGCGCTCCTGCTGCGGCCCGGGGCGCTCCGACGAGGTTCCCAGAACCCAGCGCGAGCGGCCGTTCAGGGGCTCGCGGCTGCTGGCCTCAGTTCCCGCCGGAGGCCGGGGCTGCGTTGGCGACCTCGCAGCAGAGCGGAACCGGGCCCGGCTTGGAGAAGTTCGTCGAACAGCTGCGGGGCTCGGTCTGCCCTTCCTCGGGCTTGTGCCGGCCCGGCCCGCCACTCACACTCGGCCCTGCCCCCACAGCTATGCCAGCCCCGCGCCGAAGCGGCGTCGGGAGTTGCCCGGGTGGTGCGGGAAGCGTGTGGCAGATCAGGGTATTCAAACCTGGCTGGCATCCCGTGCAGCGGCCTGGACCTCCAGCCCGCCTGAATTAATAGTTCCCAGCCCAGAGCTGTGAACTGACCCACTTCTCCAGCCGTGTGACGTGACAGCTGTAGAGGTAGCAAATGATCTGGGTGAGGCTCAGAAACCCCAGGGCAGCCTCCCCCCCCCCCCCCCCGACCAATGCTCAAGAGCTGGTCGAAAGTAGCTATTTGCGTTTTACAGGAATTCCACCCTTTCAAACATTTTTTGGTTCCAAATCTGAAGCGTCCAAAATGTATCTAAAATTTACCCCAAACTGTATATAAAATGAATACAATATAAAAAAGTGTCATTTTGAAATGAAACTAAACATTCCATTCCAATAAGGTCCCTCCACAATGTTTCAAAGTGGAGTGACCCCATGGGACAAAATCATGACCTTATGATACTGAGATGTTTCATTGTTGTTACCTCACCCACTTTGTCTCTGTTTCTGCGACAAGGTTTCCCAGACTGTTTTAGTCTTACCGAAATACTTCATTCAGATTTCCCCTGTCCCACAATGGCAACATCGAGTCACGTTCCCAGTTCCCACTGAGATATTTTTCCAACAGAAAAATACTCTGTTGGAAAGTTTTTGACCCACTCTATAATGAAGCCGTACAAGTTTCGCTTGTTTCATATTTACAATTTTGCACAGTTCTAGTTGCTAGCTTTTCCTGAGTATGGGGTTATTGGCTCATGGCACAATTACAAAGAGTCATGAAGATTTTGGGGATTCAATGCCATGTGTTCATGCACTGTCGTGAAATAAACATTACAACATTGGAATGCCATAACTTTGTCCTATGGGAATAGGAAGTTGCGGTAGAGACCATTAGAATCTTTTAAGTAGTTGCTCTTTTATTGGTGGCTATTGATTTCATTTGGAGGGGTCTGTGAAAAGAGGTCTTAAGTCCTGAATGATGTGACAAGTTAAACAGCTAAGGTGTTTACACCAGCCTGTTTGTTTAAATTACAATCAGATGGTAGTACTGACATTGGTCAAAGTATGGGTCTTCCTGTGAAATATTAAACTCCACCTTCAGGTTTGTGGTGGTAGGACTAAACATGCATTTTTAATCAGGAAGCTTATAGTAACTGTGCTCCAATGTAAACCAGTTAAGCTCTTGAATCAACAAATGAGGCTAATTTGAATAGGGTTTATTCTTCATTATGGTTACAACTGTATTCCTATCTGTGCCATATCGAATAAAGATAGGATTAGGTATCCCATACTGGCCTATCAGTGGGAACAAACTACATGGGAGACACTAAAAGCAAAATACTGGCATCCTTACTTGTGACTGGCTCAGACAAAATGATTAACTCTATAATACAATGTAAAATAACCTGGCCAATCATTAACTCTTTATGCAGGTTTTTACTGCATTTTACTGCCATTGATTTCAGTGGGAGTTTTGCCTGGATAATTACAAAATACAAATTATAAAAAGATTTCAGGATTTGTCCCATTGTCATCTATGGGAGTTTTTCGCATGTAAATCTTAAGTAAAGTCTGAAGTATCTGGCCCCAAAGCACCTAAGCTAAATGGTCAAATGTGATATGGATTCCACTTTCAGGCCTGGTCTACATGTAAAACAGGTTGAGCTATCTGCATTGCTCAGAAGTGTGCAAAATCCACACCTCTGAATATGTAGTAAAGATGACCTAAGCACTGGTGTAGACATTGCTAGATCACTGGACCTAGCTTCTGCCTCTTGAGGGAATGGATTTACTACAGGTAGCGAAAACCTCTTCCATCTCTAAAGTGTCTACACTACAGCGTTAAAGCAGTATAGGTGCTGCTGTGTCACTGTAGTGTAGACATACTCTCAGTTACATATGCTATACTGCACTGAGGGCACAAGAAGCCCCATGTGTCTATGTGAGGACAGATTTTGGCTCATAGTGCACAGAAATTGGCTAAAATTTTAAAATGAAGCAAAATCCCAAAGTAAAACTCAGGACTGGACTGATCTATGCTTGGAACATACAGCAGCATAGCTATGTCTCTTAAAGGTATGAAAAATCCACACCCCTGAGAGATGTCGCTGTGTTGATCTAACCACCAGTGTAGGCACTGTTTGGTCAACCTAGTTCAGCAGCACTCTGGGGCGTGGGGCTGCATGCTCCGTTGGATCAGCGCGGCAGACAGACGCTGTTCTGAGTGGCATGGTAAGGGGGCTGGGGCCAGAGGGTTGGATAAGGGCCAGAGGGTCTTGGGGGCAATCAGGAGATGGGGAATGGGGGGGTTGGATAGGGTGTGGGAGTCCCAGGGGGCCTATCAGGGGTCGGGATGTGGCTAGAGATCGGGGCTGTCAGGGAACAGGGAGCAGTGGGTTGGATAAGGGGTGAGGTCCTGGGAGGTGATTGAGGCATGGGGTGTCTCTGAAGGGGGCGGTCAGGGGACAAGGAGCAGGGGGGCTTAGATAGAGGGTGGGGTCTTGGTGGGGGTGGTTGGGGCTGGGGTCTCTGGAGGGAGTAGTCGGGACAAGGAGCGGCGGGAGTGGATGGGTTGCGGTTTCTAAGGTGGGGCAGTCGGGGCAGGAAGTAGGATGGGGTTACATGGGGGAGGGTCCAGGCTGTTTGGGGAGGCACTGCCTTCCCCACCCAGCCCTCTATACAATTTTGAACCCCAATGTGCCAAAAAGTTGTGTCCACCCTGACCTAGTTATTGCCACTCAGGGATATGGATTACCTACAGCAAAGGAAGAACCTCTCCCATCACTAGGGAGCGTCTTTACTGAAGCACTGTAGTGTTTTAAGTGTAGACATACCCTAGAGCTGTGCAAACACATAGTAACCATAACTGACAAATAAAGTTCATGTGCAGGTGAACCTCTGTGAACTGAAACTGCAGAGTTTCTCACAGCTGTGTGTGCCAGCATGGTCAGTTATAGCTACCAACTGTGGGCGCAGTGATGCAATACAGCCAGAAGAGGGCATGCTAAACTTTTTTTTGGTATGTTTTTAAAAAATTCAGGTTGCTATTTAAAAAAAAAAATCACAACTGAGTTGTGGAATCCATATAATTCATATTATGAAGACTTTCATTGTTATTAGACTAGGACAATTTTAGGCAAGCAGCCTAAATTTGTTCTCTTTCAAATACCTCCTCAATGCACATTTCTTCCTTGAAGGCTAGCAGTAATCCACCACATTTTTCTCAAAAATTCCAGAAAATCTGCTGCATGCATCACTATCTGTGATGAAACCACCTCCAGGTCACCCAGTGTTTTGTGAGGCTTAATTGTTGCCTGTTGTTTGTCTTTTAAAATTGTAATATCTTTGGGGCAGAGATCATTGGTCTGATCCTGAGAGATGCTATGCAATTCCAGCTATGTTTATACAGGTAGTGTATTCCTGCATGTATGCAAAGCACCATGCACATCAGTGATGCTATAATATAATAATAATTAATAAGTAAGAGCATACATGCTTTAACAGATGCCTATGATATTAGTACCATATACTCAAGAGGAAATTGATAGTTTTCCATTGGTGACATTTCTATTGAGTCAGAGGCACTGCACTTCTAGCTTTTTAATTAAAGAATAGGACTGGAAGGTCCTTGAGAGGTCATCTAGTCCAGTCCCCTGCACTCAAAGCAGGACTACATAATAACTAGACCATGCGTGACAGGTGTTTGTCTAACCTGTTCTTAAAAACCTCCAGTGACAGAGATTCCATGAACTCCCTAGTCAATTTGTTCCAGTTCTTAATTTCGCTGACAGGTAGGAAGTTTTTCTTAATGTCCAACTTAAATCTATCTTGCCCATTGTTTCTTGTCCTATTCTCAGAGAAGAATGAGAACAATTCCCCCACCCTTCCTTGTAATAACCTTTTATGTACTTGAAAACTGTTATGTCCCCCTTTAGTCTTCTCTTCCCCAGACTAAAGAAACCCAGTTTTTCAATCTTCCCTTATCGGTCATGTTCTCTAGACTTTTAATCATTTTTGTTGCTCTCCTCTGGACTGTCTCCAATTTGTTCATATCTTTCCTGAAATGTGGTGCCTAGAACTGGACACAATACTCCAGCTGAGGCACTGATTATAATATGTGGCATATGTCTTTCTTCTGTAATGACCTATTCCCCTTAACCTGCTTTGCTATCATGCTGCACAGTGCTATGCGTTTTATAAAATCATAGACCTAAGAAATGGAAGACTTATACGATCATTTTGTTTCCCTGACAATTCAGAACTGTTTCCTACAATACACAAGAAGGCAATAACAGCATGAATAAAGTGAGACATCTGTGTGATTGTAGAGCCTCCCAGCCCCATTTTGCCCATCATTTAGTAGCTGAATATCTGATATTTTCAGCAGATGATAATAAAATGGTAAATTTTAGTCAGAACAAATTCAGCAAGCAATAGTGTGACTCTAAAAAGTCATTTTAGTGACCCAAAGAAACTAATTTTGGTAGCAAGATAGTGGATAACAGCATGCCTATGACCTAGGCCAAAGCACAACTGGTGGATAATATGATAACAGATGACACCTCATTCACATTCTACATATATTAACAATGCCATTAATTTCATCAGCAATCATGGTATGAAGACTCAATGTGGACATGAATGAGAAGAGTTTGAAAGACATTGTGATAGAAGCCTGTCTTGGTTCCTTGTATCATTAGGGACAAACCACCAATGGGAGCAGAACCAGGTAGTTAAAACAATGCTATAAACAACTTTCATACATGGTTCTGACAGAAGCATACCTGGCAGTCTGGAGCAAGTCTGAATGGAGTATTTTGTCCTTAAAGGACACCATGCAGTTGATATATATATATATAGAGAGAGAGAGAGTTTAAAAACAGAATTAAAAGATAGTTTCAGGTGTTACAATTGAATACGCCAGTCAATTTGTGTCTTTATATTCATGTTTTCCTTTTTTACATATTTTTCTCTCCACACAAACAAAAGGAAAAACTAAAGCTGACTCTACACAAGTGCTGTCAAATGCACAAAGTAAAGAATCTGAAAACATAAAAGATGTTTTCCAGCTAATCAGTAATTTACACTAACTTTGGTGTA
Source organism: Dermatemys mawii (assembly GCA_007922305.1). NCBI lineage: Eukaryota > Metazoa > Chordata > Testudines > Dermatemydidae > Dermatemys > Dermatemys mawii. The sequence continues at coordinate 19,663,091 of ML677332.1, forward strand.
ATTTATAGTAATAGGTAAAAAAAATTCATACAAATATGATTTTTACATTGACTGTATCCTTTAATATGTAAGGATTGAGTCATGAGTCCTTTCTTTGAACTCTCTGTCAGAGTGTTGTAGAATGGGTTAAATGGTTAATATAGAATATTTTAAAAAAAGGTGAGAAAGGGAATTTACACTTATGGCAGAAGATACTCAGACAGGATTCTAAAGTACCAAAATACACTCTATAGCTCTTAATGTGTCAGATACTGGACGTGGACAACTACATTTGCCATTTCCCCATATAACTATTAATAGAAAACCATTCTAAAATCAATTTAGATTGCTTAAGTCATACATTTCCCAAGACTGACAGAGAAACCGTAAAGTGCTATCAGTCAAGAAAGGTGATAAGCAATACCACTCAGTAGAGGAAGGCTTGTGATGAAATGTGTGAAATTAATGAAGGAGAATAATTCATGAGGTGAAATTTTCCTGATACAGGTTGTGACATCAATTTATATTAAATACCGGGGAGAGCATTCAAGTCTGGGTATTCACCTTTTTTAAAGCTAGTGTCTATCAGTAAGGCTGATACTATCGGGCCAGATCCTGATTTCATTCACACTACTCTCAATCCAGAGTAAATCCATCTTCAGTGGATCTAGATTGGCTTTAGCTGATCACACTAGCTTTACACCTATGTAAGTGAAATCAGAATCCGGTCCATAGTAAGGAAGACCCTTCAGTTCTAGAGTAAAAGGATTATCAAGATTAAAGATGAATGATGTGTAAGAACCCATTCCAGTTGTCAATAATACAGGATGGGGACTTAAGTCATCCAATCTGTTTCTCTCGCCATGTAGGTTTATTCACAGTCATATTTCTTAAATGTCCAAGCTTTGAAACTGTTGCATTAAAGCAGGTGCTGCAAAGTAATGAGTAGGCTCCTAAAGTATTTTCAAATTGGTCTAGTGATGGGAACATAGGATAGTCAGATTACATGAATTCAGTTCTGATTAGGTCCTGGTGACATTGAGCAAATCATTTAACCAGTCTGTACCACAGTTTCCCATCTTTAAGATTGGATATAATAAATAAAGCATTTGTTCTATTGACTTTTTTACCTCATGAATGATTTTCCTTCATTAATTTCAAACATTTCATCACAGGTCCATCATTCAGTAGAGAAAGGCTTATCACCTTCATTGCCTTTTTTCAATGTTCTGTGACCCTGTGATCATGCAGTATAAAAGACAATGACATATTTGCCCTTAAGGGATGCTTGCAAAGCACTGTGAGAACCTCAAGATGCTATTAATAGTATATTAAAAAAATCAACAAATTAAAAACAACAGCCTAGTTTACAGGGGAAGTGAAGGCAGCTTTAAAAAATAAAACAGTATATACAGGAAGGGAAACTATGCAAAAATGAGGGGGTTAGTTAAATGGAAATTAATAGGTAAAGTGACTAAAGTGAAATCCCTGCAAGCTGCATGGACACTTATCAAAGACACCATAATAGAGGCCCAACTTAAATGTATACCCCAAATTAAAAAACAAAGTCAAAGAACTAAAAAAGATCCACCGTGGCTTAAAAACCGTGTAAAAAAAGCAGTGAGGGATAAAAAGGCATCTTTTAAAAAGTGGAAGTCAAATCCTAATGAGGTAACTAGAGAGGAGCATAAACACTGCCAAATTAAGTGTGAAAATGTAATAAGAAAAGCCAGAATGGAATTTGAAGAACAGCTAGCCAGAAACTCAAAAGGTAATAATAAAATGTTTTTTAAATACGTCAGAAGCAGAAAGCCTGCTAAACAACCAGTGGGGCCCCTGGATGACAGAGATACAAAAGGAGCACTTAAAGATGATAAAGTCATTGCGGAGAAACTAAATGAATTCTTTGCTTCGGTCTTCACGGCTGAGGACTTTAGGGAGATTCCCAAACCTGAGCTGTCTTTTGTAGGTGACAAATCTGAGGAATTGTCACAGATTGAAATGTCACTACAGGAGGTCTTGGAAGTAATTGATAAACTTAACTGTAACATGTCACCGGGACCAGATGGCATTCACCCAAGAGTTCTGGAAGAACTCAAATGTGAAATTGCAGAACTATTAACTAAGGTTTTTAACCTGTCCTTTAAATCGGCTTCTGTATCCAATGACTGGAAGATAGCTAATGTAACGCCTATATTTAAAAAGGGCTCTAGAGGTGATCCCGGCAACTACAGACCGGTAAGTCTAACGTCCATACCGGGCAAATTAGTTGAAACAATAGTGAAGAATAAAATTGTCAGGTACATAGAAGAACATAAATTGTTGGGCAAAAGTGAGCTTGGTTTCTGTAAAGGGAAATCATGTCTTACTAATCTATTAGAGTTCTTTGAAGGGGGTCAACAAACATGTGGACAAGGGGGATCCAGTGGGCGTAGGGTACTTAGATTTCTAGAAAACCTTTGACAAGGTCCCTCACCAAAGGCTCTTATGTAAATTAAGTTGCCATGGGATAAGAGAGAAGATCCTTTCATGGATTGAAAACTGCTTAAAAGACAGGGAACAAAAGGTAGGAATAAATGGTAAATTTTCAGAACGGAGAGGGGTAACTAGTGGTGTTCCCCAAGGGTCAGTCCTAGGACTAATCCTATTCAACTTATTCATCAGTGATTTGGAGGAAAGGGTAAACAGCGAGGTGGCAAAGTTTGCAGATGATACTAAACTGCTCAAAATAGTTAAGACCCAAGCAGACTGTGAAGAACTTCAAAAGGATCTCACAAAACTGATTGAGCAACAAAATGGCAAATGAAATTTAATGTGGATAAATGTAAAGTAATGCACTTTGGAAAAATAACCCCAACTATACGTACAATATGATGGGAGCTAATTTAGTTACAACTATTCAGGAAAAAGACCTTGGAGTCATCGTGGATAGTTCTCTGAAGATGTCCATGCAATGTGCAGCGGTGGTCAAAAAAGCAAACAGGAAGTTAGGAATCATTAACAATGGGATAGAAAATAAGAGGGAGAATATCTTATTGCCCTTATACAAATCCATGGTGCACCCACATCTTGAATACTGTGTACAAATGTGGTCTCCTCCTCTCAAAAAGGATATATTGGCATTAGAAAAGGTTCAGAGAAGGGCAACTAAAATGATTAGGGGATTGGAACGGGTCCCATATGAGGAGAGATTAAAGAGGCTAGGTCTTTTTAGCTTGGAAAAGAGGAGACTAAGGAGGGATATGATAGAGGTATATAAAATTATGAGTGGCATGGAGAAAGTGAATAAGGAAAAGTTATTTACTTGTTCCCATAATAGCAGAACTAGGGGCCACCCATTTAAATTAGTGGGCAGCAGATTTAAAACAAATAAAAGGAAGTTCTTCTTCATACAGCGCACAGTCAACCTGTGGAACTCCTTGCCTGAGGAGTCTGTGAAGGCTAGGACTATAACAGGGTTTAAAAGAGAACTGGATAAATTCATGGAGGTTAAGTCCACTAATGGCTATTAGCCAGGCTGGGTAAGGAATGGTGTCCCTAGCCTCTGTTTATCAGAGGGGGGTGATGGATGGCAGGAGAGAGATCACTTGATCTTTACCTGTTAGGTTCACTCACTCCGGGGCACCTGGAATTGGCCACTGTCGGTAGACAGAATACTGGGCTGGATGGACCTTTGGTCTGACCCAGTACGGCCCTTCTTATGTTCTTATACCAAATTGAAAAAAGAGGGGAAATTGATAATGATGACTATAAATCATTAGGAATTGTAAAAAATTGATAAAGGAAGCAAAAGGATATAAAGAAAACTCTGTGGCCAGCAGTGTTAAGAGCAATAAGGATGTTTTCAAAATGTATATTAAGAACAAACAATAATCTTAATAATGGTATTGATCCATTACTAGATGGAAAGGTAGAATTATAAATAATAACAGAAGAAAGTTCTGTTCTGTATTTGGAAAAAACAACTGATGTAATCATATGGTGATGATAAAATATTTCCATTACAACTATAGCGATTGTTAAACAATAGCTACTAGATTTTTGACATTTTTAAATTAGTGATCCAAATCACTTTTATCCAAGGATTTGAAAATATCTGGATAGGAGCTTGTTAATGTTGATTTTCGGTAACCCTTGGAACATTGGGGAAGTTCGAGAAGACTGGGAGAAAGCTAGTTGGACCACCAGGCGATAAGCCTGAGATCCATCTCAGGCAAAATAATGGAACAGTTGGTTCAGAACTCAAGAAATAAACAACTAGAGCAATTGGTTATATAATTAATGCCTATTTTGATGAGATTACAAGTTTTGTTGATAAGGCAATAGCACTGATGTAATATGTGTAGACTTCTGGATGGCATTTGACTTAGTGCTGGATGACATTTGGATTAAAAAACTAGAACAGAAAATTAGCATTAAATCAATTAAAAACTGGAAAATGAATGGTTTCAAAATGTAAATGGGAAATCATCATCAAGCAGTGTGTTTCAGATTATTTAAAAAAATGTGTTTAAAAAGTGTTATATTGTGGCTTTTTTGGTTCCCTGTTCATATACATAAAGGTCTTTACAACAAGGTTGAACCTGTCTAAGGCCCCAGACTCCTGCACTAAGGTCTATCAATTTTTTACCCTACACATGCACAGTGCTTGGCACTAGCAGATCCTGATGTGGCTTCGGGTACTAAAGGCCTGATCTTATGATCGTTGAACTCAGTGGAAGAACTCTTATTGATTTCAATGGGATTTGAGCCATCCTCATATGTCAATACAGAGGAGCTGTGAAACTGGCTATACATAAGGCACTGTCAAATGCAAAGTAAATTAACTGAAAAAATAAGAAAGTATGCACCAACTTATTTCAGTTTTCTACTCCTAGGTACACATTTTCAGAAAGTTAATTAGACAGTATCAATGGCTTCCAGGGAGGGACCCTGAGGTGCATTGGGGGATATTTATCTTTAAGGATGATTAAGAAAAAGAACCATGAAGGAAGCCTCAACATGATGTGCTTAGTCTCTTTAGCTATAATCTGCCACTTCATTTTAAGCACTCTGCATTTGTGATCAGTATCAGAGCTAATAGGAGGTTCAGGGGAAGGGTGACATCCCCACCCCCAGGTGCCTTTAGGTGTGCGCATAGCGCCTTTTCACATGGAGCTGGAGAGTGGGAGTGTCCCACATTCACCTGGCAGCAGTGGCTCCTATGCTGCAGGACTGGACCAGGTTCTCTGCTCTTAATCTTTTGAAATGGCTCACAGGGTTGCCTAGTGCTCCAAGCCTGGGCACTGGCTCATAACATCATTCACTGAAATTTGGGCTGGTCACCTCTCTGGCAGGCCAAACCTGTGTGGCGCTGCGACCCCAGGCACTAGGTTGCAATGGCTGGACCGGAGAACTCAGCCTGGCCCCATGGGACAGGATCCCAATGCTCCTGGGTGAATACAGGGTTGGGCTTTGCTTTCCCCTGGTGCCTCTCGTTTGCACTGCTCTAGAATTAGGGTTGTGATGGCAGCGGATGCTCCTGCAGGTGATCAGTGCTCCCTTGGCCATTACTCCCTCGCAATTGCAAAATCTGGCTCAACCATTGTTGATGATAACAAATAATTTAAGGCAGAAGACAAAAGATGCCATCAGATCTGAGCAGATGGGAAAAGATTTAGGATACAAATGAAGACTGAAGAATGTCTCTCCTGAGGAGTAAGAGTTGAGGAGAATGGCTGTGCAGCTCTACCTGCCTAGCACACTCTTTTTTCAGCTTCTAGTGAATGGATTTTCCTAGTAAATGGAGTTTCAAGGGGCCCTGATTCAGCAAAGCACTTAACTTTAAGCACAGGAGTAATTTCATCCCTATTCATCAAAGCACTGCAGCACATGATAAAGAGCTGTGCTGAACTGGGACTACAGTAAGTAGTACCTTACTCTGCAGGTAATCTCACATCAGTGGGGTATATAGAGTCAGGGCCATATTGATTTTGATGGAACTACCCACAGTAAGTACTCATCAACATAAGTAAATGTGCACAGGTGAGCTCTACAGTACTACTGAGGAAATGTGGCAGAATTGGGCCCCAAAGCACATAATTGATTGCTACTTTGATCTGATTTGTTTAATGCAATTTTTCTAAATGTGTTGCTATTTGTTCAGTTGCCCTATTTGTTTTTATCATTTGTATGGAGCTATGAATGGTTGCATTTGAATGACTCTTAAGTAAACGTATCTTATCACAGATATGAGCAAATGTTTATTTTGCCCTTCCCCCCACAAACTCAAACACAAACATTAAACCTCAAACCCAAGTGCAAATACCAAACTCACATAGTTAGCTGATCCCAATTGTCCCATGAAAAATGTGATGCCAAGAACTTTCTTTTAACTCTGAGCCATGAACTGAATTTCACCTTTGATACTTGTCACCAGCAGAGCTGTTTATTTCACATTGGATCTTAAAGTTGCCAAAAGTTTGGAGATTGCTGTAGAATTAATGAGTTAAAAACAAAAATCACCCTTAACTAAAGATACCTGGGGACCGTTTCATCCTTATTTTTATTTTAAATCCATATTCCACAAATGGATATGGATATGATCTCAAACCACCAATTGCAGACCTGCATTTTTAACACCCTAATGCACATGTGTGGGGTTAGGGGGATATTTTCAAAATGGATTCAGATTTTGAGCCACAAACTCTGTGAGCATTTAGATCTGAGTTTTGACTCATTTCTAGGATAAATACATAAATATCTAGTTGGTCAAATGTACAGTAACTGACTTTTTTAAACCATTGCTTTTTTCTGTTGCTATTTCAACGGTTTCAGTGGTAATCATCTGCCTTGCTGGCATCTAACTTTGAGAAGTCGCTATGGGAATCGTCTGCCCTTTCTGGCCTGATTTCTTAATATCCTTTACAAATTTATTGCCTGGAATATGCTGTCTACTCACTGATTCCTGTCTTCTTTCTGCACCGAACAGGATTTGGCTGCTGCTTCACATTTGCACGTCTTGTTTGAGAAGCTTCACAGATGATGTGGGAACAGGCACGTTGTGCTGGTGCTATACTGTGTTCTTTGCTTCAGGGCTGAAGAGAACATGCTTTGAAACATGGATGTGCAGAATCTGTGCAGCATCTTCCCTCCTGCTCTGTTTCTCATTCTAGCATAAAATGCTAATAGCATTTTGCTTTGACAACTGCACCTCAGCTTGCACCAATTTTCCACAGACTTAGTCTGCTCACTCTTTTGTAAAGTGATCTTGCATATTTCTGACACAGGAACCATGAGAATTCATTTTTATCTTTTTGTAATCCTGTTTTGACTCTTCGTAGTCTTCTTAGAGTAGAACCAAATAATATAGGTTCTGATCCTGCATTTCTTGCACAGTCAATAGTTCCAGTTATGCTTATTGCCCATTTACTTTAATATGAGTTTGGGGTATGCCAGGAATTCAGGATGGGGCCTTTAATCATAGAATATCTCATCTAAATCTGGATTAAGGAAAGCTAGATGGTGCAAAGATCAGCAAAAATTTTTTGTCCTCAAACAAAACCAGGAAAAAAAAATTGTTCTGATTTACATTCAAGTGATCTGCCTATTTTCCTTCTGTTCCTTCCCTCCCATTTCCCTTCCCATGTTGTCTCCCACCTGAAGAAGGGAATATCTGCCCTTAAATGATCAAAAATAGACTGAAGATCTGAAGCACAGAGCTCAGCTTTCTGTTCAATGCATCACGCTAGGTGGGTAGCTCTAGATTGTCTGAAGCTGAAGGTTCTTCTAGCAGATAGGAGCTGGAGATATGTACCTTGTTGGTTCAGGAGTTGATTCATGGTTGCCCTGTAGGTCCTTTACAAAAAGTCCGCCAGCATAAGAATGATGTCAGACCATTTAAACCAGTCACCAAAAATCAGGCAACAGTAGATGAAGTGGGGCACTGTATCAAGGGTCCAGAGTAATGGCCATACTGGTCTTCTCTGATGGAGGCTTGTCTCCCTTTAGAGTATCTTAAGTTGTAGGACAGTACTTTGAAGATTGCTCAATCTTCAAGGAACGTGCCTTCTGATAAAACTCATAATATAAGCAAATCCCTTTGGAAAAAACCCACAAATGAGTAGAATTTTACTTCCTCATTTGCAAGAAAATGCAAGCGTATTGCTAAATTAGAGGTTCCACATAATCTGTTTCCTTCACACATTTTCATTTTTACTGTTGGGCACAAGAATTATTTTTTCACATTATATTAATTCAGCTTACACTATTAATCTCTCTCATACAGGGCCTTGTGAACTCCATGCCAACCTTGCTAATTTCTGCAGCACTCCAGTGCAACAGAGTACAATTCTGTGGTTCCTTCAGAGGAAAACCTATTTTTAAAATATTTATTGAATTAAATATGAAAATGAGTAAGACAGTGGATACATTTTCTTTTTGCAGTAGATCCAAAAAGTATTGACTTTGATAGGTCATTGGGGCTTGTCTAGCAAACATTTAGGCCAGGGCTACACTACAGACTTATATACAGAGGTGAAAGTAAGCCAGTACGGTGTACCAGCAAGAGCCGGTGCGCCGTACCAGGACCGGCTTCCATAGGAGACAATTTAAAGGGCCTGGGGCTCCCAGCAGGAGCTGGAGCCCCAGGGCAGCAGGGCTCAGGCAGAGATTTAAAGGGCTCGGGGCTGCAGCAGCCGCTACCGCCCTGGTCCTTTAAATCCCCTCCAGAGCCCTGGGGCCTGAGCCCTGGGAGCGGCGGCATGTCTCCCGGGAATTAAAAGGGCCCCAGGGCTCCAGCCCTGCTGTTACCTTAGAGCCCTTTAAGTCCCTGCCGGAAACCCACTGCCGCTCCCCAGGGCTCTGGCAGTGGGGCTCAGGAGGAATTTAAAGGGCTCAGGGCAGTAGGGGCTGCCACAGTTCCGAGCCCTTTAAAACTCCGCCAGAGCCCTGCGGCCGGAGCCCTGGGGTAGCGGCAGCGGGGCTTCAGCAGAGACTCTCTGCCTTTCCCCAGGGCTATGGCAGCAGGGCTCTGGAGGGAATTTAAAGGGCTTGGGGCAGTAGCACCTGCCACAGCCCCGGGCCCTTTACATCCCCACCGGAGCCCTGCTGCCGGATCACTGGGGAGTGGCGGTGGGCTCTGGCGGGAATTTAAAGGGCTCCAGGGTGGTAGCAGGGCTGAAGCCCTGGGACCCTTTAAATCCCCGCAAGAGCCCACCGCCACTCTTGCAGGGCTCCAGCAGCAGGGCTCCAGTGGGGATGTAAAGGGCTCGGGACTGCGGGAGCTCCTACCGCCCCGAGCCCTTTAAATCCCCTCCATAGCCCTGCTTCCGTAGCCCTGGGGAGCAGCGGCGAGTCTCTGCCGAAGCCCTGCTGCCACTACCCCAGGGCTCCAGGCACGGGGCTCTGGCGGGGATTTAAAGGGCTGGGCTGGTAGCAGGCAGCTGAAGCTCTGGGGCCCTTTAATTCCCCACCTGAGCCCTGCTGCTAGAGCCCTGGGATAGTGGCAGTGGAGCTCCGGAGGAGATTTAAAGAGGCCCGGGGCTCCATGGGCGCTACCCCAGGGCTCCGCCAGCAGGACTTTGCAGGGCTTTAAAGGGCCGTAGGCTCCTGGCTGTCGCTACTGCCCCGGGCCCTTTAAAGCTCTGCCAGAGCCCCGGAACCCCAGGGTAGCATTGGCAGCCGGGAGCCCACAGGGCTCCTCAGGGATTTAAAGGGCCCGGGCCAACTGCGATTGGCAGCTGGAGCCCAAGGCCTTTTAAATCTTGATTTAAAGGGCCTGAGGCTTTAAGGCCCCACCTCCTCCGCTTGAGGCCACGCCTCTTCCGGTTGAGGTTCCGCCCCGATCAGGACTTCCGGCGTACCAGTAAGTCCTTTAACTTACTTTCACCCCTGCTTATATAAATCTAACTATGTGGCTCTGGGATGTGAAAAATCCACACCCTAAGCACCTCAGTTATATTGACCTATCCCCGACCTGTGTAGACAGTGCTGTGTTGATGGAAGAAGCCTCTTGGGGAAGGTGGATTAACTATGCCAACAGGAGAAGCTTTCCTCTTAGTGTAGTAGCATCTTCACTCAAGTGCTAAGCAGTGCAGCTGTGCCACTGTATGTGAAGACAAGCCTTAGTTCGCAGCAAGTGATCTAAGTTAGGCAGTTACTCTACCTTTCACCAACCTGCTGCAGACCAACTGTGTGTGCAAACTGCTGTCAAGCATCTACACTTCATTAAAAAAATTGGAGCTATAAAAACTGCTAACGCGCATCAACAATGTGCAAAGGAACAAATCCTCCACTGCAGGCTAGTGTAGGGTAGATTCACTCCCCAGCTTGCCATGAATGTTTGTATAGACATGCTTTTGGTTACTTCATTTAATATCAATTTCATTAATTTTACACTGCTCCTAATGGCCCAATTCTGCCACCTGTACTCAAGGACTTTAATGGAATAGGGTACTACTCTGTGAATAAGGATGGAAGAATATGCTCCACACATTTATGTCTACATTACAGCCTATGTTGGCAAAGCTTATGTCGCTCAGAGGGGTGAATACTGTACCCTCTGAGCGACATAAGTTACAGCAACATAAGCGTTGGTGTGCACAGTGCTGTTGTCGGGAGAGCTTTTCCTACTGACTTAGTTTATGCCGCTTGCGGAGATGGGTTTTTTATGCTGACAGGAGAGCTCTCTCATTAGCACTGAGCATCTTCACCAGAGGCACTGTGTATAGACATGGCCTTGGTTGTCAACGTTTTGAGAGAACTGTTCTGAAGATTTTGATAGCTGGGAAGGAAACATTTGGGGCTGTTAGCGCCTGGAAAGATGCAGAAGATAGTTTGAGAATAGCACATTAGCTGGATGTTTCTGCTAATGTGATCTGCAGAGACAGTTATCAATCTTGACATTGAAATTGCCAGCATAAGATTTCAGAATCAACAATCTCTTTCATATGAATGGGTCAGTTCACAGCTCTCTGAGCTAAATTTCATAGTCTCTGCATATTAACACAGTTTTTGCTGAATTGGTTTGCACTTGGTTCACATTTAGGTTCTATTTGCAACAATAAAGGCTAGAAATTTAATTTCACATTCTCTGATGGAGTAAATAACAGAGCTCCATTAAACTTCAAGGAAGCTGTAGAAAGTTACACAATCAGAACATTTGACTCTTATTTCTTAAAAAGTTATTTGAAACCTTAGATTCTGCAGTAGGGATTCAGTTCTATCCCAAATTCCACAGCTGTGTTATTGGAGGGTACACAAGGCTCTGCCCTTGTAGTCCATGATTGACTGTGGAATAATGGTCCTATCAAACTTACTGGTAAACTGCAGTTGTGAGAATCACCATGGTAGCTTCAGAATCTTATAGAAACATGAGGCAGTTGTTCCACGAAACCTTTACTAATATCAGGTTTTATTTATATGCCTTCTCTTCCACAACACAGAGTGACTTTGTCTTAAATGCAGGAGACAGTTGCATTGTCCAGCAGTTTTACAGCTTTGTGACAAATCAGAGTGACCTGACCACACTCCATTTGCCCCTGGATTTCATGCATCATTATGTATCTGGAGAGAGAATAGCACAGTTGTTTGTCTGTAAATGATAGTGATGTTAGCGGGTACTAGTGTGAATAGCCTTATTTTAAATTTATGTGGTTTTTAACTTTTGAAAGCTAATACGACACTGTTATACATTATGCTAGGTAACTATTTAAAAGCCCTTCAATCTAGAAATCTCTGCTTGAATTTTTACACTCTGCCTTTCTTTGTCCTTTTGAAAGCTAAATAACAATGCCTATGATAAATTACGTTTGTAAATGTTAATTTAAATTCTGCACAAGACCTAAAAAGCGAGGTGTGAAATTTCAGCCTGAGAATGCTTGATTGATTTACTTTAGGGTGTCAAAGCCGAACTACTACTTATTATGCTGGCACAAGCCAATTTACAGTAAATCAGAAATGTCATACAGTACTTTATAAGTGACAGGAATAACTTTGATTATGGATTTAACTTAATCCAAGTACATATATGCTTAGAAAAGGACATTTCGGGTGCTATATAAATAAATAATGATAGCATTAGGACACACACACACAAACATCTAAGGTCATTCATAAATAATTTCATTAAAGATGACCTTCAGTAAAAATATGTTGGACTCATGCCCATTTATGCTTTGTTATGCCATGTGCTGAAAGATCTTTTGTTCATATTACAAATGAACATCTCATCTACACTATTTTTCCCTATATGTTCCTACGCTATTTTGGGCCTACAACTTCGTGAAGTTGGACTTTTCTCTGCCTTCCTTGACTTTGCTTTATTTCCTGACTTGAGAACAAAAAAGATGATGACATCATAGACATCAGGCAATTAAGTACGATTAATTGAGAGGGGGAGTAAGTATCATTCAGATTCTTTGTTCAAGTTCTTATTAACCCCAGTTTCACTTGAATGCCTACAAACACATCTGGGAGAAAAAGAGGACCCCCAATTGCGGTTGACCTATTGTCTGCCTAGATGTTGGGGAAGAGAGGCTTTATGACTTGAGGCTCAGGCTAAGGGACTATTTAATTGTGGAGAGGACACTGGGGCTCCTGAGTTTTGGGACGTTCCCATCTTGCAGAGTTGTAGAGCCTGTGCTCCAGGCGGAGCCCAAACGTGTGCACTGAAATTAAACAGCCTCAGCCCATGTCCTGTGAGCCCAAGTCAGCTGGCTCAGGCTATCTGAGGATTATAAGTGCAGGGTAGATGTACCCAGAGTAATTCTCTCTCTCTCTCTCTATAGCTCAATAAATATGTAAACTTAGATGAACAGTTTCAGCAGGGGAGATTGAGAGCAACTCACCCTTGAATAGCCTAATGGTTAGGACACGCAGCTGGTAGGAGGTAGATCTAATGTCAAGTCCTTGAACCAGGGTGATCCAACCCAATCTCCTTTTCCAGTGTTATGACGGACATACCCTCTCTCTTTCACTTTCATATGAACCAAAATGGATTTTTCTGACAAATTCTGAACCATCAAATTATTTTTTCTGATATTTTGGTTTCCTAGCTGAAAACTAAAATAAAAAAATAAAAAAACCCACAATGGTTTGCCCAGTTGTACGTATGATATTGCTGATATTTAAAAGGCTAGAAAGAAAGCAGAAAAAATGCTTTTGGGGGGCAAAGCCTTAAAATCCTTTCAGGCCTTTTTAAAAATACATCATAAATTGAGATACCTGCAAGGCTGAAAGATGGCTTTTGAATGTATCCCGTACAAAAGCAAGACAGAGCTGATTAGGGTAGTATTTGTTACATCTTGTTATAAAGATCATGAAATATGAATCGCAGAGTGACTTTAGGGAATGAAATCTGGATCCACAATGAGGAAGTTCTATTGTGCTGAGCTGATATTGTAAGCTCCAACTTAAATTATCTCTTCTCTTCACTTGTGCCCTCCCCATCCTTTCTCCCCCAATCCAATTTGATTCTTCCTCTAGCCATAGGAAGCTACCACCTAAGTCATTAATTTCCTTGTGTCTCTAAGCAGAATATTTACTAGTGTGTCATTTTAAGTGTAAGAATGTTCCACTGAAACATTTTATTTATTCTGATGGCCCATACCAAAACATTATGTTCCTGTGTTGGATAGTCTGCTTTTCTTCTTTTACTCAGTACAGTATTATTTGTACATTTAGTGTTTGAAAGCATTAGTGCACACAAGTCAGGAAATAAAGCAACAGAAGTAAAAGCAAAGAAAAAGTTCAGCCTTATGAAGAAGTGGGGCAAATTATCCACCACACTACAGTCCCTTTACACTGCAGTGTTATAAAGCCAACTGATCTAGCCACTGGTGAATAATATTTAACATGTAAAAGCAGATTTAGATTGTCTGGGTCAGATGTTAACATGACAGTAAAGGTTTAAAAACACAATAATGTTTTAAGGTAAGTAATTCTCTAATTAACAAAAACCAAAGTTTGGTTAAATACAATTTGACACTGTCCCTTTAATAGACACTGGAGTGAGCTTGTTCCTTTCCCCAAGGCTTACATAACTTACTGATTTTATTTTTTTAAGACAGACCCTATTTTTCATTACTTGGACCATCAGCATAAAAAAAGGAACAAGGGGAAAAATCTATAAGGTGTGGTTTGCATGAGGAAATCAAACTTGAAATTTAGCTGTTCTTATAGATTACCGTATTCTATAAGATTAATTGTCTCATACCATCTGAATCCATTTGAGGCATTTACAAGTGGTTTGTGCACTTACTATGGAGTGCTTCAGGCATGTTCTGAGAAACTCAAGCAGTAGCTGATGTATCTTGCTAAATGTACCAAATGAGTATATGGAGGAAAGTGTCACAAAATGTACATGATAAGCCAGGAAAGCACTTTCTGTGGATTCTGTTTGCCTCTGACTATGGATCTTCTTCTTGTATTTCACTGGAAAGTGTACCATGTACACTCTTATCAACATCAAGCCTTCAAAAGTCACGAGTCAGTCCTCAAAACATCTGCATTTGGCTTAAAAATAATTATAAAAAATGTTGGGTTCTTTATTTGTCTTTTGGTTTGAGCCATTAGGGTGAACTTAAGTGACAGGGTTTTCTCTGCAACCGTAAGGGCAGAAACTTTTTAAAAATTGAAGGTGCGATTCTCATGTAATTATCTTACTCCTGTAGCTAAAACTTTAAGAAAAACCACTGAATATTGTGAAACTTGTGAAAAAAAATCACAAGAGCTGCAACAATGCATATTGAAGAGCTGTTCTGGATAGGACAAGACGTTTCTGCTTTGCATCATGCTCAGTGCTTCATTTCCAGCAGCGACTCATTCTTTTCATTTCTTTATAGTAAATAAATCCCAGGGAGAATTCTTAAAGAACTGTTGGTATTTGTTACAGAGACATGAATCTTTCTCTCCATGGCTGAACTGCTTTACTTCCTCCAGCAATGCTTCAGTTTCCCTATTGCAGATAGAAAGCTAAATTGTTTTGCCCTCTAGCAAAGCTGTAAACTTCTTCCAGGGCAAGCAACAATTCTAATGAGAAACAAGAATTATTCACCCTTCCCAGGCCATTATAAATAAATGTAAATAACTTTAACTTCAAACATCCATCTTAACAATGAAGAAATTCCCTTGTCTGACTGTGAAACTTGCCTCTCCAAAAGATATTCAACACAGTAAGATCTAAAAGAATGGTGAATTCCAGGCTAGTCTAGAAAATCTATTCTTTTGTGCTGTAATAGTATATTATTAGCAGAGCTAGAAATTCACACCTGTGAATTACAAGTTTTTAATAGCTTCATATTAATTTTTAAATGATATTTTAGATTATAATTCAGGGGCAAGAATGCAGTGTTAGGTCTAGGAAAGACTAATACTAATGGCTTGAGTCAAGATACAATGCAGGCAAGCTGGTGTACACTCTCTCCACATAACTCAATAGGTATTTGCAGCATATCTTGCTCTTCTGGTTGTATGCCTCTCATGAACAAACTGATAATTAAGCTAGATTTTACAGTTTTGTTTTAAAATTGAGTTTAGTTCTGATTAAGAGTGCCAGCCTACATGATTTCTAGGGATTCATGTTCCGCAATTAGCTTTAAAACAATCATAGCACACAGTGACTGCCTCTGCGTTTGAAACATCCCCATTCCATCAATACACCTTACTGTAGGTGGATTCCTGGATCCACTGACTTCAATGGAGGGCATGGATTTCACCCTGAACTTTATTCTGGAGGGACAACATCTAATGGTAAAGCCTCTTGTGGGATAAGAGTACCGACAAGGGTTCCAATTAACGCAGACTGGGATAGTAATTTTTGGAATGTGGACACCTACCAGTTAGAAACTGGACTGAAACCTACTCACATCCCATTGACTTTATACAGCCTTCTGGTGATTATAATGGCCTCTCTGGTGGCCATAGAGGATGTCTGATGAGGAACAGTCTATGATGTTGCCATTTTCTTTCATGATTTTTGCCCTGATACTCATCGTTTAACCATCTCTTTAAAAGCAAGCACCTTAAAGAATTATCTGGAGCAACAACAAACATGCCAGAGAACATTTTCTTCTTTTGGCCTTGTGATTGTCTGCTGAGGAACTAGATTACTGCCCCCTAGAATAGTATGGAGTTCCTATTCTCACTTGTAGCAGAGTTAATTGCTTTTTAACCACCATAAGTGCTGAGATTTAAGTTTATTCCAAAATATTGCAGCCCTCAAAGATGCAGTAAAGCCAGTGCTTATGAAAAACAGACTTGCACTTTCTGATCAAGTAAACTACAGATGAAATCCTTGTTCTGTTGAAGGAAATGGGAATTTTGACTTTTGACTTCAGTAGAGCCAGGATTTCACCCTACATCTTTAGAACTTAATGTATGAACTCAGAGCTCAACTTTTGAAGAGCTGGAATGCAAGACAACATACATATAAGCTACAATGATACCAACATTTAGCTAGGGTTTGGATATTAAATACCATACCTATTTTCTTTGGGCTTTTGCAAATTCATACTATCCCAATGTTTGCAAGTGAGTAGGTTTTAGATAACCTGCCTTGATGCTAATCCAATAAATAAATTGGAGTGCGTATGTTAGTATTTCTCCCCAGAATGACTGCCCCGTTACTAATATTTATACAGAACTTTGAAAAGGTAGATTGCTGTAAATAGCCCCTGTATCTATTAACATTTATCATCATTATTATTTGTATTACTGTGCCTACAGGCCCTAGTCATGGGCCAGGACCTCATTGGGCTAGGCACTGTACAGACAGAACAAAAAGTTAGTCCTTGCCCCAAAGAGTTTACAATCTAAGTATAAAACAAGTGACAATAGGTGGATAGACAGGAAGACAGATGTGGGAGTACACGGAAACAATGAGACAATATTGGTCAGCATGATAGTCAATGGTATCAGAGACAATTGTAAGCTGCACATTTTGTATGTGGTTTTGAATCTGGATTTCCTCAAAGTTCTAAGAGGTCTGGATCTGACATGGAGGTTGAAATACATCGTGAATGACTGGTTTCTCAGTTTGGGAGCCTGCAATGACATCATGCTGCTCTGTGTGCAGAAGCATAAACCACTGAAATACAAAGAAGCCTAAGTATGCTTTGTTGAGTGTTCCTGTGAAATGCAAGTTACCTCATGGGAACAATGTTTCGTTCTTCAATTGGCTGTTTGCTGGAAGCATGGGGAAGAGAGGACATAGTGTGGTTTATCCAGGAGTTTACCTGCAACAAAATGTGATCACCATGTAATATATTTAGGATAGGATAAGCATTGAGTGATATGCTAAATACTTAATTTTGTGGGGATGTCAGACGTTGATCAGTTAGTATTATATTTAACAGTTTGTCTTTGGCTTGGTTTCCTATCTTAGCACTGAATTTGTGAATACAGAAACATCACAAAAGGGTGACAGGAAGGAAAATAGGACTGGGAGACAGATTTTATACTGGGTGGTAGGAAGGGTGATTTTCACCATTGAGGAGCGAGAGCTTTTGTCTGTCTTTCTATCTATCCTTGCTCCCAAAGTAATGCCCAGCCTCAGTGAAGAGAGACTTTCCTATGTTATAGTCAATGGCATAGAACACATCACTGCCAAGTGCCCTCTGACCAGATTTGATGGTGGTCTGAGGGCTCTGCACTTCGCTGATGAGGCTGCTACAGATTGGCCTGGTAAGTTCTGCATCTGATAAGTAGTAATGGCATAGAAAAGTACAAACTTAGCTGTATATGCGATGTACTCCATGTATATTATGGCGTTCAACTTCTCCCTCAGTGATTACATCCTGTCTAAAAATCTCCTCAGTATCTAATAACCTTCAAATGGATTTTTTTTGGCAGAAGCACACAAATAGGCTGATGCTCTATAAAATACATAAAATAAAACAAATCAGTCTGATAGGAAATCTTTCTGAGCTCTGCAAAGGGCCTACCTAGCTTTGGGGAGCTAGAACAGATGCAGGGCTAGGGGAAAAGGTTTGCCAAAAAGGAAGTCAAAGGCATAACCTGAGAAAGGGAAAAAATCAAGAGAGTGGGGAGAAAAAGAAGCAGAGAGCTGGGGTGGAGGAAGCAGGATTTGGGACGGAATGAGAACTAAGAGGTCATGGTAGGTTGAGAGTGCACTGAGAGAAGCAATGGAAAGTCTGGGAAAGAAAAACGAGAGGGCTGTAAAGAGCAGAGGAGACATAAAGGGAGAAAGGCAAGAAGGGAAAAGAAAGAAGCAGTGAAAGGGAAAAAAAATCTAGGTAAAATACTGCAAATCATTCATGGTCCAGTCCTTTGTCTGAGTATAGTCACAATATGGAGCTAAATGGGAAACATGGGTTCAGAAGCAGTCAATGGACTCTGGCTTCTTAAACTGAGGGAGCTGAGATGTAACAAGGAACTTATGTGTTTGAGCTCTGAGAAGCCAACCAGACACACAATCCAATATGCAGCCCATCCACTGCATGTTCATCGGCATTCATTTCACATCTGAACTGAGGACAGCAACCATGCTTTCTTCTATGTTTGGCAGAGCACTGTGCACACTAAGATTTAGAAACCTAGCAATTACAATACCATAGTAGACCAGTATTCCATCGAATCCTGTATCTTCTCTAGGAGAGTGGACAGTACCTGCTGCTTCAGAGGGAGCAAGAAAACGAGTAGCAGGCAGTTTTGGACTAACCTGTCTATGGAGAAAGATTCTTCCTAACCCCCATAATTTGCAGTTTGTCTTATGCACTGAAGCATGAGGTCTTAAATAATACATTAAAAATAACCACAAATAAAAGAGCATAAGAAAATACCCCTCTAATTAAAGATTGGAGATGAGTCCATGGATTTTATTCAAGCCTTCCCACAACCTTCTTGTATGATAAATGTAAATAAACTATTCCATGCCATGTTAATTTTGAAGTATCAAGCATACAAAAACTAGGAAATTCTAAAAGTTAACATACATTTAAACTTTCCCCAACCTGCCCCCAAAGAACAGAATAAAGACAAAATCAAGAATAAAACTCCACAACCTTTTGGTCTTGAGACCAATCAAGAAAAATACCAACTTTCAAGAAAAAGTGGAGGAGGAAATGAAAGGTGGGGAAACTGGAAATGGAAACTGAAATACACCTGTAACTATATCAGGCACTAATGACTGTCTGTTGTAATAACAGCTTTCATTTAGAAGGATTATAAAATGATTTACAAACCATACTTATCAATAACACTTCACCTATCAATGACATGTCTCCTCTGGGGCGGAATGGAATAGCTCTTTAACAGCTCACAGCTATCCTATGCAATGGTCAGGAAGAGAATAATAATTTCTTTTTTGATAGGCAGAGTAATTATCCACTAAACCAGGGGTTGGCAACCTTTCAGAAGTGGTGGGCCGAGTCTTCATTTATTCTCTCTAATTTAAGGTTTTGCATGCCAGTAATACATTTTAACATTTTTAAGGTCTCTTTTTATAAGTCGTTAATTAAACCATTGTTGTATGTAAAGTAAATAAGGTTTTTAAAATGTTTAAGAAGTTTCATTTAAAGTAAAATTAAAATGCAGAGCCCCCCACATCGGTGACCAAGAGCCAGTTAGTGTGAGTGCCACTGAAAATCAGCCTGTGTGCTGCCTTTGGCGCCTGTGTCATAGGTTGCCTACATCTGCACTAAGATAAAACCCCTCCAGTCTTGTAGAAAATGCAATGGGTTTGTTACTGATCACATGTAGAGAGGGTATATTGATCTCTTATTCAGTATACATATCTAGCAGCAGAATTCAGTGCAAATTTAATACAAGGACCCAGAAAAGATTTCAGGAACTTTAAGAGAAGCAGCAAATCAAACGCCTGAACAGGAAGCATTAAATTCATCCCTGTGCAGAGAGCTAGCATAAGGGGTCTGCACCACTCATGGAAGGGCTTAAAGAGAAACTTAGGCAGTGCATGTGCCTTGGCCCTCTGGGTGAACAACGTGGGGCAACAAATCTTGATGATGTGCACATGTACCGGTTGGATTTGTAAGCTACAATCCCAGTGACTGCAGCTTTTCCCATTGTAAATTGTCATTTTGTTTACAATACAGCAAATAGAACAGTGCTCTTGGGTTTGGCTGTCTATTGAGGAATTAAAGCCATTTCCTTCTCTGCCCTAAGAATGGGGCACTTCTTTTCTTTTGTCTCAGTTCTTGTCAGTGACATCCCAAAATTTGATGTGCTGTATCAAAAATCTCAGCATGAGCCAGGTATTTGCATAATAGATTTCAGATTTACTGTGTGATTGACAGAAAATGAACCAGTGCAGCCATACTGCAATGGAAGGTGGCTGAACACAAGTGCTGGTTTGTACTGTAACACTTTGATCAGTAGGTCAGGTTCTTGTGGGTTGTTTCTGATGTGACATTAGGGGTTTATAAGTAGGTTTAGGATCCTTAAGCTGTTGGTTTCTCTGTATTTTATGTATAGTTTGCCCATCTGATTTTCTGCCACATAGGTCAGTTTTTAGGTCTAATAATCTTGGTAGTATCTATTTAAAAATAATCACTGAAGTTGTTAGATAAGAGTTATAACATGATGAAATATATATTGTCAAGAGATTGAAAATGAGATCTAATGTGAAAATAAATTCAAGATCTCCCCAACCACACTTGACACATAAAAAATGTGTGTGCTTTGGCCCCAGCCAAAACTCCCACAACCACTTCACCACTATCTTTATATCACCACATTATATTTTAGGGATGAAATCCTGCCCTAACCTCAGTCAACGGAAAACCTCCCCTCAGCTTCAAGGTGAGCCAATGTCTGGTGATAACTAAGCCTTTGCCATATTTAGGCCTGTCATAAGTGTAAAGTAGTCTAGAATTGTTTACCTGTAAGGGGTTAAGCTAAAGGTAACCTGAGAGGTGGACAACTGACCAATGAGAAATTTCTCAGGAGACAAAGGATTTTAAGTTTCAGTTTCTCTCTGGCTCTCTCTCTGTTCACCTCGGCTATGAGATGAACACAGCTATAGAGTTCAGAGTGGGGAGGCAATCCTGACATGGTTAGCAGTGGTGGGATGAAATTTTGTGAATCTAAAACCCAGAATTTTGCAGAAAGCAGTTTAAATTTCCAGCAGTTTTTCTCTAAGGTGAAAATGCTAATGACCGCTCAGCAAGTACAAACCAGGTAAACACCACAGGGGGTCACTCTGGTAAAACTCGTTCTGCAGGTTTTGAAGCTGTAGACAGCTCCACGCTTTGTCTTTTTCAGCTGCCTGAGGGCAGGGAGCTGAAGGTTTTTTGAGAGAGTTTTCTCCTGCTGGATAGCAGAGAGTAGCCCAGGTTTGCAGTTAAGAGTTAATAGGCTCGTTAAGTGCTAGGCAACCATCCCAGGGGTCCCTGGGCGGGGGGTGGGGGAACTGGTCAGTTCAGTTTTCTGAGAATCAGTATAGGGAGTCTTTCTCCCTCTGCTGGTAGGAAAAAACCCTGCTGAGAATTTCCAAGTGATATAAGAAAATTTTGTTTAATTTTCAGTTAGTAAGTTAAACACAGAAAGATTAAAATGACAGGTGGTAAGGGCCAAAAGGATTTAGAATTAGCCAAATTCCAAGCTGAGGAGAGACAAAGAGAACATCAAAGGCTGATGGAGAGAGAGGAAGCCGCCCAAAGAAGGGCTATGGAAGCCCAGATTGAGAGACAGAAGCATGAACTGGCTGTTTTGGAGCTGCAGAGACAATTTCCTCCAGTTGCTGACTCCACTTCCCCAAAAATCCACAAATGGGAGTGACTGTGCCCACAGTATGATGAGTCCAACGACATTGCCGAATATTTCATCACCTTTGAGAGACCGTGCACTCTACATAAAATCCCTGAAGATCAAAAGATGACCACATTAATAGCAAAATTGACTGGCCGAACTCTGGATATCTTCAATAAGATGCCTGTTGAGGATGCTTCAAACTATGGTAAATTTAAGGATTTGGTTTTAAAACAATTTCAAGTTACACCTGACACTTACAGAGTAAAATTTAGAGCCCTTAAGAGAGGGGCTGGACTATGTCATCTGGCTTACGTAAACCAGATGAAGGATCTGTTAGATAAATGGGTCAAAGGAAGGGGTGTAACTACCTTTGAAGGAGTATGTGATTTAGTTCTACAGGAGCAGTTCCTGACTATGACCAGTGATGATGTAAAACAGTGGTTATGGGATAAGAAAATGGACTCAGCAGAAAGTCTTGCTTCTTATGCAGATCAATATGAGCAGTCCCATATCGCCAGAGAGGTGGGGAAAGTCGGGACACAAAGGGGGGAGGTGGCAGAAAAGAAAAAACCTAATAGCGGTTGGAGTGGGTCCCAGAATTTGTGTATGGCCGTGAGGTTAAAGGGCCATTACAGTTGGTAAAACAGCAATGGGAGGGGTTTACACCTCCTCCAGGAACTAACATTCTGGACTTTGTAACCAACCTACAAAACACCCTCCGAACCTCTTTAGCCCTTGCTAAAGAAAACCTGAAGGATGCTCAGGCAGAGCAAAAGGCCTGGTATGATAAACATGCCAGAGAACGTTCTTTTAAAGTAGGGGACCAGGTGATAGTCTTGAAGGCGCTTCAAGCCCATAAGATGGAAGCATCATGGGAAGGACCCTTTACGGTCATGGAGCGCCTGGGAGCGGTTAACTACCTCATAGCATTCCCTAACTCAACCCTAAAGCCTAAAGTGTACCATGTTAACTCTCTAAAGCCTTTTTATTCCAGAGAATTAAAGGTTTGTCAGTTTAAAGCCCAGGGAGGAGATGACGCTGAGTGGCCTGAAGGTGTCTACTATGAAGGAAGCAGTGACGGTGGCGTGGAAGAGGTAAACTTCTCAATGACCCTCGGACGCATGCAGCGCCAGCAGATCAAGGAGCTGTGCACTAGCTTCGTGCCATTATTCTCAACCACCCCAGGACAGACTGAACGGGCATACCACTCCATTGACACAGGTAACGCCCACCCAGTTAGAGCTCAACCTTACCGGGTGGCTCCTCATGGCAAAGCTGCTATAGAACGGGAGATCCAGGACATGCTACGGATGGGTGTAATCCGCCCTTCTCACAGTGCATGGGCATCTCCAGTGGTTCTAGTCCCCAAACCAGATGGGGAGATACGCTTTTGCGTGGGCTACCGTAAGCTAAATGTGGTAACTCGCCCAGACAACTATCCAATGCCTCGCACAGATGAGCTGCTGGAGAAACTGGGACGGGCCCAGTTCATCTCCACCTTAGACTTAACCAAGGGGTACTGGCAAGTACCGTTAGAGGAATCTGCCAAGGAAAAGTCAGCCTTCATTACGCATGTAGGGCTGTATGAGTTTAATGTGCTCCCTTTTGGGCTGCGAAATGCACCCGCTACCTTCCAAAGACTTGTAGATAGTCTCCTAGTGGGATTGGGAGAATCTGCAGTTGCCTACCTTGATGACGTGGCCATATTTTCTGACTCCTGGGCGAAGCACCTAGAACATCTCTGGAAGGTCTTTGAATGCATACAAGAGGCAGGACTAACTGTTAAGGCTAAAAAGTGTCAAATAGGCCTCAACAGAGTGACTTACCTTGGACACCAGGTGGGTCAAGGAACTATCAATCCTCTACAGGCCAAGGTGGATGCTATCCAAAAGTGGCCTGTCCCAAAGTCCAAGAAACAGGTCCAATCCTTCTTAGGCTTGGCCGGATATTACAGGCGATTTGTACCACACTACAGCCAAATCGCCACCCCACTAACAGACCTAACTCGAAAGAACCAGCCAAATGCAGTCTGGTGGACTGAGCAGTGTCAAGAGGCCTTTAACCAGCTTCAAGCGACACTCATGTCTGACCCTGTGCTCAGGGCCCCAGACTTTGACCAACTGTTCCTAGTAACCACAGATGCCTCCAAGCGTGGTATGGGAGCAGTTTTAATGCAGAAAGGACTCGATCAACAATTGCACCCTGTCGTGTTTCTCAGCAAGAAGCTGTCTGAGAGGAAGAGCCACTGGTCAATTGCCGAAAAGGAATGTTACGCCATTGTGTATGCTCTGGAAAAGCTACGCCCATACGTTTGGGGACGACGGTTCCAACTACAAACCAACCATGCTGCGCTGAAGTGGCTTCATCACTTCACCAACAAGAACAAAAAACTTCTTCGGTGGAGTTTAGCTCTCCAAGATTTTGATTTTGACATGCAACACATTCCAGGAACTTCTAATAAAGTGGCTGACGCACTCTCCTGGGAAAGTTTCCCAGAATCAATAGGTTAAAACTGTCCTTGGAATGTGGGACCTATTGTTAGTTTATTGTAACCAGTAGTATGTTTACAGGTGCATGTGTTTTATTAATTCTGTTTTTTTCCTAGAGCTCCAGGAAGAAATCGCACCCAGTGACGTTCCGACACCGTTTGCGATTTGGGGGGTGTGTCATAAGTGTAAAGTAGCCTAGAATTATTGTTTACCTGTAAGAGGTTAAGCTAAAGGTAACCTGAGAGGTGAACAACTGACCAATGAGAAATTCCTCAGGAGACAAAGGATTTTAAGTTTCAGTTTCTCTCTGGCTCTCTCTCTGTTCACCTTGGCTATGGGATGAACACAGCTATGTCTTTCAGTGTAACTATAGATTCTATCAAGTACTGTAGTCAGTAAGTTTACCTTCTTTTTATCACTTGGAGGGTTCTCAGTGGTGAGTGTTGGCTGGGTGCTTCTTGTGATTGTGAGATTCAGCAGAGATCTCAACAGTGGGAGAAAGTTGCCTCAGGGGAGACGTTTGGTTTCTGAATCCTTTTGTTGATTATGGTAGATGCTGTTCTATTGATGGTTATAAGGGATTTATTCCTTTCTTTTTTTCTTTTATTAAAATCTTTCTTTTAAGAAGCTGACTGCTTGTTTTCCATTGTGTAAGATCCTGATTTTGGATCGGGCACATCTCGCAGGAGCAGGCGAGGTTTATTTTTTTTTCTCTCAAGCTTCCCAGGGAAGGAAGAAGTTTGGGGGGTTAGTGGAAAGGGAAAGAAGGGTCCCAAATTACCCTAGACCTAGTTTGGTGGTGGCAGTGTACCAGGTCCAGATACAGAAGAAGTTGTGTTCTGGGGAAAAACATTTTAACCCAAGCTGGTAAAATAAGCTGGGGGGGGGGTATTTCTTTTTTCATGAGGGTCCCCACATCTGTACCCTAGAGTTCAGAGTGGGGAGGCAATCCTGACAAGGCCTCGAATGTGGAGTTCATGCCTCCTTGGCATCTACCTCAGATCTTCTCTTCCCATGTTAAAACATTCACTAAGAGGTATAGGATCTGGTGGTCTGTGAGCAGGGTTTATTTTTTAATATTATTAGAACCTGGAGTCAGGAATTCCTGAGTTCTTAACTTGACTGTAGTGTTGATTCTTACTTTATGTACGATCTCGTGGAAGTCCTGTACACTCTCTGCATTGTTTTCTCCCGTTATGAAAATGTGGAAGAAGCTTACTAGCCCACGGTAGCTCAGACAGATGTTGTGAGGATTAAGGGTTTAATTGTCCAAATTTATGTGTGGTCATAGACAGATGCTGAACCTACAATTGAAAAAAAAAATCTATTAGTTTCTAGCTAATCCTAAGCATATTCTAGACAATACATTTCTTGATCTTTACTGCCACCTCTAGTTCTGGTTTTTAGGGTGAAAAGCAGCCAATCTGCACGTCAGCAGAATGTTTATTTAAATTCAGATGACATTTATATTCTGATTCAAATACTTTAAAGTTGCATAAAACTGTTATGTTTTACTTTAATCAATTTTGACTAAATATCTTTGGCAGGAGTTTGGATTTAGCATGAACAATTGCTAAAATCATTGCGATTATTACAACCTTTAAGTAACAAAAATATTTTAATTGTCTTCATAACAAGAAGGCAAAATAGATGTAGTAGATTAAAAAAGCATCAAGTTAATGCTGTAATATAGAAGCCAATTACAGATATGCTACATTCAGGGCAGCCAAGGCCAAGGGTGGATATTTATTCAACAGGCAAATTAGTTTGGTTCAGATAAATCTGAGATAAATTAGAAAGCAGGAGAAATAGAGAAATTGAAAGCAGGACATTAGATAGATTGACTCTGTAATCCAATGTTTCAGCACTAATTACTAAGCTCATCAGGCTGGGTTTTCAACCTGAATGCTAGAGCTAAAATACTTTAGAAAATTTACTAGCCCAGCACTGCTAATTGTATGTTGTACCTTTATAATTGCCCTTCCCATTATGTTCCCAATCACTCATTTTAATGTCAAGTATAGAAGAGAAGTAAAATCCTCTCATTTATGTTGTTAAAGGGAGAGAAATGTCAACACATCGTGTAGCCATTCTAGAGTATAATAATGTGGACCTGATTCTCCCCTCTCTTGCCCCTTGAATAATCACTTACATGCAAATGCAAAGTGGTGGAAGACACTGTTTCCCTAAGAGCCCAATCCAAATGGCCACTGAAGCCAGTGGAAAGATTGCCACTGAGGTCAGCAGGTTCTTAGTGAATAAACAGGTGATATTGGAGTATTTTACATCCTCTTTTCACAGTTATAAATAGGTTCATAGATGATAATGCCCCCTCTGACAATACAGTCTAGTCTGACCTACTACATGACACACAGGACATAGAATTTCACCTAGTAATTATAAGGTAATATAAGCAAGGTAATATCTTTTACTGCAGCAACTTCTGTTCAGATCTGAAGCGCTCTGTGTAAGGTCAAAAGCTCATTTCTCTCTCCAACAGAAGTTGGTCCAATAAAAGATATTACCTCACCCAACTTTTCTCTCTACAGAGGTGTAAGGCAGTGGCAGATTAGACTGTAGATCTATCAGATATGTTCACTTGCATAGTCCAAGTGATGTATTGGTTTCATTTTTGCATCCCTTTTTCTAGTAGAGATGTCACATGCTCAAAATTACAATAAATATATTATGATTCTTCAGCTTGCATGTTAATCAAGACAAAACTTTACAGCAAGAGAAAGTTTCACACAGATTTTACTAAAAACTCCCAAACCTCTAGAAGGTAAGTAGTCTTCACAGTGTCTCAAATAGGTTTGCCACTATGAAGTTCTGAGTGGCCCTACTATGTAGTGTAATGACATCCAGGAAGGTTTAGGGAACCACAGGTTTACAATATTTTTATTTTAAAGGAGGGAGGTTTCTCCTCCTATGGAATCATGTATGTTAATAATAAAGCTAGGATTTATATACCCGTCATCATTTCTAGAGCAACTGACTATTAAACACATGGTTACAGGATCAGTCCTGCTCCCAGTGCAGTCAATGATGTTCTCTTCTGCTTCATCATACAGGAAACCCTAGTTGGATAGGACCAAGCATAGGTGATGGAACTAGTAGTATTGGGGATGCTGTAGCACCCCCTGTCTTGAAGTGGTTTCCATCATATACAGGGTTTAGTTTGGTTCAATGGCTCTCAGTGTCCCCCCTATACAGATTGTTCCAGCACCCCTGGGAGCAGGGGGAAAAATTCCTTGTGCAAACAGACATGTAATTTAAAAGGAAACAGGCAATACTGTCCCAATAAATTTCATTTTGTATAGATATTTGCTGTTCCAAGGTTGCTGCAGTATGAAAATTTCCCTTTCAGTTTTTGAAAGTGCAACTATACTCTGAAAAGTACATTTGTGAAAACAAAATAAATGAAGAAACCCATGACGTTATCTTACTGATTCCAGATGCATTTACTGTTTACAAGTCAAAAGGTAATGGTCTGATCTGGAAATTTGACGTAGCAGATGAGAATCCAGCTGTGTTCTTTACCTCTGATATACCTCTGATATTACCAGAAATAGGCCTGTGACTGTGCTCACCCCAGGGCTCAGGACAAACCACTGTTAAGTCCTCAGGGGTAGAGAAACAAGAGGACTTTTATTGGGTTTTCATCCCTTTTAGGTATGGCACCCCCTGCCTCTGCAACCACAGACAAGTCACCAGTAGTAAATCAACAAAAAACTGTTTCCTGATTCAGGCCTGCATTCCCTCTTGGAGGCTCAGACTGACAGCTGCCTCTTGCTGACCCCAGCCAGTCCTCCCACCCCCCAGTTAGAAGTAGTGTCTGCTCTACTGCTCAGATAG
>ML677332.1:19695472-20087040 GCA_007922305.1 Dermatemys mawii
TGTCCGTGATCTGCTTTTGAATATTTTTTTCTCTGATAAACCTTTTGACACAAGGACATTTCCCCTCCTTTTCTACTAGCTCTCTGTTGTGAAAGTGAATGCTGATGGCAACTCAGATAATATGAAGATCCAGACTTACTGTTGCCACGTGCACTGGTTAAACTGTGACCTTATTGCCCTTTTGTCTGTAGGAATTATTCAGAGTTAGGCAATGTTGAATGCTTCTGACAATCCCACCCATAATTTGCATATTATATATGTGGATTTTTTTATAGTCGTAGATTGTTGCTAACAGGTGGAAAAAACAGTTATTATAGCATTATCTACTGGGCTAGGAAGGGACATAAGGGATTTGATTTTCATAAGTGGAATTGACCCTTCATGGATGAGAGGAGAAAAATTCCTTTTGACTCGTCAATTGAGCACATAGATCATGATGGCAATTTAGGCAGCATGTGCTGCATATTGAGTAGCCCTCTAACTCTTTTATCAAGCCATTTTTGCTCTTGTACAGATTATAACCGCTGCCCCTCAAATCAATACAGCTGAATGTTTATGCTCATTGTTTGATATTTATCCTGGTATGAGAATGTCAGTAACTGCTCCCCTCACAAATTCTACGGCATGCTTTGTGATAAATCAAAGGACATATAATATCCAGAAATACCTCTGTTTGAGAGGATAAAACATCCTCAGGAAATAAAAGCTGAGTCAGAGGGTTTTAATGTGTTAGCACAGTCTTATTTAAAGATGAGAATGGCAGGCAGTGGAATAACTGGACATTTAACCTCTGACTGAAAATTAAACTGCAGTCACATTATCTGGAAAGCCTTATACATCAGGTCTGTAGCTGATGGATCATTATCTTTAATGAGGGCTTCAAGCAATTTATTATTATTTATTGAGCTATATCCTGGCTCCCACTATTGCTACTTTGTACCAGTTCAGTGTTGCCAGCCAGCTGAGGATTCCTTGGTGTGAAGGAATCCCCCGGTGATGGGGATCTACAACACTCATCTCCCATCCTCCTGTTTAGGGGGCATATCAAGGGGGCACAGCTCTGAAGTTGCACTGGAACTAAACAGGCCTCAGGATCTTGGTGGTCTAAAGGTACTGAAAAGACACTTTCCCGCTCTATCAATGAGTCTTGGTTCAATCAGGGTTTAGCAACACCCAAGGATCAAGCCGCTCTGTATGGATTCACTGGCATGCTTTGTGCTATGTAGACAAATAAGGTAACAAAGGGCTAAACTGATAAGAGCACCTAAGTGACTTAGGAGCCCAAGTTCCATTTTGAAAAGTGACTTGGATCCTGATCCTCAAAGATATTTAGGTACCCAACTTCCATTGAAATCAGTTATGTTTAAATACCTTAGAGGGTCCTAAGGTCCAGATCCTATTTCCCACTGGAAAAAAAATCAATGGAATTTAAACATCTATTATAAATGGGAGTTAGTCACAGATGCTTTTAAGAATTTTACCCAAGTGCCAAATTCATTGACATTCTCCAGATTTACACCAGTGTTCCTGACTATGATTAGACTCAAGGTACCTGACCTGAAGAGTTTATAATCTACATTAGCCAACTACGTCTGTGTAGGAGTGAAAGAAATCCTTATTGTGAGTTACGTTGATATTTGTTTTAGACATTCAGCAATGCACCAGGAAAATATGTCCTGCCTTAGTCTTAGTCTCTCCCTCTGAATCATTGCTTCAGTGTCGATGCCACCTAACCATCATAGCCACTCAAGCAAATAAAAACATTATGGTCAACAAATGGCAAAGGCCATTGTAGCTAAGGTGCAGGTGAAAGGTGGAAATCAAGGAATCGGCTCTAGGGAGAAGATTATTCTGCACAGAATGTATCAGTTACCGTCAACTCCTATGTGCATTTCTTGTTTGTCACAATATGGCACATTTATTTGGTTTTCTTTTTGGGGGTCCTGTGCTTGAGCTGGAAGAAAATTTACTCAATGGGGAATAGTGGTTGAAAGCCAGCCAGTAAAGGGAATGAGATTTAAGGAAAGATTTGAAAATACCATCTGTGGAATATGTCATGACTTTACTGTACCTGTTTCCAATCTGGAGGGACCAAAGAACTTAATAAAAAAAATCTCCTGCTGGCTTCTCCAATATCAGCCCAACATTTTAAAACCCAAAACCAGGAAGTTGATACTAGTGGGTATTATTGTATTCTAGGTTCTTATGTCACCTTCACCACCATAGTATCTGAGCACCTTCCAGTAGTTCAAGTGACATGTCAGGTGTAGTTTGTTCTCTCTCATCCTTTTCTCTGGTGAGAACTGTGTTTGCAATGGAGTATTTTATTTGCATTTGTTTTATTTAAATAAAACACCATACTGTTAAGTGTTTATGTTAGAGAAGATAAGGTCAAAGAAGTGCATCTTCCACTTGGAACAGGAGGGGGTGAGGTTAAGAATGGTTCCAGGTTCCTACTGGCATTGTAAATGATAGTAACTGACCAGTGGATCATTGAAGACCTAACTTTCAGAATTGTATATATAAAACTGTGTATATATAAAACATTGTGTATATAAAACTGAGAATGCAATTGCACACCCAGTTTACATTGTGCATGTAAACTGGGCATTTGCACACACAAGTGTTCAGCTGGTTGAACAGGCCATTTGTGTGTTCAGACACTTGATCCGGATGCCCAAACACAGTAATTCTTTTAGTAAGTTGGTCATTTAGTTGTGCACACAATTTGGAAAACCAGACACTGGGTATCACTGTTTAGGGCGCTGACGTTAAAATAGAAGCTGAGATACAAAAATGAAAAAGGAAGTGACCGGAGCTACTCTTCAAGAGGCTTTCATGGCATAGAACTGAATTTTTAACAGCATCATGATTAAAAGTCCCCAGAGATTGCTCTCTCATTTTGTAGCTAGCAGCAGCCAAGATGCAATGCTGGTGGGAAGGGAGAAGAGGGACTACTGTCTGTGAAGCTTCTGGATGACAGTTAACACATCCTTTTCATTTAAAAGCCTTGTAAACAGAAGCCTTCTATCCCCCGCCCTGATGAGGCTGTGTGGGTATATATAATTTACGCCATCAATTAAGACAGTCATGAAGCAGGAAGATCTGACTGGTAGGAAGTGCTTGATGGCTTAAATGGGTGCTGGATAGAGTGTCTTCAATCCTTGAATTTAAATTATTCGCTTTGTTTTGTGTAGAGTTAATGGGAAAAATGTTAATTGTTTTTGTAATGCAGTATAGAACATAGCAGCAGCATGGGCTTAAGCATTAGTTAATTGTGTTCAATGTATTCCACATAATTGTGTTCCACATAATTGTGGAATTGTGTTCCACAATTATGTGGAATAATTGTGTTCCAATAATTATGTGGAACACAATTATGTGGAACACAATAATTGTGTTCCACATAATTGTGTTCCACTCTTGGACTTTTGGCAAATGATTAGACTCTGTTATTTATCTTCCCTTTGAATGTTAGGAAACAGCAGGTAGATACTTCATGAGTATGGCATTGTGTTATTAACTCATCTCCATACCTGTTAGAAATCCACTAACTGGCACAGGAGCTAGTCATTAACATTCATTGCAGTTGATAATAATAAAAATACTTTGTATGAGGACATGACCCAATTCTGTTCTAATGCATTTGTCTCTCTTTTTCTTTCATTTGCTCAGTGGAAGGGGAATGTGGTATGGTCATTACTGCTTAAATTGCCCTCCATCTGTACAACTCAAATACTGTGAAACTCAGAACTCAACTGAGGAATATTCTCAAAGATTCCGTTGATATTTTAGGCTCTCCCAGCACAAATGGGAGCACAAGGGGCCTATTGCCTGATGGGCAGAGGTCAAAGAAGGGAAGGTAGAGTATCCTACCTCAGCGCCGTTGTTTAGTCACCTCTCTTCCCTGTGTGACTGCGACACAGGAGATCTGTCCTGTATCAAGGGTTAGGGCTTTGTGGTAGGAGGAGATTGGAGAACATGTGATTTATGCACCATAGTCCCCTCTTGGCGGCATGAACTAGGTTGCAAAATGCATTACAGGTTACTGGTATTCTGAGGAATCATGACACTGTGTCTTTCAGGGAGGGGATTTGGGCATAGCTCAGGGACAATATGACCCTTGCACAAGGTATGCTGCCATTGATGGTCACAGTGAGAAGCCTGAAGGCAAAGGGGCACCTCTCTATGGACTGAGACTTATAGGGTCTTGCTTGTATATTCCCACAGAGCCAGGTATTTGCTCGTAGCCTGGAGATGTCTCCTTTTCCTCTACACAGCTGTCAGATCCTAGGGGATGATGCAACAAATTTGTGTCTCTTCTCAAGCTCTCTGACTTTTGAGAACTATGTTCCTTTCCTCCACATGGTTTTATGTGGTTAGGGGATTCCAGACCTTATTGACCAAGGGGGTCTCCAGTACTCATTGTTTCCTAACCTTCACTGACAAATTTAAGTTCTCAAGTTTTCTTCAGGAGCATGCACAGGTGCACAGGGGTAATTTCCTCTCACAAACAGACTTGATATTTGTCCCTGTATCCCCTTCTGTCATTATTACTCACAATATGGGCAGTATATACATGGCTAGCTGGGGAATTAAAGCACCAAACTCTCACCCTCTCACTATATTTCTCTTCATTAGTACAATGAAGAAATGTAACTAATTTCCCCAGGATCTTGCCTCAGTCTACTTGGACTGCATTATCCATGACGGGGGACCAGTGTGTGTGTACGCCTCTCCCTAATTCATCTTTTCTATTCTTACCCTCCCCCGCCACTGAACACACAAACAGAACAAAAAATCCACTATACTCTTGATCTCTTCTTAATGTGGGTGTGGAAGGTATACTGTACTGCTGATCTATGGATGACGCTAGATCAGAGCCAAGTTGGGTGCATATACATATGCTGCAGTTACACCCTGAATGCACAGTAGACCTACCCAAAGTCAAAGTTACTAAAATATCACTACTGTTTATAAATGTTAGTTCTTCCAGTAGAAACACTATGGGCAGGTCTACATTGCAGCGAAGGTCTACATTGCAGCGAAGGTCTACATTGCATTGAAGCTATGAGATTGATCTATCGGGGTCGATTTATCATGTCTAGTGTAGATGCAATAAATCGATCCTTGAGCACTCTCCCATCAATTCCTGTACTCCACTGCCGCAAGAGACACAGGTGGAGTCGACAAGGGAGCGGCAGCAGTTGACTCAGTGCCGTGAAGACGCCGCAGTAAGTCGATCTAAGTACGTCGACTTCAGCTATGCTATTCTTGTAGCTGAAATTGCATATCTTAGATTGATCCCCCCACCCACCAGTGTAGACCAGGGCTAAGTGACTTAAGTGACCAGTCTGATGCTAATGCTTAATTGCTTTTAGGATTGTGGAGGAAGCAGAAAGTAACATACTTCAAGCAGATCTTTGTTCTTTTCATGAAGTTCTTATCCCCCAGCTGTGCACAGGCACTTGTTTCTGTTTTGGGAGCACATAGCTATTTGCATTTGTTCAAATTTAGCACTTCTGTGTGACCATATCACTGCAGTATCTTATATTATGACATGCCAAAACTGGAAGGAATTTCCCAGTTCAACTATCCAATTTCAAAAGCTGGCAGGACTGGATTCAGGTTTTTTTTACCACTAACAATATAGAGTTATGACTTGTCACTTTTCATCTGCTCTTCATATTATCAGAGATAATTATATTAATTTTTGCCTACATCCAAGGCAATAGGATGTGTTTTCAATAGACCAATGTGCTATATCACCACCAGTTAAATAATGGATGAAATTGAGCTCCTGTGCAACCTCTAAACTTGGTTCTGCCTCTGATCCATTCTGTATCTTTGGATAAGTCATTTAACCTCTGTGCTCATATCCCAATCTTGGAGTCAACAGGACTGCATCATTGGTATTGCAGAGAGCAGAGTGGCTTATTTTACTCAGGTTGGGGTGCTAATATACTAACAAACAGCACACCCTCTCTGTGCTATTTAATATCCCCCACCTTGACATGCTGCAAATAACCTGAAGTAATGTGACAGAAATTAAGGCAATGGTGACATTAAAAGGAAATTTTCTAATTTGAGATCTAACACCCATTCCAGCTTTCAAAGCATTAGTGAATATTTAATGGATCAGAAATCTGCTGAAAGAACAGAATGAATTATTTAAGGATAGCCCAAACCCTGGCATATTTAGCTCCCTTTCCCCCCCTCTGTTGCTCCAGAGCTGAGATGGTTGTTTTTCTCCCAACCTGTTATTTATTTTCTAGTTTTTGCTAGAGATGTTCAGGTATATTTATTCCCGGTTACCAAAGGGATACCTATGGATCATCCAAAATACTTGTGCACTTACTGCATTCCCACTTGATATTCTCTGTACCACCAAGGAAAGATTCTTCTGACAATAATTGATACAGCCCTGAATATGCCGGTTTCTAGCGCTGCCACATCTATCCCAGAAGTGATGCCTGTGGTAGGTCTCATTGCTCAAAGTTTGGATGTACTGAATCTTTGCCAAAATACTGTATCTTCATTATATCTAGTCAGTTTATGAGTTGCAGATTGGAACATGACAGGATGGATTCTACACTCTGTTGGAGACATTACAGAGAAAAATAATAAGTGCTTCCCTGCCTACATGTCTTGTACTGAAGGCTGCTCAAACTGTAGCTCACTTAACTGACTAGTGATAATGGATGCAGAATTCATTTTCAACAAGGCTTGTGCTTTCATGTTTACAAAGTGAGATAAGAAAGATTGATAGAGTCCTGTGATTTTGATGAAATTCTGTACCCACAATTAGTGGACTATGCAAGACAAATTCATCATCATCAAGTACCTGACATGAAAATTTGTGTGTGTGTTTTAATGCACAAACAGAAGATTTTTCTTGACTAGATGATAGACTGGGAGCTTGAGAAGTAGATAAAGAATTTTGGAAAGTATTTTAAACCAGGGGTTCATTCATTGATTCAATTCCTTAACAGATTGCATATTTACCTTTAAGGGTTTGATAAGTTTCACTGGATCAAGGTGATGTGTTACTATGTATCATGACTGTGAAAGTCTGAGGAAATATTCCAGTTCTGTCTGAAATAAGGGACTGTTTCTGTCACTCTTACTAAAGCGCCAAAAACATTTTTGTTTTTCTTCATATTATGAGTCTGATTCAAGGCCTACTGAAGTCAATGGAAGTCTATTAACTTGAGTGGGCTTTGGATCCAACTCTGAGAAATTCTTTTCAAATGCTGTGTGGATTTTTGGAATCTCTGTATACTATGATGAAGTTACCGATTCTGCTTTCCACAAATACAGAGATTTTATTGTGAAGATCTCTCTGTCGGGTTCTTAGCGACTGGAACAAACTCTAGTTTATTGAAGTGAATGAAACTACTCGCTAGCTGGGGTACTCAACATGCATAAGGGTGGCAGAATCAAGCCCTACATAAATAAATGACTACCTTATTCAATATTGATCTGCCTTCTCATGATAACAAACAAGTTTGTGGCATTTGGTTATGTGCCTGTGGGAAAGAGTCAAGGAGCCTTTTCCTCTACTTCTTTTGTATGGCCTTGTGACAGAGACTACACCAGCCCATGCACACCCGTGTGGCTGGGCATGATGTTCCAGGGTCATCCTCTCAGTTACACCCTCCCACACCTGTGTAGCTATTCAGCTGGCAATCCACTTTCTTTTGTGACTTGGCTCTTCAGCTTGGTCATATTTAGTCCCATCGCTTCTAAGGTAAACAAGAGTCCAACGTGACAAGAAGTCCCACAACCTCATGGCAGATCTTTGGCCCAAATGCAGGTCAGGTAGTCCTCCTGGCCCTTTTCAGGCCTTAACTACTTGCTCCAGGATTCCTGGGGAGAAACCCAGGATGGAGGGAGGGACTGGGTTCTCTGTACAGGCTCTCTATCTCATCAGATCTCTTGCTTCTCCCTGGACTACTTCCTATCTTTGGCCTGCCTTTTCCTTAGGGGGCTCAGATTGTCAGCAGAGGTCAGCCCTGAGCCCAGATCCCTGCTCCCAGTTCCTCATCTGGCAAAGGAATGAAAACCAAACAAAAACAGTAGCACAAACATTGATTCCAAAAGAAAGAGCCTGGATGATCCATCAAATGTGCCTCTAGCCTCTGTTTGTCAGAGGGTGGTGATGGATGGCAAGAGAGAGATCACTTGATTATTACCTGATAAATTCATTCACTCCGGGGCACCTGGCATTGGCCACTGTTGGTAGACAGGATACTGGGCTTGATGGACCGTTGGTCTGACTAAGTATGGCCATTCTTATGTTAAACCAGTAGAAAGGTTTGCATGATCAATTCAAGCACTATAGATAATGTCAGACATCCAAATGGATTTCTCAGCACACAGATGCATCTGGGCTCTCCCCTTCAAGCAAATACTGAGTGACTTATTGAATAAAGAAATGTGATTGTCACATGGTACTAAGATGTTATATTAAACATTAGCAATACAGACATCTTCCAGTACATTTGGCCATGTGAGCTTGGGGGAGCCAAATTCACTACCCATGTAAAACATCAGTGGAGCCCGTGGTATATTGGATCCAATATTTATATATTCATATTTCTTGTCTCACTGAAGACATCTGACAGAATTCTTTCACCTGTTGCATTTCACACTTATAGCCTTTTCTGTGGTCCTATTAATAGAACTGATAAGGCTGAACTGGGGCTGTCATGGATCATCGATCTACCCCATGGGCAGGAGAGAAGCTGAGGATCTGGCCCACAATTAATGTAATCTAACAAGCATAGTCTTAGAAACAATTTTAATATCTACCTTCATAAGATGGCAATGATCTATTGTGTTTGTTTAATGAGAACTGATACCTCAGAGAGGCTAGAGGCTGAACAGGAATTGGATTTTATTAGGTTTTGCACTGACCCTGAACTAAACATCACAGTACAAAGCGGTGTCAAGTTCCAGACATCATAATCCAAGTGTATGAACAAACCTAGATACAATGGATCAGGATCCCCTTGTTATAAGGCAGTTTGATATGAACAGACAAGTCAGATATGATGAAGTGATGTGCAGGCACATGGATGACGTAAGCAAGTCTCCCTGCAGAAGAGCTGGGTCACAGACATTTCACTTTTAAAGTATGTTCCTGGGGATTCCCTTTTTATCCTTGGAAGTATTAAGTGCTACCAGATATATTTAGACTATACTTTACATAAAGAAAAATAAGTGAGAAGAAGTGTTATATTTATAGGGCCAGATTCACCAGCCAGGCCAAGCTGTACTTGGCACAAGACTGGGACCAGGGACAAAAGCAGCTTTAAGCCACCTTTCTGCTCCCTTTACTATTCTCTGGTATTAGAGCAGAATGAGGTTGCTTTAATTCTCAGCCAGCTATCCTTGGCCTCAGAGGCCTATTGTGAATGTCAGGGAATACCAAGGCATAGGGATGCCCTGGTCCATGACACCCTCCCCTTACTGGGGCCAGAGTCACTCTTATACTCTATAGCATCCTAAGATCTATCTTTTTAAATATACAAACATTCTTTTCACTTTCCTTGGCCATCACTGCACACTGATCAGAGGTTTCCACAGAAACACCTAAGTCATTGGATCAAGTGCTGCTCCCTTTCTCTATGGCCTTTCATAGATCTTCAGGATTCATTATGTAGGTCAATGAAAAAAAGATTTTGAAAAATGAGAACATCTGGTAGATACATGTCTTTAAACAAGGGTAGCTCCTGGGAAAGGAAGGGGAAGTGTACTGCTGGAACTGCTAGAGAATTTGTTACAGAATCACCCTAGGTAAATATCAGTTTTTCATTGATCTTGCATCTCAGTGCTGCATGAAGGTACTATTCTAATGCTATGTCTACACTGTGATGGCGCCTTCCCCACTCAGTCTCTCAAGGCTAAAACTAGCAGTGTAGACCTTTGGGATTGGGCTGGAGCCCAGGCTCTGAGACCATCCTCCTTCATGGGGCTTCAGAGCCTTCCAGCCCAACCTTGAAGGTCTACACTGATTTTGATAGCCCCACAGCCTGAATTGCTGACCTAGACCTGCTTCAGCCACGTGATGGGTCTTTTACTGTAGTGTAGATATACCAAGAGTCAGATTCTGCCACCTTTATTCTTACTGAGTCAGGTCTTATTCCAGGAAGAGATACATTCATTTAATTGGGACTACTCAAGAAGTAAGGCAGTATTCAACATGAGTAAGCATGGCAGAATGTTGTCAGACAGTTTTAGGGCCAGATTCTTCCATATTTACTCACATTGAGTAAAGTCTTACTACGCAAGTAGTGAAGAAACAAGAAGGAAGAAAACAGGAGAAAGGGTCTCAGTGTGAGCAGAAGTGCAAAATCTGGCCCCTAGTGTTGCTGTGTTAAAGAGACGCTGTGATTAACTACTATATGTCATAGCTAATTAATACTTTCTCTCCTGTTTTCACCTACTGAGACAATGAACCAGGGGACTCGTATTGAAAATTTCTAACAGTAAATTCTTGAAATTATGTCCTTCCCCTTCTGCTGTCCTATTTGTAAAGTTTCCCAGAGATTCCAACCTTGTGAGCTTCCAATAAGTCTATCAGTATAAGTAACATTGTAAGATCAGCTTTGGTGTTTTGATAGCGAATGTTAATATAATAAATGGAGGAGTAATATTAGATACCCAGAAATATTAAAGTTCCTGAAGTAGAGACAGATTTAAAGGGTGTCATATTTAAATGAACATTTCAGATGAATAGTTAGCACTGAAGTGACTTCATGGTTTAGAGGCAGCATAGTGTGTGGCCAACCAGGGGAAAATGTTTGGGGATTGGATTTTCCAAGGAGCCCAAAGAAGTCACATGGCCAGTGGTGGCCAGGTGCATACTTTGGGCTCCTTTGCAAATCCCAGCTTAGGTACCAAACTCAGTCTCTTGCTTCCCCTCACCTCTCTAAGTGAGGTCACAGGAGTTTAGGACTGCTGTATATATCTCCTCTGGCCAGAGGGAAGATTGTCATCATGCAATGGCTTTATGGGAGGGTTGGGGTAAAGGGGAAAGAAACAGGGATGTCCTACCACCCAATAAAAAAATAAAGGCATCTCTTTGTCTCCTGTTTAAGTCCACTATTAGAAAGTTGTTTGCTGTGTTGGATTAGATGCTGCAGAATGTTTATGGATAAATACTTATCCACAGGTAAAAGGTGATGAGCAGGACAGGGAATTCATGGAACTTGATACTGTACTGAGAGCACTGCTGAGTGGTCAGTAAGTCACTCTTCCATTGTGCCTCAAGTAAGGCCTTGTAAGGACACAGGTAACTACGGGTATGTCTACACTGGAATTAAGAACCTGTGGCTGGCCTGTGCCAGCTGACTCAGGCTTGCAGGGCTTGGCGAAGGGGCTATTTAACTGTGATATAGACATTTGGGCTTGGGCTGGAGCCCAGGTTCTAGGACCCTATGCGGTGGGGGGGTCCTGTAGCTTATGCTTCAGCCCAGGCCTGAACATCTACACCACAATTAAACAGCCTATTAGCCTGAGAAAACTGGCATGGGACACCTCAGTTTTTTAATTGCAGTGTAGACATATCTGAAAGTCCTGATTTCAATTATGAGGTTTACACAAAAGGTTATGTCCCTCTTGACACTCCCATTCTTCACCCCACTCATTTTAGCCTGAGTAAGGTAGTGGGCACCCAGAGGCTTCAGATTTACTATTCATAGTCTATGCATAGAGTTTTACTTGCATGTATATGTAGGGAGGCTCCACTTAGGTTTGCACACCCTGCTGTGGACTGCACGAGGACTTACAGAATCAAGGCCTGTGTCTATGAACTAGGCCTGGGCTTACAATTTTTGGGAAAATCTTTAGGAACCTCAGTGATGTACCCAGTCGGTGACTGGCTTATGTCTATTAAGCAGCACAGCATATTTTTTCTAACAATCCCATTGATGCCCTTGCCAAAAGTGGCATTCCCAGAAGGGATGGTGCTGTGTTGAGTACTGTGTTTGGTTGTCATGGTGCTGTTTTATATCATCTAGCTAATCAGTCTGAGTTTTTAAATACTACACCCAACCACAGGGTCTGAGTACCTCCTGAGTGTATCTGAGTGACTATCACTCCTGAACGTACACAACATAGGCCTTGGAAAGATAGGCTGATCTGAGATTTTCACCGAGCAGGTTTCCTACAGTTGGTCCATCTCTGCTTTCAACTTACAGTAGAACCTCAGAGTAACAAACACCAGAGTTACCATCTGATCAGTCAACCATCCTCCCCCATCATTTGGGACCAGAAGTACACAATCAGGCAGGAGCAAAGGCAAAGCAAAAGCAAATGCAGTACTTTGTTAAATGTAAACTACTAAAAAATAAAGGGAAAGTTTAAAAAAGATTTGTCAGGGTAAGGAAACATTGTGCTTGTGACATTTAAATTAAGATAGTTAAAAGCAGCATTTTTCTTCTGCATAGTAAAGTTTCAAAGCTGCATTAAGTCAATGTTCTTTCAAAAGTTTACAACTGAACAACCACAACATTTTGTTCAGAGTTATGAACAACGTCCATTCCCAAGGTGTTTAGAGCCACAGTTACAATTATATTAAAGGTAGTTATTAGTGATGGAAGGACCCCTACAGGCTGAGAGGTTCCATTTGGATAAGTACTCAAGTGTTTGCTACCAAATTATCAGGCCTCCGGTAGCCAGCAAAGTTTGACTAGAAATGTCATTGGACACATGTTTTTTTCCTGCTTGTGGTGGCGTGGGACTGAGCTGGTAAGCTACTGTGTTCTTACTGAGGGGTGGCACGCTGGGGTAAGGAGGGAGCAGGGCCCAGTCACTTTCTCTGAGTCCAGGCCTGCCATGTGGCTGATCTGAG
Organism: Dermatemys mawii; assembly: GCA_007922305.1. Lineage (NCBI taxonomy): Eukaryota > Metazoa > Chordata > Testudines > Dermatemydidae > Dermatemys > Dermatemys mawii. The sequence continues at coordinate 19,708,332 of ML677332.1, forward strand.
ACAAATGGAGTCCTAACTGCATTGCCAGAATTTGAAGTCTCTATCCCAGCCCAGTCTGGCAGTACCCTCATTAGTCCCATGCCATATTATTCTTTTATATTTATGAATACTCAGATATACTGTCGTTGGATGAATATTCAGAAACAGAATATCAGTATTATCTAAAATGGATAAACTAATGGAAGCCATGTTATATAAGAAAATTTCCTATAAGGCTGAAAACTAGAATGCCCAGTCTCAGGGCATGTCTACACTTACCGAGGATCAATGTTGCAGTGATCGATCCACGGGGGGAATCAGTTTAGTGGGTCTAGTGAAGACCTGATAAACTGATTGCAGATTGCTCTCCTGTCGACTCCGGTACTCCACCGGCACAAGAAGTGTAAGTCAACTTACACGAGTCGGCATGCATCCGACGAAGTGGGTGTTAGCCCACGAAAGCTCATGCTCTGAAAAAAAATTTCAGTTAGTCTTTAAGGTGCCACAGGACTCTTTGTCACTTACACGAGTAAGTGTAAGTTATTCACGTAGCTCGAGTTGCATAACTTAAGTAGACTTAACCATGTAGTGTAGACGTACCTTCAGTCTATTCTGAATGAAAATTAAAATATCATGGGGTTCATAAAGGGGCTGATAAGTGGCTCAACCACAGTTTGGTGGGGTAGTGGGTGTCACTTTGATATTAGTGTTTTGTCCTTTGTTGCAAGGTGAGATGGAAAGGTTTCCCAGCTGCTCTGTAAAACCCAGGTATGAAATTCAGTGTATTCTTTCTACCTAAAAGGAAAATTACTTATTAAAATGATCTTTTAATCCTAAGGTTATGGCTACTTTACTGTTAGTGCACTTCATGTTCTTATCTTGATGTCTGGAGACCTTCAGGCATAACTGGCACAGATACTCATAAGATCAAGGTCAAATTGCTTGAACAATAAATGAAGAGGGAAACATTTCATCCACATATGTAGACTCACAGATGAATAATCTTTGTGGTTTATTTCTCCGTCTGGCTATCTGAAGGACACAATTAATAACAACCCAAAGATTTATTTTTTAACTGCTGTAGTGAAAAAGGGCACTCAGGAATAGTTTTCCAAATAAGAACTGAATAAAAACTGAGCAAACATCTCAGGAACAACCCCTTTTTCTGTTACTGGGTCAAATCCAACAGGCTTGAGAGGCACAACTTGGCCCTTGATATTTATTCTTTATCTAGGCAAAGAATTCCTTGGTGTCAATGGAAGTTTAGCTTGAGAAAAGACTAACAACTGAATAAGGACCCAGGATTTTGGCCATTACTAACAGTGCAATATATAAATGTTTCCTCACAATGAAAATGATTCACTATTAGGTAGCAAGCACTACATTATGCACTGTATCAGCTAGTCATTTGTTATCATCTTAAAAAAGTAGCAAGGCTTTATCATCATTTAGCCTGACTCTGGAGCCAATATCTGCACGAATGATAACTTCCCTTAGTGTCAACAGGAATTCCATAGGCAGAACATCTTCCAAACCAGGCCCCAGGGTCCATTACATTTTCATTTAAGCAATTCAATAAAAGACAACAGCAAGCATTAATCATGTGCCAAGTCACTTACAGATACTACGAGGAACAGATTGCAGGAGTACAGGAGAAAGAAAGGCAAATGGACCAAACAAAGGAAATAAAAAAAGCCTAAGAGTCTTCAACAAGGCTAGTGTATGTCACTCTGGCTAACCAAGAGTTGGTCAAATTCATCACAATTATATTTGTTAAATTAATCTCCTTCATTCACAGATTTCCCCCCCGTTCCAAGTATTCAATGACCAGTTTATGAGAACTGATTTTAGCCTACAGGGTTGTGAACAGTCTATTCACAAACTCAGACTGTTCATTTCAGTTCTTCACTAGACATGATTTGTGACTGGTTACCTAAGTCACATGGTGTTACTGCTCCCTGATTAAATGAGTCAAACTTTCAAAACTGGAGAATAATGAATGGTGACTAGTGGATAGCAAGGATTTGGGCACAGATACTTCTGTTCACCAGTGAAGAGGAGTGTTCATGCTACCACCAGCTCTTCTTGGAAACAATAAACAGTTTATGTGGAGAGTAAATATACAGTGAAACTTCGTGGAGACTGTACAGAACCCAGCAGAAGAGGGGCACAGAATAGTGCACCACAAGCACAGAAGAAGAGACAATCCCTGCCTGATATGTTAAAAATCAACTTACCCAATAACAGTCTGGTGGCTGCATTCATCCTAGGTGAATAACCACATGCCTTAGTCAAGATACTAATCACAACTAGAGGGGGAGAGTTCACTAAATGTACATACCTGGGCAATACCACACCTGAGATTCCACTTGGGAACCCTCAGATTGCAGCAAGGAGCAGATCTACCAAGAAAGCTAAAAGGGAATTTTCTCTAGCTGACTGATTGTAAGGTCAGTTAAATTTAGGTTGTCTTTGCTGGAAGTTGCTCTTTGAATATCTTACATTGTGCATCTAAGTGCCTCATTCAGCTTAAGTGACACAACCTCCATTCTACATAAGCATACACAAACTTCCAGAAGATGATTTCCCAAATCCCCCACTGTCTTGTTGAGGCAGACTAACATTTTTTGCTGTTTTGGACCTTATCTGATATTACAGGAGGGAAGACAAGCAGCTATTTTCAGTATTTGAGCAATGCAATTCATTAGAGCTTTTAATGTTACAAGCTGTGTACTAGCTACTCGCTTCTCCAAAATGTTTGTCAAACTTAGTGAAGTTGGACACAAAAGGTGACAAGTTGCATAGTCCTTCTGCAGAGCTTGCCTTTAAAATGATCATTTTATAAGGGATTCTTACATGTAATCCACTCACTAATGCCAGATAGAGCACCAATACTGAAAGCTTTTGCAAATCCTATTTTTGTTCTACTAGGAACATGTCTCTAAACTTTTATCCCACTTATTGACAGTGTTGAGGCTCACCAGTGCTTCATCGTGAGACTTCAGTCTATTGAGAAGTGTTGTATCTAGTTACCATAATTGGTAGAGCTGGGCAAGTACTTCAAAGATTTACTCAGATAATATATTGAAGTCATTTTGGACCTTATAACTCATTGGTATTTATGCCTGTAGTAGTGCAGCCTCACCTCAACTCAGGGTAAAGCACTACATGGGATCCTTTTCTCTAGTGCCCATTACCGTGCTCTCTCTCAGCCCTACAATAGCGTTTCCCAACCTTCATCTTCTCCTAACTCTCCTTCTGGGTATTCTGTGGCTTAGTCCTCCAACCAAGTCACATGAAAGCCTTTCAGAGTAATACAAATGAATCCACATAAAAATCCAAACAAATCTTCAAAATATTTTCCCTTTTACAAATCTCATGTGCTACTGTAGTTCCCTTGTTGGGCCTACCTCAGAACTTTGCCAGCATGGGATGACACAGTGTCTGTAGAGTTCTTTCTACATTGTTTCCTATCTGTTAAACTCTACCTCGGGGCTTCTTCCCAGCTGAACTCTCCCAGTCTACTTATAAGGCCTACGTCCACTGCCTTAGTCCAAGAGGCAATTAATTAATTATAACCCATGTGCAGAGCATAATTAATTGGGGTTCTTATTCTTGCCTTGCCAGTGATGGGGGTTCAGCCCCATTACAGCACCCCATTGCAGTTTACTACCTGCGGACAGCTGAGTGACAAATTAGTGGCAAGGATGATCATGTAACAGCCAGCTTTAAACTAACTGGACATTATGTGAAAAGCAAATTTTGAATATTCAAACTGAGTGTCCAACAGACCAAACTACTAAGTCTCCATCCTTTGATGTCTGGATGACTTTCTGGAAGATAAGATTTAATCAATACAAGTTACTGGGCTCAATGCAGTGCTGACTAGGTGAAGTTCTATGGCCTGTGATATATAGAAGGTCAGACTAAGTGATATAATGGTCTTAAAATCTATGGAGAATAAAAGCTATAGCATGTTGCCTGCAGTATGTGTCCAACCAAAACAAGCCTATAGAAGTGGAACTCTGAAGATCCACCACTGGTAATGACTTGTTGGTGAACAACGTACAGAAGAACTGATAGACAAAGAAATATTTGCAGGTGAAATTCATCCCAGTGTAGGGGGCCATCTCAAGGCCTATGCACCATTTAGGTTCCATATAAGACCATGATGCAAAACTCAGTGAAGTCAATGGAAAGCCTTCAAGAGGGGAAGTGCACAAGCCTTGCACTGGCCTTCTGCATAGCTGAGACTTTTGCCCTAGGTGAACATGCTTATGAACTCATAAGCTGCTCTGGGCAAGTCACAAACAGAAAAAGATGCTTCATTTCCACCACTCTAGTACTGACAAACATAAGCATTGTTGTGTGGCACTGTGTAAATCTCTACCTTTTTTAAAGCATGTTTACAAGTAGCTGTCCCAAAATGTCTTGTGAGAGAGTCTGTTGGATCTCACCACTTAAGAGGAATATGTTGGGACAGTGGTGCCTGAAATGATGTGGTAATTGGGAGGTACTCTATCCCCTCAGTCTTTACTAAGCAAAGCCCAGGTATAGGGAAGTGCAGATCGGATGTAAAGTGAAGTTGTGACAGCTTGCAGTTATTAGCAATCATGGCTTTTATGTCAGAGTTATGATGTTAACCATAGTGTTGTTTCACCTCGGTGATCTTCATTTTCTGTTTTAAAATTTAAACTTCAAGACTTTCATTATAATCGTGATTTTGAGTCTCTGGCCCACTTAATCAGAATTACATTATGTACCACTGCCCTCTATCGGACAAAATGTATCTGTGTTTTTACAATAGGTTGTGGGATGCCATCTGGTCCCATACTGAGCTGATCCAATACAGTTTAAATTAGCAAATTACTAACAAGATATTGCAACATCAGTTATGAGATAAAGAAAAAAATGAATGATTTGAAGAATACTATGTTGATGGAGTGTACCTTTTTCAATAAGACCTTTACAAAAGAATAAAATGATGCAAGTGCAACAAAATCCTTTTTTAATATTCTAAGAGTCACAGACAGGCACAGACAGAATTTACAGAAGCACTTTTGAAGGCCCATTTATTTTCTCTCTCCCTCTCTTTGCAAATAAAGACCTGATCTTATAATACTTATTCAGTTAAAATTCTCTTGTCTGACTAATGAGTGGTTGTTTGGTGCTGAATATGAGTAATAACCTTGATTCTGATCTCACACCAATGCAAATCAGAAGTAGTGCTACTGACATCAATGGAGTTATTCTAGTATAAAATAGGTCTAAGCGAAAAGAGAATCAGGTTCAATATACATATTATTGTTCTGTCTCTTATAACTCCAGTAGAGCAATAAAGACCTCCAAAATGACATCTCACAAACAAAATTGTGATGAGAACTATTTTTTTCAGTAAAAAAAGTCTTAAAAATTAAATAAGTTAAATACTATGGTAAAGAGAGATTTCCCTATTAACAGACAATCTCCCCTAGATAATTATATGCATAATAACCTTAAGTATTAATATCCATTGGTACATACAATGGACTAAACATTTTCTCTACTAGTCTGAGGAATATACCATATAGAATCATTACTAAACTAATACCATCACTGCAAAAAAGACATTTGTTGAATATAAAACTGTTGTAAAGATCTAAAAATCTACCATCACATTAATTGTGTGGAACTGTATGAAAGAATAAGGAATCTTGCCAACCTAATCCTTGATCCTCTCAAGACATATATATGTGAATAACTATACACACTGAGTCTAAAGTTAAGCAGCGTGTCTTTTCAAAATTGGGGCCTATGTAAGAAAGGTCCCTTATTCTTGTGTAGAATTCCACAATGAAGGGGAAATAAGATGACTCTGAAAAGATTTGAGGTAAAATTTTCGAAAGCAACTAAGTGACTGAGCAGCTGAAGTCCCATTTTCAAAAGTGACTTAGGAACCTAATTCCTATTGACTTTCAAAGACTTTCAATTGACTTTCATTTTTTAGAATGGGATATAGTCTCCTAAGTCACTAAGGGTATGTCTATACTACGTTAAACACCTGTGGCTGACCCAAAGACAGCTGATAGGGGTTCGCAGGGCGCAGGTGATGGGGCTGTTTAATTGCGATGTAGACATTTGGGCTTGGGTTGGAGCCCATGTTCTGGGACCCTCCCACCTTGCAGGGTCACAGAGCTTGGGCTCCAGCCCAAACCTGAACATCTACACAGCAGTTTTACAGCCCTGCAGCCTAAGCCTAAGTCAGCTGACTGGGGCCAGCTGCGGGTGTTTAATAGCTACGTGAATGTACCCTAAAACCTACCTGAAAATATTACTCTTGGTCTTTGTTTCTAGATCCCTATAATGAGCAAGCTATTAATATCTTTACAGATACATGATGCTTTACAAAACACATTAAAAATGAAAGTCCCAGCCCAGAGAAGCTTATAGTCTAACTTAGATAATTAAAAGCGACAAAGAGTCTTGTAGCACCTTATAGACTAACAGATTTTAGGGATCATGAGCTTTCATGGGCTAAGACCCACTTCATCAGATGAATGTTGTGGAAATCTCCAGAGGCAGGTATGAATAGCTGGCAAGAAAGCAAGGTAAATTCAAATTCAGCACCTGCTGGAAGTGGGCTTCACCACCCCTGATTGAATTTACTTTGCTTTCTTGCCGGCTATTCATACCTGCCTCTGGAGATTTCCACAACATTCATCTGATGAAGTGGGTCTTAGCCCATGAAAACTCATGATCCCTAAAACCTGTTAGTCTACAAGGTGCTACAAGACCCTTTGTCGCTTTTGCAGATCCAGACTAACACGGCTACCCCTCTGATATTAGATAATTAAGATACACAGGATAAGAGTGAAAAAAATACGTGTACAGACATTGCTGAGCAGGCGATCAATGATGGAAGGCTTTGAAAAATAAATGTGTTCTAAGGGGGAATGGAATGAGGGGATAAAAGCTGCTTGGGGCATGGTTGATGAGAAGCTGTTTGAAGCAAAAGGGATGGCATGGAATAAGATGCGAAGCTGAGAGCAGCAGGAGACAAATGGAGCTGTGAGGAGAGACAGAATGGAGGCATGTAGAGAATAGAAGGAAGTGTTCAATGAGATAAGGGCAGAAATGTCAGAAGGCCCATGAAGTTGATCACAAGGAAACTGACCTTGATTTGTAATGTGAGAGGAAGCCACTGAAGACAAATATAAGATGTAGCTCTCCATTTTATATACTGCTAATATAATTGTTTTAAACTTGGCTGTATGTAAATTTTCATTTGCTGTCCCTCCCTCTTTGTACCATTTTAATACAATACATTTACATATTTAAAACAGAAAACCAAAACTAAACTAATTATTCTTTGTTTTGGTTTTGGTTGAAGGAGCAGTAGCTTGGTCCTAAGCCTCTCACAGTGCAGTCAGTGTTGTCAGTATCACATGACTCACAGTGGCACTCTGTAGCCACTGGGTATGAATAAAATGATTCGGCATGGTCAGCACAGCCAGGGATCTTCACTGTTTCATAAACAAGCTCCTTGAAAGTACAGGTTTGCTGAACTGATGATACTGGTGGGTACTTATACACTGGATCCTGAAAATGACAGGAAGGAAATATTTAATTTGAAATTAGTTTGAGACCTTTGATTTTTCTCAGAGTTTGTAAAGTCTAGAATCTGCATGTAGGATCTGACCCAAAGCTCAGTGAACTCAGTGGAAAGAATCCCACTGACTTGTTAGGCTTAAAATTACAACCAAGTCTTCCAGTTTTCTTCTTTCAAAGAACCACTGTAATAAATACATGCAACTATGGTGTAAGTCCAAATGATTATAGTTTGTAGAACTCAAAGTAACTTTTATGTGAAAGGTACAGATAATCATTTGGTAATGACTGGATATGTAAACTCCAGTGCAACCACCAGATTATATCCTTTTCCAACCCTGTATTAAATAGAAATTGGCACAAGGAAGAGCACTAGACTGGAGTCAAAATATGGCCAACTTCTTAGCTGTACAAACGTGATTATGATTATGTCCCATCTCTGTAATGGATCAAATTGGGACACCAGATTTGCATCCTCAAAACTGAGGGGAAAATCCATCTGGAGCTAAACTTTAAGCCTTGGGGCCATCTTTAGTATCTATATTTTTCCACATTTCTGGTTCATGATACATTCATTACACTGAATAACACAAGAAAGATTTGTTAGCATCTTTACTGTGAGAAGACAAATACATAGTTTATAATCAATCATTTCTGCTAATTCTTGGCTCAAAATACTTGTCAAACTTTGTACTGGATTGTCTTACAGAATTTACTTACAGGTTTACATCTTTGAATTTGTATTGTGTTATCAAAAGCGGTAGACTCTCAGTTGCTTTCATGTGAAAAATAATCACTAAGGCCCAATTCTGCTGTCAATGACACAGAAGCAATTCCCAGTGACATTGATGAGAGCTATGCCAGAGTAACTGAGAACAGAATTTGCCTCCATATATCAGCTTGCTTCTGAAAAGCTCTTTAATACGCAGTCCTGCACAATGCTGAACACTCCTTTAGGCTGCTGAGTGCCCTAATGTCATTGGGAGCTAGGAGTACTTAGTATTGCGGAGGAGCACTCAGCAACTTGCAACAGTAGGCCCTGACTATGCATGTCATAAAGCAAAGCCTTTTTAAAATTAAGGTAATTATATAAAACAACATGTTCCGTGAGATGCACCGTGTTTATTCATGAAGAGAAAGAAGGACAGTTGATAAGAGGTTTTCAAACCAAATTGAAGGGTGATTTTCTTTTTTTACACAATCCACAGTTAAGAAACTTGTGTATGCAGCTGAATAATGCAGAACTTAAGGAGATCAAGCACCTTCTCACCTGTCTCTCTGTACTTTAAGACAGCTGTGGTATTCACAGCTCCGCTTCATAACATGTATTATTTAAGGCTGTTTCACATTTAACTGGACCCTGCCTGAGTCTTCTTACTGCAGACTGGAAGACTGGCTTGTATTCATTTTTGGGGAGTATTTAATTCCTGTCCTTTATTCTGACAACTTAGATTCTCACCCTTGTGAAGCAGTACCCGGAGCACCAAGTGGCATTCACACTAATGCAGAACCTGCACTCCTCCTTCTCCACTGCTATGGTGATATTGGACAGCTCACAGATATTACCACAGATTGCTCTCCAGCAAAATAACAGCAAGTAACAATTAATTGTCTTCATCCTGTAGTATAATGCAAACAGTTCAGACAAACTGGAAGAACATGCAGAGTTATTTGAAACATAAGCTTTCTGTGGAAAAAGACAAAACCCATATCTTTCTATTATCCACAAATGCTAATACAAGAACAATTTTTCAGCAATGTTGAGGAACACTGAAAACATACAGCACACTCAGCAAAGTACAGTTGTAGGATTATTGTTAAGGGAGACTGGTTTTGTTAAATGACTAGAACTGTATACCCAGTAATCTTTGAGAGAAAATGATTACAGCACACCAAGACATTTGCTAAGAATAAATCATATCTCAATTCTTGTTACAAAGAATCCTGGTAACCTTCCTCTTCTGAAAAAACTAGTGTAAATACATTAGAATGAAGGACTAGTAATGGTAAGGAATAATCAATTTTTAAAAAAGCAATTAAATATATGTTTGCAATTTCAAAAACCCAGAAATCCAACCAACAAACCTTAATTCACGGACTGATGAAAACTCACATGTATTCTACTTGTTTTGCTGGTAATATCTGTAGAGAGAGCAAAGCCCCAAGCTTACCTTTTATACTAAATCATGTGTAACTTACACCTTGAAGATTTGCAGGGTATTAATAGAGTTTGGTGCGTGGTGAAAGAGGATTAATTGTTAGCCAGACAGTGAGATCAAATATTGTTTTTTAAAAGCAACAATCTAAATTCAGGAGATGAAGAGGCATGTTATTGTCACAGAAATAATGTTAAAAATTGCCCCATATTTGCTTTACTAGCATGTATTGTAATTATTATTTAAATTGTGGCATCATTGGGAGCTGATGGAATAGCAGATACATTTTCTGCCAATATTTGTTTGAATTAAAAAACAAAGGGTGAGGTGTTCACACCCTTTTGTGATGTATTAATGGAAACATTAAATTATTTGTTGTGAATGATTTGCTAAACTCCAACATTCAGTAGGTTTTTCTGGTGTGAGATAAAAGCATAAAGCTGGGATTTAGAAAAGAGAAGTCAGTGAACTATTATAAGCACTGATCCACATTCCTCTCCAAATCATCCATTGTGCTGCCAGAGGAACCCATTCCTCCATATGTGTTTTACTCCCACGTACGGGAGTGGAAACCTTATAAATTTAAACTTGTGGCATTTCCTTGGAATGCTTGTTTTTGAGTGGTTCTAGCATTAAAGTCATGGGTCTGAGAGATAGATAACAGGCTTCCATGTGGAGGCCTCTGCTCTCCGTGCTCCTACTCAGTGCCCTTCTTTCCCTGAAGCCCCTGAAGAATAAAGCTTCGTCAGCAGCTGTGCTACTTCACTGGCAGGAGCCATTTCACTGACCACTTGCTGCCTCTAAAGACATGTCAAAGATGGGCTTCTACACCATGGAAGGGGAAGCTATGTAAATCACTGCACACTCTCTCCAGTAAGATGCATTGCTTTCCATGATGGGATTTTAACAGGGGGATCTAGCAGTGTCCAGCTGTATTCTCAGCTGTGGGGGCAGCAGGTTGCAGAGCACCAGTGTTAGGCTTTTGCAGGATTGGAAGAGTTGTGGTGCATGTAGGAGAGGCCGCAGTCCTCCTCATGTACCTTTTCAGCTGTGATTGGCAGATGAGAAAGCTCCCCTCTGCTGTAGAAGTGCAGGAAGCATTTTGCCCACAGCGTGCTCCCAAAGCAATTGAGATGTAGTCAGAATAATAAATTCTATTCTAACTTTCTGGACACATTAAAAACAACCAACTTGTAGCAGTAAATTGGCTTATCCCCCTGAAATGGCTACTAGATTCAAATTTAAAATAATAATAACGATCCACATCAAACTAGCAAGCTACTCCCGTTGAAGATAGGGTGACTATAATGGATTTGAACACCACTGCCCCTGGTTGGAATGCTTGGTCTGCTCAAGTGTTCACAGGTTTCTGTTAATGGAGCTGCTTTTTTAGCTCTCTTTGGCAGAAATGCAATTTTGAGAGGAGCTGAAACAGGTTAGCTGAACTTCAGGTACCTCCAACCAAAAGGTGTTAAGAGGCCTGTGTGGATTCCTACATTCACAACAAGTCTACTGCCAGCTAGGGCATCTTTAGTATAGGTATCCCCTCATCACTTAAAATTGAGCTCAAATTTCAGAGGCCTCATCCTGGCGTGCATTTGTTCCCCTTCATGTGCACTATTTTGATGAATATTTTTCACATTAGCACTTGTGTATGCAGGTGATGGCATGTCTATTAGAGTTGGCTGGATGGCATCAATTCTGTTTCATGACAATTTTCAAGGTTTCAGAATTTGTTTTTGTTCCACATTGAAGTGAAAATGATGTTTTTCAAATGGTTTTGCTAAACAGAATTTTGTCAAAATGTCATTTTCAGTGCAAAAAAGTCGGGTTTTTAATTAATCTCTCCCGCCTGCTCCCAGTGTCTTTGGACTTCAGAAACCTTCCCATTGAAACTGATGTTTTTTATATGGCTTTGACATAACAGCATATCATTCTGTCCAGCTCTAATGTCTGTGCATCAAACCCATTAATATTAAAAGTAGCTCCAGTCAATAGCTGCAATGTGTGGAAGTGGTCAATAACTTCAGGATGCATCTCTGGGTTCTCCCTGAGGTGTATGAGGGATCCGTGGTAGCATCTTTGGTGGCTGAAAGCTAACCTCTGATATTACAGAAGTAAGTTTTCCACATGTAAAATGTGCACATAACACCCTCATATAGCTAGACATAGAACCAAGTGAGTTAAAGGTCCTTCCCCAGGGACTGCATCTTGCCATGGAGAGAAGGCATGTGTGCCCCAACAGGCCTGAGAACTGTGCTGGCAGAAGCATATTTCCTGGACTGGTCACCCATGCCTGGCACATTAAAGTGTATGAGCCAGACCTCCATTCCTCCTGGTAAGGGGTTGAGAGTAGGCCAATAACCTGCTCCTGTAAAAAATAAAGTCATTAAGGAAACCAACACTTCTCTCAGTTAGGCAAACTCAACCCAATTCAAATAGACCTAGAAGACAGATGATGATGCAATGTAGCCAAACCTGCAAGGAATCTACTCTGTTGATGAATTTTCTCTCTCCTAAATCCACAACTAAAATTGGTACATGGAGGGATAGCTCACTGGTTTGAGCATTAGTCTGCTAAACCCAGGGTGAGTTCAATACTTGAGGGGGCCATTTACAGATCTGGGGCAGAAATCTGTCAGGGACAGTGGGGTTGGTCCTGCTTTGAGCAAGGGGTTGGACTAGATGATCTCCTGAGATCCCTTCCAGCTCTGATATTCTATGATTCTAATGCGAGAACATTATGAGAGCTTGGTAAAACAGTCCAAGCAACAAAAGAAATGGACAGCTATAAATTAGATATATGAGGCCTAAGTGAAATGAGATGGGTAACAACAGGACAAATAACTTTGTTAGCTAGACACATACTACTAAATCCTGGGCTACCAAAACATCCACAGAGATGGCATGAGTCTGATATATCAAGGAGGGCAGCCAAAAGCCTGATAGAATGGGCATCAGTTTCAGAAAGGATAACAGTATAGTTTACATCAAAGTTCGAGAAAGTGTCCACTGTTCAATGTTATGCTTCAACAAATCAAGCTATCCAAGAGGAAAGAAGAGAATGTCTATTAGCAGCTATAGCATATAACAGAAAGTATCCTGAAAAGAGATGTCCTCCTAGTAAATGGAGACATAATGCTAAAGAGGGGAGCAACCAACACTGGCAGAGAAACAATTATGAGGTAACAAGGCCTCAGTGAAAATACCAAAAATGGTGTAATGTTTGCAGATTTTTGTGGCGTGAATAACTTGAATAATAGAATAAAGAAAGCAGTATATTCAAGGTTATGGCAAGAACAGGCAGGGTTCAGACAGGAGAAATCAGGTACAGATCAAATAGTAACCCAATGTATCATCATAGAAGTGTTGATCAGAAGGCAGTCACTGCTTTTTATGAATTTTATAGATTTCCAAAAAGCCTTTGATAGAGTGGATAGAACAGTTTTACGGACGCTGCTACACTATGAAATCCCTCAGAAATTTGTGAACATCATTCAGAGCTTCTATGAAAATATGACATGCCAAGTAACACATAACAGCAAATTGACTAAGCCAGTTGAGATTACTATGGGCATCAGACAAGAATGTCTTATGTAACCCCAATCTTTTTACTGGTAGTAGATTGGGTAATAAAAGACCACAGAACCACCCAGGGATATACAGTGTGTTTTCACATAGAAGGTAGAGGACTTCGACTTTGTAGATGTCATCAGCTTGTATCCCATACCCATAGAGATATGCAAGCCAAAACAAATGCTCTTCTGATCTATGTGTCATTATTAGGGCTGAAAATCCACATCAAGAAAAGGGAAACCATGAGAATCAACAAACATGAAAAAACAAATAACACTTTCTGGGACTGACATAAAAGAGGTCAAATATTTCACCTTTCTTGGAAGCATTGTAATTACACTGGCTGGAAGAGAGAGACATTTAAGAAAGAATAGTGAAAGCCAGACATGACTTTGTAACTCTAAAGCTAATCTGCAGAAACACAAATCTTGCCTTCCAAACTAAAGTTTGAATATTTAACATCATTGTAAAGTTGGTCAAACTACATGATGCTGAACTTGGAGACTTAATACCTTATTATCTAAACTTCAAGTTTTCATAAATAGCTGCATTAGACAAATCTTCAATATCAGATGGCCAGACAAAAAAAAAATCACCAGTGAAGAACTCTGGCGAAGGACGAAACAGAATCCAATGGGACAGGAGATCCCACAATCAAAATGGAGATGACTAGGATGTACATGGAGAAAAGACGTCAATAAAATAACAAGACAGGCATTGGACTGCAACTCCCAGGGTAAGATGTGACAAGGTAGATTGAGGATAACTTTGGAAATACACAACAGATGCAGAATTGAAAACTATCGGAATGACATGGGAAGAAGGTAAGTCTGTGGCAGGAGACCAGCAAAGACAAAAGCCAGTGGTGAAGGCACTGTAGTCCACATGGCATAAAGATGCATAACAGAGAGTTACAGATAGTTTTGCTTTGAAAAGGTTAGTGCACACGTGTACTAGCTATTTTTCATTAAAAATGGCGTAAGGAATTTTGGCAGGCAGACTTAATAAGAAGAAATGAATAATACATGGAGTGAAGTTCCAAAATACTTATTGAAATACATCTACTGGAATGTTACATTATGGGTCTATCAGCTTTCATTTTGGAAGTCCCTTAGTATATAACTTACTGTAAATGCCAGCTCCCATTAATTTCAGTGTATTGGTTGAATATGCATTTTAAAGTAATCCTAATATACCAGATCTTGTCACCTAATAAATCTGTTTTCCACTGTTTGTGAGGTGCAGAGCAACCATAAGGCTGGTTTTACCCAGGTCACAGTGATTCCCCTGCCATAGGACAATCACTGGGAGGAGAGAACTTCCCCGAATTAATGTATCAGATGCATGACCAAGGAAGGGGGTGTGACAGGAGCTGTGCTCCAATGAACCCCAGCTGTGAAATGGCCTATCAGGGGTTGCGCTGCCGGGCATACTTTTTAGAAGCTCTGAGTCTGTTCTAAGTTACACCAGGGACTGGACTGGCTCCTGGTAGCTCTGGGGACTGGGGAAGTGCAGAAGTGGCTAAAATGTCACCTTTGCTCCCTACCTTCTATTCTTTGTTGAGTAGAGCTTTGGTGCAACTGAGGATGTGGCCCATAACTTTCAATATCTTTGCTGAATTATACAGACATCTACAAATTGACCATGTTTTTCTCTATTAGTGTATATTTGAAAATTTATTGTCAGAAATTGTGTTCTTTTTAAAAAAAGTCCATGCACACATTTAATTTGATAATGGTTTCCATTACCATAGTAGCTGCATCGGCATAATCTTTAATCTATTTCTCCTCATAACCCCCTGTGAAGTAGGCAAGTGATATTATTCCCATTTTACAGATAGGGATCTGAGGCACAGATGACTATGGACTTGTCTTGAAAATTAACCCAGCAGGAGGTGGATGTGAATTTTAATTTTAAATTTAATTTAATTTAAAGTTAATTTAAAATTAACTAGTTCTGGTTAACCCCATGAGGGTTATGCTCATTTGGAATAAGGCACTCTTATGCTGGAATAAGAGAACCCACCACATGGCACATGGAATTAATTAGGAATAGTTAAGGCAGAATAACACCTAAGTATTAGCCGAGCCCTAAATGAGAAGGTCACACAGGTAATTTGTGCCAGAGCAGGGAACTAAATCCAGATTTTCTGGAAATTTATCACCAGATTTACTACCCTTACCACTGAACCTCCTTTATAAGAAAGCATCAGAATGGAGTGAGATTGGTCAGTCCATTGGAGCAAGACTAACAAGGCACAATGAGGTTGTGATGCTGGCAGATGAGGCACCAGCTCTTGCCAAGTCTGTACGTGTCAGCTGAGCACTAACAAATTCATAGCTGGAAATCAGACCAGGTTACCTGTATGTTAATATTGTTCCAGACAGGTGTTAGAGTTATAAAGATGTATTTAGAGTTTAGACTCTGTAAAATGCTGCTAAGTTACTGCATGCATTATTCTTACTTCTAATGTCTGTGTCCTACGTCATAAGGTAATATGAAAGTTTTGCTTTATAATTGTAAAAATGCCTGCTCTCAGCTTGTGAACCTAGGCAGGAAGAATGATTTCCCCGTCCATCTAGAAGGACTATCAAAAGTAAATGGACCATTGTAGGACAAAATCTTTCTTGATTGCCCCATTCACCCACGAAGAAGTTATGTGCCAAAGTGCTTGTCCCATTGGTTTGAATTCTGGGGGTAGGGCATATGAAGATGCTCACTAGAAGAAATGGTACTCTCTTTGCTGTTTGGACTCTCACAAGGGCTGGAGTTAAGAAACAAAAGCAGAGATTCCCAGGGTCAAACTGGCTTAGCCCTGAAAGATATTTTGAATTGACAGATTACAACAACTCTGTAACCTTTTGAAACATAAACTGAAACTCATTTGCGTATATATGTTGCTTGCTTTAACCTGTAAATAACTCAGTTATCAAACCCCTAGTTTACTGTTGGATTGACTCCCAGTGTTGTCTTTGGGGTGAGATTTAAGATACAAATTGATCTGGGGTAAGTGACTCTTGGGACTGGAAACAACCTGAATATTTTGTAAACTTTGGTGTAAGTGACCATTCATGGCTAAGTCCCGCTTGCAAGATAGACTGAAGTGTCCAGCGGAACTGTGTCTGACTCCATTATAAGACTGTTGTAGTAATTTGTGAGTTTACATTTATTACTGGGTTGGTGAATGCTAATTATAGAACATACAACCAATTTGGGGTGCTTTTTGACAGTATGCCCTGAGGATGGCACTCTTGATTGTGAGCCACTCTAGATAGCATGACAGAGGTGATCTAAGAAAGGATATTCCTTAACTCTGAATTTTCTGGCTTTGCTTTTTATGTCAGGCAGTTTTCATTGTAACCATTTGTTTGCCTCACAGCACACGAGATACACTGGACTAAAAATACCTGCTGCTGCGCCATGTGCTAGGAATGCCACATTCTATCGTGTTAAATCTAGGTGTTTCTCTTAACCAAATCAATGACAGAGAAAATAAATTGTTAAAGAGTTTCATATACACCATGGCTCCAAGGGGACCAACTCATTAGCAGCCCTCGCACTTTCCCCAAACAAAGGGACTGCAAATCTTGCCTGCCCTTTCATGGGCTTTTGCATGACTCTTAGGTCAAGTGCATGGGGAGCGGAGCTAGGAAAGATTCTGAGCTGCAGAGTCCATTTTAGGCTGATCTTTACAGAACCTCATCCACAAAATAATAATGATATTAAGTTAGAAGCATTACATCATCAACACTAATTCTCATTGGTTTGTCAGTGATCCTGAGAGCAGGAGGCTGCTCAGAAGTGGCTTTTACAAATGGACACATTTGGTGGGTTTCACATTGACAATGGGGACTGAGCATGTGTTCCTTTTTCTAGCTCTTTTGCAAAGGTTCTTCTTATTAACTTGGTTTGTTATTAAACTTACTACAAGTCCGAAGTTAATAGGCAATTAGTGAAATTTCCCTGGGCAACTACTATAATTATAATCTTGTTTATATGAAAAAATTGATTAAAAAACACAGAAGCCAAGAGAGCAGACAGCTACCTCTTTCCTAATGATTTAAGATCTACAATTATTTGGTAATGGTCTTTTGCCTCATTTAGTATTGATCAGTTCTATTGCATTCTTTGGGCCAAATCCTCAGCTGATGTAAATTGGCGTAGCTGCATAAAAGCCAACCAGGAGATTGATTTATACCAGCTGGGTGTCTGACCCAAAGAACTGATCAATACTATACAAGGCAAAAGACCATTACCAAATAATTGCAGATCTTAAATCACTCATTTGTGCAGATTAAATAAAAATGTTTCTCCTAACTAGGTTATCAATTTTATTTCTCTCTTGTTTAAGCGTTTCACATATATGGAGACTAGACATTGAAGGGATATCTATTTTTCTCCATTGCAACAGTCTCATTCAGTGTCCATGGGTGTTACACAAGGAGAACACAAACCCCTCTTATAAAAAATTTTACTGTGCCATTGATTTTAATGGAATCAGGATTTGGCCATCCATTACCAACCCTTAACATACATGTCTATAGTGTTAAGAATTCCTTAAGTATCAAGGTATACATTTATTTAGTGAAATGTTAGTTAAAAAGGTACACTATTTGGGTCTACTTTAACAGGCAAGATGCCTGTATTTTAAATGTAATTTTGCTACAGATTTTTTGTTCATGAATCGGGGAAATTCATGCACTCTTGCAATTTCCTCCCAGCTCAAAGTTACTCCTCCACTATCTAAAGAATAATTCTTTAGAAGTAAATACAGTGAGTTTCATGAAAAGAGTTCTGTTATCTTCATTGCCTGAATTACCTCCTATCTGCATTACTGTTGCTGTGCTGTAATCTCATATGGCATTCTGTCTACTGTGCATGTGTACCACTGTTTAAAACTGATGGTAAACTGGAAGCAGAGCTAGGAGTTGAACCTTGAGCTCCCAAGTCATTGACCCTAACCACAACATCATGCTTCTTTTATCTATTCACTTTGTTGTTATTTCAAGATAGGAGAGGGAGAGCAGAAGTTGGTCTTTGCCTCTTTTACGTGATTATTAGCACTGCATTAGTTTGGTGCAAGACTATACAGGGCAGCTGAAAATGGGGGTGTGCTATCATTAAGGAGATGAACTATGAGTTTCCTTACCAGGTCTTCACCATATAATGATTCGTAAGCCCGAAATTCACTCTACTGCTGCTAAGCATTACAGTGATACCTGCCAACAGTCCACCCTCACTCTTCTGTCATGTAATCTCTAGCCAGCGTAAGATTTCAAGTTATATTAACACACACACACACACATTTAATGTATATATATATTTAATGTAATTCTCTTTATTGTCATTTTTATAGCAGAATTTAAAGCAGGCCATTATACTCATGGAGTCATATGAAAAAAATCTTAACTCTAAGTAATATTTATATGAAAAAAAGGCATTTAAACCTGTGTGGTCACCAGTTTTTATCTAAAAATGTTCACTTGCAAATGCCCTCAATAAAACATAAGATAAATAAGTGATTTTGCTGTTTATGTTCCCCACAATGGCATGCAACCCCCAAGATATATGCGGAAGAATTTATTACATTCTGCAATTTTTGTTTACTATTAAATACCCTATTTCAGAGAGTTTAACTTCATTCTGAGCCTCACCTGCAGTCCATTCAAAGGAGAGAATGTTGCATCTCTATAAGCCAGATTCTGATATTCTTTACTTTTCTTGGCTAACATCATGTTGCAAAATAGTCTTACTGAAGTCAGTGGGACTATTGTAAGAGAAAGGTACTATTTAATGTGAGGGGTCCCTACATAAGGAGAGACTGGAAGTGCATCTCTTCAAATGAACAGATGGGTGGGGCAGGGCTCAGTATCTCATAACAGCTTAATGGCCCTGTTACTTTCTCCTAGTTAGGTTTTTCTAATCAAATATACTTAATATCTCCAAATAAACAAAAAATGTGCAGATTAATACAAGTGAAACTGGGACCAGCCATCCCTTAAAAACACAACTTGGAAGCAGAATGTAACTTAAATCCAATTTTCTACACAGCATTTCAGTAAAATCTGCATCATCAGTTCACATTGCCAAAACAGCATTTCCCACAAATGTTGCATATATGGATTGAAGTTTTCTATTAGAGCATAATAAATTGTCCAGACAGGAAAACCTCTGCGTGTATTAAGTGTCATAGCTACATTGAAATCAGTGAAAACGTGCTGATTTTTACAAGTGGAAGATTTGGTCCTATGTCTCCAACAGAGAGACTATTTGAATCTATTGTTCTACAGATTACAGATAGTTTCTGTGGTAGGAAGTTTGATAGGCTATTCCTTACAGAAGATATTCTACAGACTCCTACCATGCCACTCTCTGTAAAATGCTAACTGTGGAGTTTAAACTTTTCTTTACTCCTCTTCCTCCCACTCCCAACAACTATCAAGGTGCTGCATCCCTGTGCATTGCCATGTAGGTGCCAGTGCTGTTTCCCCTGGCGCTTTTGTTACACTGCCAACCAACCACAGTTACCAACATGCCCAGTATGGAACTCTTGCTCTCCTACCACAATCACTGATTCCACTAGCTGTGATGTGTTCCAACAGTTGTTTCCAAACTAGCAAAGAATGTGCACAGGACTTTTTGTTTTTGGAAAAAAAAAATTGATTCCAGACCAAAAACTGGGTTTGCTTTTTCTTATATCCTTAACTAATGTAAATCATCACTGAGGTGAATTAAAGAGTTTTTTAAAGCACGTAAGTGCTATCAGTCAAAGCATTGCCTTGTTCAGGGAAACAAGCATCTTTCAGAGAACTTCTGCATCTATGGAATTTGCCCAGTGCTGTTATGGCAATTGATTATATCTGTGCAGCTCATCCACACTGAGTAATAAAATTAATTCTATCCCAAGAGAATATGTATTCATTAAACATTCTGGTGAGTTAGCACACTGTCTGATACAAAATAACTGGTCTTATAGGCAAATAATTCCAGCTGTTTGCTAGTTATAGCTCTTAATACATTAAAAAATATGTCCAAGGATTCAGTCTTAGGCCTGACAGATTCATGGCTGTAGCTTCCCTACATGTTTTAGGTTCTACTAAATAGATATGTTTCTGGTAAATTGAATCATGTCAGCATGTAAAAGCTATTTCTCATAGAAAATGTGGCTCAGTTACGTTTCTATGGATTGGAACAGAATGGAAAGCTCTTCCCTTAAGTTTGGAGGTGTGCATTTCACTGCTATCTCACATAGAGTGAAATTCACTCCTGGCTGCTTAGGGCTTATGAAATACTTAATTCCCACTTAAGCCCTGTTTTGGCACATGTAAGTCTACCTCTGCATTTGGGTGAATGTCATGCACAATGTGTACATTGAGCAAAATGTATCACTACTGCCACCCAGTGACTGATTGTCAGTATCCTTAGAGTACAAGGATCTAGGCCACAAATTGGAAGGGGTCTCTAGACCTGGGATGGTGAAGTACTGGCCTTCAGGAATCCCCAGTGAGGCTAGTGTTCCCAGCACAGGCTTGTCTACCAACAGGTCAGAGCTTGGCTCTTTCTGCCTGATACAGAAAACAATGTGAGTGCTTTGACCGAATTCTGAACTAATGTGTATTCCTTTGGGTCTCACTCTAATTCCTGTTAAAGTCAAAGGAACAATTGTCATTGACTTCAGTAGTAATTGAATCAGACCCTTGGTCCTCATCACTCAATACAATTATTGCCAGCATTGTTTTATGTTCCCAGTGTCAATGGTATCAAATTGCTAAATGGACTGTGCCTGTCAAACACATAGCTGGGTAGCTGATACTAATTAGTGCACGTTAAAGAGGAAAGCTTCAGTGAGAAACTAACGTACCCATAAACTGACAGAATACTTCACACCAAGCAGATAAATAAAGGGAAAGCCACAATGTGTTACTATCACTTAGGTATTTATTAGAATGTATTTTTCTAGCAAATTCTGGTAGCTGCCCCCTTCAGGGATCCCTTGTTGCCCCCTGCATATCCCCTCTTCTCCCACAGGGCCCCTGAATCTCCATTGGTCTTGAAGTCTTCCCTTTCCTACCCACACAGTGCATAAGCAGGTGCAGCCAAGTTTTCGACCAACTTCCCTCCACGCTGCCATACTGGAACAGACTATTACAGCACTATCTGATTATAGCATTATTTGGCCTGGCCGTCCTCCACCTGAAGAAATGTGCATCTCTTCAAACAACAGCTGCATGGGCAAGTCCTCTCCCTTATTCTTCATAGCTGGATGGTAGCACTGGCAAGTGTGTTCAAATTACAGCTGTGACTAACAACCTTAGGCTTATTTGGATCATGCTGACAATGTGCATTGATCTGAGCATGTGATAGCACAGTAAAGTTGATGCAAAATGATGGAGCACACTGACTAAGGGATAAAAAGCTCTTTTCATTATGGTTACTAAATAAAGCCTTAGGCAGGAAATGCCTGACCCACATATTTTTAGGTACAATCATTTGCAGGTCAAATTCCAGGGGAAAAATAGGTCATGGAGAATTCATACAGCTACAACCAGTTCATATGGCAGTATTTTCTACACTCTACCTGAACATCTAGCTTTATAATTCTGGGATTCTCACCTGTGGAGATGTTTTTAAAGGTTTTGTTCCAAAAAATCCCTCAGTACTTTTGATTCAAGGGCAGGAAATAGCTATTATTGTATAGCAGAGGTGAATGCATTGCTCTGAGAGCCATAGAGTTGTCCGTTTAATTGGCTTGCTGGAACTTTCAGCAAGCTGACTGTAAATAGATGTGAAATGATAAGCCTCCACACGAATCTAGGGAATCTGTGCTAAATGGAGCAATCTTTCTGAGCTCTAATGAGGAACTAAATGTGGGGCTTTACTGTGGAAAAATCTTTGAAAGTATTAGCCCATTGTATATCTCTAGTAGGAAACAAAACTTACACATTTGCTAGGATGTATTGGAAAAAGAGACAGAATACAAAATTAGCTTACATTTCTAATAACAGTTGTATTCTTTTGCAATTATAATATTTTTTTAAAAAGGAGGCAATTATTATTAAATAAGACATTAATTTATGTTTCCCCACCTTCATGTGGGTGGTAGCTGCTCCATCTCTTGCCACTTCTTAGCCAGCGACATCTTTATTTTTGAGTTTCATTTTACTATATCTTCTCAGCCACTCTGGAATTTTTGAGTTTTGACCATAACTGAAGCTGACGTGTTATGTGCCTTTGGTGGCATATTTTCATTTCATGTTTTCAATTAATTATTTTGCATTATTTTAAAAATGTGAAATAAACTGAACCAAATTCAGAAGTGATATGAAAGGTGATGTAATTTAGGTTTTTTAGCACTAACTTAGATCCTAGGCATCTCTGATTTTGAGAAGCCTTAACCCCCTATTAATATCTTGCCTCTTCCAATCAATCCGTGTAGGAAATCCTTATAGTTCTGAAAGGTGAACCTCCTGAAGAACTTTGGCCCATTCACAGCTGCCTTCTATCACTAAATGGAGTTAATATTGAATGGGTTATTAAGGGCTTTCTTGTAGCCACAATGATGAGCATCATCTGAAGAATAAAGCAGCCTACACTGCATCCCTGTTCTACCATGTAGCTTATAGATAGCTGCTGTGCTCTCTCCATGCACATTTTTCCCATATGAATTGAAGAAGGATAGTATGCAGTGAGGGGGTCTTCTCTAACCATGTTCTCTCAGAAAATCTAAGGTAACGGCTTGAGATGTGCACAGCTACAACAATTCTGAATAAAAATGGACATGTGCTCAGTGAAAATTTCAACGTTTGCAATCTGAAGAGTAATTCCAGCAAAAATCAATGTCTCCATAAAAGCACATTTTAAAAGTTTCATCTGGAAACTTCCATTTCACAAAAAGTGACATTTTGAGGGCTGCAAAATGGCTTATAACCAATGGTGAATATTTTTCTTACAACATTTTGGGTTGGACAAAAAGGTACAAAAAGATATTTGGTTTTTAATTTTTAGTTTTTGCACAGCCCTAGTCATTAGCAATGCATTCCCCCCGGCTCAAATAGATAAGTCTGTATGATGCATGCTCCATTCTGGGGGGCCAGAAGAAGGCGACACCAAGGAATGAAGATGCATTTGCAAACTCTACAGCGCCATCCATGGAAAATTCATGCCCAATTGCTCTTGATAATTAAACTACCTTTGCAGCTGGTTGTAGTGCCATCTAGTGGTTAGTGAATGAAGTTTGACAAATTGCTGAAAATAATTGTTTTTCTGCAGTAGTGTGTTTTGTTGCATTGAATCAAATAACTATAAATAACAGCGCTTAGAACTTAATCCCCACCTGACATCTTCTAACTATGGGGCAAATTCTTACCTCATTCACTTTGGCCTATAGTTGGTGAATCTTCACAACAAACAATGGGTTGCTGTAGATTCAACAGAGAGGCACGAGAACAATAATAGTACAGCAAACCTCAAATGCTCCAAGATTAATTACTTTTGACAAGATTTACCTGGCCCTTACGTGGATATGTAAGAGGGATGGGGGACTGGGCCTAAAGAGACACTCTCTTTGTGTAGGGCCAGACACAGTTACATTCTTCATGCTCTCTTGGACACAAGGACTTCTCCCATAATGGGCAGGATAGGGAGAGGTAGGGAGAGTGTAAAGCAGCCTCCAGGGCCCTAATGCACCCAATCCGTGTGTGTGTGTGTGTGTGTGTGTGTGTGTGTGAGGGGGCGGAGGCTGGGAGGATTTACATACCAGAATATCCTACAACCTGCTCCTGTCCTTCCTCCAGCTCACCACACTGTCTCTCGCATGCTGTGACATGACAGGGCACTGAGCAGGAAGTTCTGAGCCAGCCCTCTGTCACTCCAGCTCCAAATAAGGGAGGTGAATTGGAACTGGTTAGACCACCTGGCTGTAATGGGGAAGCAGAGACAGCTGCTGCCTAATTATGCTCCGGCTGTATAAAAGCCTCAGGAGAAGGAAGCCAGAGAAGGAGCAGGAAGAAAGGGAAAATGCAGGGAGTGGAAGCAGGAGTTAGGCCCTCTCCCTTCCCCTCCCAAGATTAAGGGCAACTTGTATGATGAAAAGGTGGTGGAAGCATAACCTGTAAAGCTGTACCAGTGGTTACTGAACCCACGGTCTCTGAGTGACTTTATCAGCCCAACAGGGGCAGGAGCCAAGAGGGCCCAAGCAGCACCTTGTTACGTATGAGAACTAAGCTGAACTTTGCCCAACATAGAAGATACACACACTTTATTCAATCCCTCTAACTCCTGCCAAGTGTCCTGTGAAGCCACTAGCATCCTTAGGATATCTCTGTCTGCACCTGCTTGGGAGGGGGTAGAATTTGCCTGAGTTAAACTCCTGACATTCCAAAGCTATAGCACTCAAGAGGAAGCAGACGCTAATGAAAATGTTATGTTTGTAAGGCCTTGTTTTTGCTTCCTATCACAGAAAACTAGGAATTTTCACAACAAGATCAAACAATTACCACTTATCAGCTCTCTCATATTTTGCTAGTACTGTCTTCTGGTTCCTTTTCAAACTCTGCTCTTTGTAGATTCTGGTTTTATCACTGTTTATTGCATCTTGGAGATTAATGGGCATTTTCAGCGGCTGATTACCATCTAATCTCTCTGTCTCTTAATTTCCTGTTTGAATTATCTCTTTCAGATGGAACTTGAGTTTGTATCCTGCTACTGGAGCTGTCAGCCAAATATCTGTCCATATGGTGAGATTTCAGGGGCATAAGTGAATGTTATAGTCCTAGTACTATAGTAGCAAGCATGCATCACTCAACACAACTGCTTACTTAGAACTACATTGTTCTACATCTAAGCTTCTGTGGATGGCCAGGGCAAAAATTCCTAGCATTCTTGGTCAGGTAGAGCATGAAAGAGGAGAGAAACACTTCTACAACATCTCACCTTTCCTAGAACCATGTGGAAACTCCATGGATTTGGGCATGGCAAGATCACAGAGACTGAGACTAGGGTCAAGTGAAAGAGAGATGACAGCTGCTGTCCATGATGATTTGTGCATTCTGGTCCCTTGGATGTTAGTGGGCAATTTAAGGGATAATTTTGATACTGTGGTGTGGGCAGAGTTAACACCTGGAGGTGGATAAAGTAATTAAATGCAAGTGTATACAGAACAGGAGCCACAGATCTTCACTTCCCTTATAGTTAATTTTTAAACAGTTCAACCAGTAAATTATTACCCACTTTTTAGTCTAAGAGAAAAATGTTTATTTTGTATTATGTGACCCTTACTTTACTATAGACTAATTCCCTGCTGGATTAGAATTGTAGCTTCCAAGGCCAGAAGGGACCATTGTATCATGTAGCCTAACCTCCTGTAAAACACAGGCCATAGCACTTTCCCAGAATAATTCCTAGAGCGGATCTTTTAGAAAAACACCCAATCTTGATTTAAAATTTGTCAGTGACGGAGACGCCACTACAAACTTTGGTAAATTGTTCTAATTGTTACTCTCAGTGTTAAAAATGTGCATCTTATTTTCAGTCTGAATTTGTCTAGCTTCAACTTCCTGGTACTGGATCATGTCATACATTTCCCTGCTAGACTGAAGAGACAATAATTAAATATTTGTTCCCCATGGAGATACTCAGAGACTGCAGTCAAGTCACCCCTTAACCTTCTCTTTTTTTAAAGCTAAATAGATTGATCTCCTTGAGTTTTTCATTATAAGGTAGGTTTTCTAATCCTTTAATCATTCTTGTGACTCTTCTCTGAACCCTCTGCAATTTTTGAACATCCTTCAGGAATTGTAAGCACAGTATTCTGGGAGTGGTTGCACCAGTGCCAAATACAGAGGCAAAATAATATCCCTATTCCCACTTGAGATTCCTTTGTTTATGCATCCAAGGACTACATTAGCCCTTTTGACCCTCTGGGAGCTCAGTTTCAGCTGACTGTCCACCACAAATCCTAAATCTTTTTCAGAGTTACTGTTTCCAAGGATAGTCCCCCATTGTGTGAGTATGGCCTACATTCTTTGTTCCTAGATGTTGTGACAGGGTAAGGGCAGACGGCTACAGGAGAGTGATAGAAGGCAGATATATTAGTCCCAGATTAAGCAGATCCCTTTTCCCTGGGTAAGGTAACAGAGGCAGTTCCAGAACAAGCAGGAATTTGCTGGAACCAATTAAGGCAGGCAGGCTAATTAGGACACCTGGAGCCAATTAAGAAGAAGCTGCTAGAATCAATTAGGACAGGTTGGCTCATCAGGGCACCTGGGTTTAAAAAGGACCTCACTTCAGTCAGGGAGAGGCACATGCAAGGAGCTGGGAGCAAGAGGCACTGGGAGCTGAGAGTGTAAAGGCGTACTGCTGGAGGATTGAGGAGTACAAGTGTTATCAGACACTAGGAGGAAGGTCCTGTGGTGAGGATAAAGAAGTTTTGGAAGGAGGTCATGGGGAAGTAGCCCAGGGAGTTGCAGCTCTCATGCGGCTGTTACAGGAGACACTTTAGACAGCTGCAATCCACAGGGCCCTGGGCTGGAACCCAGAGTAGAGGGCAGGCCCAGGTTTCTCCCATTCCTCCATCCCCCCAACTCCCTACTTGATACCGGAGGAGTTGACCTAGAATGTGGGTTCCACCAGAGGGGAAGGTCTCTGGTCTGTTCCCCGACCCACTTGGTGGATCAGCAAAGACTGTGAGGATTGTTCTTCTTTCTTTTCCCCGGGCTGGCCAATGATGAGGTTAGCTGAGTGAATGGCAGATTTGAGCCATGCAAGTGGCCAAACTGAGGGCTGCCATGAGTCTCTGAGGTGAGCAAATCCTCCAATAAGTGTAGGAGCCACCAAGGCAGAGGAAGAATTTTGGCGCAATGTATACATTCAGCCATACTAAACCACATATTGTTTGCTTGTGCCCATCTTACTAACTGATTTAGGTTTCTCTGTATCAGTGACATATCTTCATTTGAAAACTTTGTCAGTGATGATTTTATGTTTTCTACCAGGTCATAATAATATGTGAAATAGTGTAGGCCAAGAACCAGTCCCTGTGAAACTCACTAAAGAAACACCCATTTAGTGATGATTCCTGTTTACCATTACATCTTGAGACCTATCAATAAGCCAGCTTTTAATCCATTTAATGTGTGCCATGTTAATTGTATGTCTTATGTCAAATGCCTTACAAAAATCTAAGCATATTACATCAACACTGTTACTTTCATCAACCAAATTTGTAATCTCATACAAAAATTTATATATCATTTTGGTTTGACAGGATATATTTTCCATAAACCCATATTGATTAGAATTCATTATATTAACTTTGTTTAATTCTCAGTCGCTCCATTGTCTTGCCTGAGATTGATGTCAAACTGAAAGGCCTATAATTACTCAGGTCATCCTGTTTACCTTTTTTCAATATTGGCACAACATTATCTTTCTTCCATCATGCTGGAACTTCCCCAGTGTTCTAAAACTTATTGAAAATCAACACCAATGATCTTCCCTGCACCTCAGCCAGCTCTTTTAAATTCTTTGGATGTAAATTAT
Organism: Dermatemys mawii; assembly: GCA_007922305.1. NCBI lineage: Eukaryota > Metazoa > Chordata > Testudines > Dermatemydidae > Dermatemys > Dermatemys mawii. Next base: position 19,736,168 of record ML677332.1, read on the forward strand.
CCAGATTGGCTGAATTAAAACTGTCTCACTTTAGTAGCTGCTGTTTAGCATTCTCCTGAGATACTAGTGTAATGGAAAGAGTGTTATCATATGATATGACTACATCATTTATTTTTAACCAGCTACAGAACAGAAATAATTATTGAACACTTTGGTGTTTTCTGCATAATTACTGATATGTATATTTTGTCATTGTTATTATTGACAATTGTACCATTTCCATCTAGTAATGCCTAGTTTAGGCTATGTTACCTTTCTTTTATGAGTAGTGCACATTTGCTGATACAGACAAATAGTTAGTTTCATTACCTTTTCCCACTGCTCAGATGACTAAGGGGGAAAGTTCTCCTGTGAACCCTTTTGCTGTCTAAGTTAAGTCATCTTTCACAATTGTTTTGAGAACTATATTGACTAATATAAAAGGAGAATAGAGAACTGGTTACAGAACTGGGCAAGTAAAGACAAGTCATCCACATGTACAATATTTAAGGGTGTCTAATCTATCTGAATGATCTCAAAAGCAGGTGATTAAAGATAAGGGACTGTTATATTATTTTACATACATCTTACCTTTAAGTATTTCATAAGGCATCTCACATACTAGAGAGGGTCAAGATTTCACTGGCCTTTAAGCTCTGCAAAAGATTCAGATATCTTATATTTCTGGTCTTCATTCCTGACCACCGCTGACATCACCTGTTTCTGGATACTGGAGATTATTATAAGACTTGAATGACCTACTTAACTATACAGAGTTTTGACTAATAGCATTTTTTCCATCCTCATCTGCTAAATGCCATTTTCCCTTCTTTAGAGACAACTGATAAATTGAAGATGACTATTACAAGCTTTTATAAGACACTTATCATTCTAATCTCTGGGGCAATGTTACATGTCTTCTATTAAGGCAAATTTATCATGGAATATTATCAGGTTCTGAAAAAGAAAGCCCATGCTTTTATGTTTTATAGATAATAACTAGATGTCTAAAGGATATTCTGAAGTCCCAGCCCAATATCCTAGGAGGAATGGAAACAAGGCTTAGAAGGAATTTACACATTTATGACAAGCAACAATTTAAGACCCACAATTATGGTGCCAGATTTTCTAAAGCACACGTGCGTTTTTACATATAAGTGACATTGGTTCACATGTCCTTCAGCGTGCTCATACAAACAAGGGATCTGATAATCCATTTAGACGTGTGCATATACATGGCATGGACTTGCATGCCTGAATCAGGCATATGCTGAAAATTATTTAAAATTTGGTCCTGTAGAATGTTCACAGATGTTTCTCTCTGAAGCTGCTTAATTTAAAATGTAGAACACCTTCATTGACATTGACTTTGTCCACACATCTGCAGATTCTGGATCAAGACCTATGCAGCTCTAGGCTTAATGAGTGATGTTCCCTTGTCCTTGGTTCACCTGCTGGGAATTAAACCAGGAATAAAAACCTGCCACCAAGAAAATGTATATACTTTTTATTGGTACTGGTGAAAAAATATCTTTTAAACTACTGGATTTTGGACACACTCCACGGTGCATGGATTTCATTAATTAAGGAATTGATTCTGTCTCTCGAACAAATTATCAACTATATATCACAAGGAAATTCAACTTGTGAAGATAAATGGCTGCAAGTTTTAAAAAACTTGAAAGAACAGAAAAAATTATATATTCCTTTCTCTATAACAAACTATGATGAACTACAGCTTGTGTTGCTGCCAGGGAATTAAATCCATGTTTGTTTTAAATTTCATTTCTTTTAGTTTATTACAATATGTGTGTGTGTATAAAAGTGCCTGTTCTGTTCTTTAGGTGCCTTACCCATAAATTAAATACAAGACAAAATCAGTAACTTTTCTTCATTAAATAAAGTCACCAATCAGAGATGAAATAAAATAAATATCAGGCTGAGAGGGGAGTTGAACCTGGATCTTCATAGCCCAGGTGAGTGCTCTAATCACTGTAATAAAAGTTAGAAAGGGGGAGGGAGGACCACAGTAACATAATGATAACATTTCCTACTGACTAGCTTAAGTGACTCCCCATTCTGTGTGCTAGCTTCTGCAGATATCATTCTCACATACCTAATGCTCCCCCTGAATCATAAGGGAGCCAAGACACCTAACTCAGTGCCATGGATTCCACTGGGTAGCTAGGTATTTAAAAGTTAGGTACTGTCATGCTAAATGTTGCAATATCTTAGTCCTTTATGGATCTAGTCCTAAATTCTGTTCTACTTTGATATCTTCAGTGTGACTTAGGCCCACTCTATCACATTTCTTCTTTGACTTTATTCTGTTCCACTACAAGCAGAGGCTTGTGGGACATAGTTTTAGGTACCTGTTTATGTAATTCCAGCATATTTTTTTTCTGTTGACATAGGACGTTTAGTTCTTGTTACATCATATTTAGGAGCAACAGGCTTTTTAAGTGTCAGGGGAAGGAAAGGAAATATGCCCTTGAGATCAGAAAGGCTTTCTTTCTGTGCTGGACTTATTAGACTGCTCCATTATAAAGTTTTATTGAAGATATAATTGGCACTGACATAAAACCAGCTGAGGCTCATGCCCATAATGGCAACATGCTTCTCTGTCAAAGTTCGGATGAGTGACTGACTGCCAATCAGATGTGGGTAGAAGTTAACATGGTAACTTTTATGTACATTGACTAGAAAGGAGAGATGTAGGGGTCAAAATGGTTGTATATTTTAATTGTGGTAGCGATCTCATGGTCATATGAGGTGTGTCTGGCGGAGAGATTAGCATTAGCTAAATAGGGAGTGAAGAAATAAATTACGTAAATGATTTTTTTCCTCAGAGAGGAAGAGCAAAAATGGCCATCTTTGATACGGCAAGTTTAACGTTAATAGAAATCTTAAATCATTTAAATTCTTAAAGAAGGAACAAGAAAAGGAATGATAATGGTGAAAGAATAAGACAATTCTTGATGTGCCATACTCAATGAGAAAAGGAATTATTTTGGTGAATGTCAGTTTTCCTGTCCACCTTGGCCCACAGAGTCACTTCAGTAATGTCACTCTGGAACCTTACTGGAGAAAACACAAGAGAAGGGCAGAGAGTCTGTACAGAGAACTGAGTTTTTAGCAATTCCCCAAAGAAAATAAAATGTCCAAATCTGAAAGCCTTCTCTGTCATCTCTGAAAGGAAGCAAAAGGGACGTGCTGGAAACTCAATAAAAGGAGGCTAAGTCAGCTTCACCCATTGCTGAGCAGAAGATGACACTAACATCACTGTTGAAACAACTTGCTTCATAGTCTTCCTAGCTTTAATAATAATAATAGCTTCCCAGCATTTTACTCATGACTGGCTGTTCCTTTTAACTTTGTGTATCTTTCCATCTCTTGGCATATACATTATTGCTTTTATTGCTGTGAGGATGCACGTAAGAGCATATATCCACATAAAGGGCATTTGTATATTCCCAAGTATATTTGTTCTCACAATACCTCTGTAAAAGAGGAGGGGAATCTACAAGAGCTCACTAACCAAGATGAGGGTTGAACTATAAGGGAGATTTGGATCTGGTAGTATGTTTCCTGTAAGGAAGGCTCCCACCCTTTACTCTGTCAGTAATGTTTTTGAGGGAATGGCTCTACATCTTTCCTCACTATCAGAGCATTCTATAACTTTTTTTCATAGTTGGTGGTGCTGTTGGGATCACTTTTCCCTCCTCCCAGCTGGATCCCCCAGAACGGACACCTCAGATTGCAACTGTGCACCCAGGAAACTAGAGATCATGCAGAAGTTGGATTTCCCAAGAATGCTGGAGTATTGTTACTGGGAAATTCCCAGGATTAAATAATAGCAGTGGGATGAGTTTCTGCCACTGGAGATTAGGGAACAGTGTTTAAGCTTTTCCTGATTTCTGAGAAGGTCTAGTTCATTTCTGAGATAGCTGAAGTAGGGATCCTGGGTAGGAATCCTGGTTTTAAACAAATGTATTTTTAAAATCTTCCCCAAATTCTCCATAAATCACTGAAACATAATCAAAAAGAAAAGGCAAAAAGGACAATTCTGATCCCCTCAGTTAGTAATTACTCTTCCTGTTAGCAAGACATGCTAACAGAGTTATCACAAAAACAACCAACCAGCATTGAAAGAACACAAGGAGAAGGTAATCTGAGTGAGACAAATTTTGCCCTCATTTACAGCTTTCCATCCAGAGTATAAGTAAAGGTTCAATGTGGCCCACTAGATTTTCAACATTCCTGATACATTTTGCTAATTTAAGAATTGCACACACAAGGGCCCATTGCAAAGGAGCCATCTGTTTTTAGTATTCTTAACTGACCCACTTTTTTATTCTTCCTTGTAACTGTGCCAGTGTGGTGGTAACATTTCTAGGTCTGAAATGTAACCTATCGGGAAAAAGCACAAGGCCTGTAGATAGAGGATCTGAAGAGCTACTCTCTGAGGGCCTAACCCTGTGTCTCCTGAGCACCCAGTGCTCCCAGCAAAGCCAGGAAACAACCGCCAGGAAACAACCAGTAAAGCAAGGATTGCATTTTAGAGGCCAAGAATAACTGACCATCTGCTTGGCTGCCCTCAGCTATCAAATCAGTGATCTTTGAGAATGGAGCAAGAAGTATTGAAGAGATACGTTAACTTAAGGGACCAAATCTCTGGCCCCAGTGAGATTGCTTTGCATGCTTCTGGGAGCACAAAGTTGCCTTAAGTGACTAGTAGGAAATTCCCTTGACCTACTACGGAATAGGGTGCTTGCCAGTGGCACGGGTGGATTGCTGCCAGAGCATGCTGCACAATGGCCCTTTACATCCAGGGGCTGCTCCAACTTATGCCAGGGGCCAAACTGGCCCCAGGAGCCCTAAGGAGCAGGCGAGTGCAATGGTGGTTTAAAGCTACCTTCACCAGCCATCTCCTCAGCTGCACTAAGCCAGAGAGCTGTGCCAAAGCTTGAGCTATGAGTTAATGAACAGTGATGCAATGGCATTGTGACTTTCTCAGGGTGTCCACAACCATTGGTTGCCTAGTTACCCCCCAGCCTTAGTAAGAGAGAATCTTGCTGGTGCTAAACTGCAGGTTAACTCCCCAGGACTCCAGTCAGTTGGCCACCCAAACAGTTTACTCGGAAGCTGCAAGCCTTTACTCTGCTTTGCACGTAACGTTGGTGTATCCCAACCCCCGAACATCCCCAAAGCATCTTCCTGTACTGTCCAGTCCCTGTCACTGGACATTTACAGCAATTATCATGTCCACTGTCTCCAAAAAGACAGTGTGCACACAGACAGAAGGTTATAACTCAGGATCATGTCCTTTATAAGATAGTACTGCAATCTATTTATAGTGTTTACACTGAAGAACTGTAAACACAAAAATTATTTGTTGTTGCAAAATGTGTAACTCCTGCACACATGCACAATGATAGATTAGGGTTCACCTTTCATGAGTTAAGGTTGAAGATAAAATACTACAAATGCACAGTGTAGCTGGGTTAAGTTTTGTGACAGCAACATTAACTTTTTCAAATTTCCAGTGCTTAAGTACAAGCCTTCTGATGTAAATCGATGTAGCTCTATTGAACAAAGGGTAGCTTTGCTGATTAGACCCACAACCTCAGCTGGTGGTAGCTAGAGTTTTGCACTTAATTTCCATGTTTTTAAATGGAGGAGAGGGGAAGAGAGAACAATTTGTAGCCATTGCAGAGTTTAAGAATGTCACCACTGGCACTTGCGAGGTCATTAAATTCAGCTTGCAGAGTTTGTAAGTGTCTTGATCTGGAACCATTCAAGTTGACACTTCTTGAACTCTGCCAGAAGTCAGCCCAGTCCTGCCCTTTGCCAAGGCCTCCTCAACCAAGGTAGCCATTCAGCAGCATCCTTAACTCAGTCACGTCCTTAACGATGAATGACAAAGCACGTTTTTCTCTCAATTGTTTCTGCTTTTTTATGGTGGTCATTGTATTTTTGAATTAATGCAAACAAAAGTAAGTTTTAAGACTCTCTGCCTGTAAGGAGTGGGAAGTGCTGAGTCATTCCATATACTTGAAGAGCTTTTCTAGTCCCACTTCAAAATTTGACCCACAGCAGTAGTAGGTGGTGGAAGGGAGGAAGCTGGAAGCATGAATCCTAACCAGGCATAAGTGGATTATGGATGGGGGTCTGGAGACACTGAAACAGCAGCAGGGGGGATGTGTAAAGGAACCTGACAGACCGACATTTCTCCCCTAAAGCGTCCATGGAGTTTTTTTTCCTCTACATGTGTTTTGATCAGACACAACACTGGTTCCTTAGGGGACTAGCATCTCACTGAAATGAGCCTGGAATGAAACCTTCTGCTCCTTTTTTATCACCATAAACTCTTCAGTGATGACTTCCCTGGCCATCTGGACTCTTGCATGCCTGCCTCATGCTCCAGTTTATGGAAATACCTACCTCTACTTTGTGCTTTTGGTGGGCCAGCTTCTAAGCATGTCTGCAAGTACTTTCAGTAATGACCGCTAGAGTTGGGAATCTTCCTGATAAAATTGGTGAGTGTTACAAAGACTAGGTGGGGCACAAAGTGGAGACAGATGTTCTGAAGGGGTCTCCGATTTATTCACATAGAGCCCCATAAATCACTTCTGCTGTTGGTGAGGAATCTGATCTGATAGAAGTAGCTTTCCCATAATGCTTGTTTTTGCTCCCAAAATTCTGGATTTTGGCTCCCACCTCCTCATGTCTGTGCCACTAGCTACAAATGTGCCAGGTTTCCTTTGACAAATTTTCCCCATTCATTTAATCATTTCATGAAAAATTATTTTTGGTCATCATGCCACATAATTGCCTTCTTCCCATTGTGGGAGCATAATGTCTGATAATCTGTTTTCATTTAAGCTTTTTCAATTCAATGGGATAAAAAGATCTTCTAAAACAGAGTGACCAATTAAATCTGTATGCAATTTTATTATAAAATTCCAAACCATGTAAAACTCACCTTGTTTCTGCTTTTGTTACAAACACAAGCCTTATTCCAGGTTAATTGAATAATTTATGGAAATTCTGAGGCTATTTGGGCCCTTACAAAGCCCCCCATAATTTCAGGCATTTTAGGGCAAAATTCAGCAGGTGAAAGCTTACATGCATCAAAACTGAAGAAAAGTTTCACCTAGTTTCCTGTGAACTGAAAATACTGTGCTTTTGACTGGTCGTTCCCAATTCTGTGAGTAACACAGGCTGAGTGCTGAACTGTACTTAATATTCCCTTTAACTGAAATCTTATCTACATAGTGCACCAACATGCACTAGGATGTGATTTTCCAAATTACACTTGTGTTGCACATTAGTCCATGTAGATCCTGCTGGTGTGCACTAAAGCTTCCCTTGTGTGCTTTAATGTAGTGCTGTAGTACTAAATTACAGCGAACTAGTAGGAAACTTTTAGTGAGTACTAGCAGGATTTACATAAACCTATTAGTAGGAAACAAGTTGGTGCTTTGGAAATCACATCCCTATAGTCCTCATTTACCCACTATGTAAATAAGCCATGAGTTTCTCTCTGTTATTCTAATATTGCATTGAGATTTCCTTGTTTCCTTCCTAACCAGCAGCTGAGAGGAAAACTTTGTGTTGGTATGCATGTAGGACCAAAGCGTCCCTGGGGCAGATCTTCTGCTGGTGTAGATTATCATAGCTCCATTAGAGTTAATAAGGATCTGTCCTCTGTCTTGTCTAATTGCCAATGTACTGGGGATCTCAAGAGGAAATGGGAAAGGAGGAAAGAAATCCTTCACCCTGACAGTCCTATGGCTACAGTAGCACTTATGGGTCTAGAGGATTCTCTTCGAAGGGACTGGATATTGGATCCATGCAATCATAGATTCATCAGCCTCATACTTGCTCCACATCTGGCCCATGCTTAGCCCACTCCACAAACTGGGTTGCACACTGGAACCCCTGGAGAGGAATGCAATCCCCTTGTGCATGGTACCTTCCTTTTCCAAGCAGTAGAAGTACACTAGTCCCCCGATCTGAGACTAAAGAGGGCACCAATAGCATTTGCACATGAAAGACAGACTTCAATATCGGCCTGCCAACTGTCTACAGCAACCTCAATTAATTCATTTTCTTTATAATGAAAAATAGAAAGGCAGCCACATGAAAAGTAAATGAAATTATTTAACTATGTAACATGATTTTAAGCTAGAAAGATTTTTTTTTTATTAACAGCATGAGTTTCCTTTGTGTTTTCCTCAAGGCAGAGTTAGAACTAATATTCAGTCCTCAAGTGACCATCAGAAGGCAGGTTGCTTGTGATTAATGTTTGTGACATGGAAATAAGTTCCCAGCCTTGACAAGAGCTATAACAAACTGCCCCTGCTGCCTCTTAATTATTTAATGGTTACTAAATAACCAGGCCTTCAGCACAGCTCTGACACTTTCTAAATGCAGTTCAATTTTACCTGCAGGCTCACTGACACAAGAGAATGCTTTATTTGAAAAAGACAGCAGAAAAATGTTAGAGAAAGAGAAAAAATAGAGCTAGCAAACAGGAACAGTAAACAGGGGAGTTTTGCAGTGGAGTTCTTCAGGTAAAGGAGTAGTGGCTATGTGACCCTGGGGATGGGTTTCTTGTGCACTTGCTTGCTGTGTGCCTGCTTGATTGAAGTTTAAAGTGTGATTTGTATGCAGCACCTACCAGCCAGCTAGGTAAAGCAGAGAGCTTCCTAAGGAGGCCTAGCCTGCGAACCTTTCATCCCCAATCCCTCTAGGACCCTGTGATGAGGGGGAGAGGCTACCTCAGGAAGAGCTTGAGTTTAAAAGTCAGCTTGTAGCTGACCAGAGAAGCTAGCAAACAGGGGAGTTTTGCCAGGTAGCAAGAGAGCCAGACACACCCAATAAACATTCTTTAAACTTAGGCCAGCATCTCCCCAAATTCAAAACCTCTTAAAGTAAGGAATCATGGGGGGCTGCAATACATTGCCAGGAAATGTTGTGAAGGCCAAAAATATAACTGGGATAAAAAAAGAATTAGATAAGTTTATGGCAGATAGTTCCACTCATGGCTATAAGCCAAGACGGTCAGTGATGCAACCACATGCACTGACTGTCCCTAAACTTCTGCCTGCTAGAAGCTGAGACTGGATGACAAGGGATGGATCAGTTGATAAATTGCCCTCTTCTGTTCACTTCCTCTGAAGCACTGGGCAGTGGCCATTGTCAGAAGCAGGATACTGGGCTAGTAAGGCCATTGGTCCGACCTGGTGTAGTCGTTTTTATGTTAAATTACTGAAGAGGTAAGAAAGCAAGATTGTGATGGATTTACTATCTAAAGGGGGAAAAAGCCCTCAAGAAACAAAGACAGGCCAAACAATATTGCTTTTCAACAAACAAAAAACTTGAGCCTACTACCATTGTTCAGAGGTTCCATTGTTCCAGAGCAAATGCTGCTTCTGAGGGTATGTCTTCACTACCTGCCGGATCGGTGGGTAGTGATCGATCTATTGGTGATCGATTTATCGTGTTTCATCAAGACATGATAAATCAATCGCCAAAGGCACTCCCGTCAGCTCTGGAACTCCAGCTCGCCAAAAGGCATGAGCTGGAGTTGACCGCTGCTGCCATGAGGACAGCAGGTAAGTCAGCCTAAGATGCGCCGACTTCAGCTACGTTATTCATGTAGCTGAAGTTGAATATCTTAGGTCGACCCTCCCCTCCCCAGTGTAGACAAAGCCTGAGTTTTGCCTTTAATTTAACAGGAGTTAAATTATTTAATGGGACTGGGCTCAGATTGGATACTTTGAAATGAAGACTAACCAATTCCTTATAGAAAAGGTTTAGAGACATTCTGTTCAGAAGCATTTCTGCTTATAGAATATATCACTTTCTGTATTTACCTTCCTTTGCTTTTAATTATCTGGGATATCACATGATCTTTGATTCTTCTGAGTTAATTTATTCTTGTTGCTTGTTCCACATCTGAAGACATTGTCTCCTGTTTGTGGCATCACAACCATTTCCATAGCAACTGCTTGTGATCTGGTGTTGTCAGGTGAGGTAACATACAATAAGAACAGGTGAATGAAGCAAACATTTAGGAATATATTTTGGATCAACTTTTGCCACCCTTACTCCAGCTGCGTAATACCTTACTCCAGCTGAGTAATCCCCCTGGTTTCTTGCAAAAACATGTACCTTCAAGAATTATGCACACAAATGCATTCAGAATTGTGTGCCCAATTTGTATGTGCAGTTACTACTGATTAACGTACATGTCAAAAAACAGCGTGAGCGAAAGGATAGTTATGCACCTAGAAGGCTATTTGGGTCTGGAATGTCCTGGATGATGCATGTAACTGCATTAAGTGTATGCCCATGTTAGGCATGCAATTGTAAATAAAGACTTTATGGTAAACATCTTTTCAAACAATAGTGTTCCAAGTTCCTAGCAAAGTCTACTTGACCTTTATGAAATCAGAACAAACAAACAAAAAATCACCAGAATCTTCCAACGTGAGAGAAATAAAAAGTGAAGTTTTCCTCTTTATAGGCAGTACAAAATTTCTGTAAACGAGGCAGAGTTTACATAACTTATACCATTATAAGAGAAACACACAATCACCAGTTTTAATGCTTGATTTTTGTAATAGTTATATCAAAAGGTAAGAAATCATACTGACTGACCACGCTAATTGTAAGAGTAGGAAGGTTTCCTCTGATTCTGTATGTAAGATAAAATAAGCCACAGCAGCAAAGTGCATTGGAGGAGTTATTCTTTAATCAGTGGGCCCGATTCTCCTCTTAGCTACGTTGTGTAAAAAATAAAAGATTTCAGCAAATGTTTGAAGATAGCTTTCAGTGAATGATTTTTTCAAGTACATTTTCCAGAGAAATTTAAATTGTGAACTCCTCTATGAAATTTTATTGTGGACAATCAAACACCCCCCCCCCGCAACATTTCTTTTATTCTCAAAAAATGCTTTTTTTAGCTATAAGTACAAGGGAGATTATTTTTATTGACTGGATGATACATTTCTTTGTGATGAATCACCTCAGATTGCTTCAGTTAAGGTGGTTCTATAACACCATGAAACAATGTGAGATCTTTGAAACAACTTGACATACTACCTCTTGAAGTGATGCATTAGACATGGAAAAGAGGAAGTTTTTTCAACAGGAATTTTGTAAAAGCAAGCTATACCAAACAAAAGGAGGACCACATGCTACCTTCAGTAGGTAGTGTAAGCCAGGGGATTTCCCTCTTAGCAGATTCCTACCCTTCTCCTCCTCTTTAGTAATTCATTTGGTAATAATTGACATAAAATATATTTTTAAGTCAAGAAAATACAGTAAAACTCCTATACTAAGTGGATCTGTGGGGGCTCAGGAGTTCACTAACTACCTTGCCTAGGCAATATTCATCCCTTTTTACATCAGTCTGTTCATTCTTAGTAACTCTTTCATAGTTGTGGTATCTGCAGTTGTGCACCCTATGGTAACCATGGTTACAGCAGGGCTGCAAAGCTTGGTTTTGCAGGCAAGCCTGAATACCTGAAAAATCCCCCTACAATCTAAGTATCAGGAAGATATTGATACAGCTTTTGGGCTTGTTCAAGAGTGAGGTTAGCAGCTATAGTAGGGGCTTCTCTTACTAGTAGGCAGTTCCAAATTCCTACCTCTTGCCTTGGAATGGAGAACTCTCCTTCAGCCTTTATGGAAGTAAGACTTCACCCAGGAATCACTCAGTCACTTTAATCAGCAAATGAACCACCCCCATACTCCTGCAGCATCTGTCCCTCAGTAGCCCACCAGGGAACCTCTTTCCCTTTGGGCTCCAGCCATTCCTCACATGCAGTGTAAGCTCACAGAGATCACATGCTCATACTGCTCCTTGGCCTGTCCCCCAGCCCAGAGTTCAGCCTCGTATGCCCTCTTGGGCAACCCACACAATTCCTTCTCCACTTACAGAAGAACTGGCAACAGGAAGTAGAATTTCCCACCATGTCTAGCCTGCAAGAGTTCTGTTGGTGGTGGAGGCCAACTTCTCATGTTTGCTCATCCTCCTGTCTATCAGGGGCCCAGCTTTCACAACACTGCTGCTGATCTGCAAAGTGAGGCTCCAAAACGTCCCCTTTGTATGGTTCCCACTGAGACTTTGAGAATTACCTGACTGCTATTCCGAGCTGTCAATACTACACAGCAACATTTTAGTGACTGAAACCTTTCCATTTGGAACTACAGGGGAAACTTATGTAAACAGGATGAAAGCTGAGTGGAATTACTCTTTTACAAAGTTTTATGGGGACATCCAAAATCTTCATAAAATTAGGGATTCAGATTATCAGTGTTCTTCTGATTATGCTTTAGAAAGCAGGTCAAGCTTCTACGAAGTTAAGTAGCTCACCAGAGGCAGGAAGGAAGGGGCCTCCTGGAGTAGAGCAAGTTGGTTGACTTTCCCAGGGCTGGTTAGCTCAGCAGAGGACAGCTGTAAAAGAGGTTCAGGCTTGTGGTGCCTCTAAGCTTCACAAGCGCAGAGCTTCAGTCTGGCAGATCTTAGGTTCTTAAGAGTTGTCAGGATAGAGTTTAAGTCAATTGAATGCCTTGGGATTATTGACTAATTTATCCAGTGAGCTTTGAATATCTGGAGTTCAGTTAAATGTGGTTGCACTCTACCTGCGTTGCAATTTGACTCCTGGTCTATCCTTCACACTGACATGAGCCTTACACTAAGGAAAACTGGGCAACTGTAAACGTTACATAATATAGTCCATATGTCTAGTTAGGTAAAGGAAAATACTTGTGTGGCCCATAAAATCAGGATTTGCTAATTTATATTCCCAACATAGAACCTCTTACAGAGCTCCAGGAATATTTGTGAATAATGAGGTGGTACTGAGATGCATTTGTATAATTGTATTTGAGGAGTTGCTGTTTATAGCCAGTAGGATTACAGTTAAATACAAGTGGAAAGTGTGCATGTTCCTGTATATTTCATAGAAAGATTCCTCGTGTGAAAGTGTATGTCTGACAAATGATTGCTGAACACGGCACCCACAAATGCATTTATAATCTTTGCTTGTCTTGTTGCACATTTTGCCTTGGTTCATAGCCCACTGGCTGAGCACTATTCCTTACCACTCACTGACATATTTTGTATTACAATTTATACATTGTGAAATGTTTTCTATTTCAGATTCTTACCTGACCCAGATAGTTACCCAGTGCTTAGTGCAGATTATTATCTGGGAATTTGCACAGCCAAGGGAAAGTTTTAATTTATATTCTTGACATTTCAGCTGATGCTTATTTTTTGGACAATAAGATTAAATTTACTTAGCTACATTTGTTCACAAGCCTCACAGCCACTTGATTCTAATTCTTTTGTAGCCTGTGTACCACCTTGGCACCAACAGAAAGCTATCTGAGATGTGCACCGGCTTTAGGAGCATTAAGCCTGTATGTTTTATATGTAATAGTGGCAAATAACTTGTCTTGTATATCTAATTTATGTGATGTAAGAAGGTACGGTCCAAATAGTTTTTTACATTTCTGAACTGAAAACCAAACCATCCACCCCTATGAGCACATCCAGTGCTGGCCAATATCGAAGATAGAGCACTGGATTATATGGCTATGCCAAATCCTATGTTCTCTTGCTCAACTCCACTGAGCTATAGCTCAGACCTATACATCAATTAACAGAGAACCACAGATACCCATCTCATTACTAAAACATGCACAGAAATGAAGGCCATTCCTATTTGCCACAGAGGGCACTAGACTAAATGAACACAATGAACTTGTCAATTCATGCCAGCCAGAAACCTGGTGAGTGGCTCATTCCTCCTACCCTGAGATCAACCTCATTTAACAACATGCCAACTAACCAGATGAAAGGGGGTATTAAAGAAGGGGGATCCACCCTAGAGGGAGGGAAGCAGGTAAGCCCTATTTGCAACTTTTCAATGCCCAGCTGTAGAAGAGTTGACTCATCCCTGGTATTCCCCCTCATGGTTGAGCAGGGCATAGCTGCTCTCTCCTCTACTGCCCCCTGCCAACAGTTGCTCAGGTTCTGGGGTATTCTGCCTCTTCTGAGCCCTCTAGCCAAGTGACATTTAATCTTATCCCATCCACGGTAAACAGTAAACTAAAATCAAACAAACAAACTTTTTCACCCCTATCTAGGCTCTCCAGGTTTGTTCTCCTGCTCTGGTTCAGAGCAACACCTCTCAGTGCTTTCTCACTGGAGGTCTGGCTCCCTATTCAATAGTCCTCCTCCTTGTTTCAGGTGTTTCTACACCATCTTTCCCCACAGTCGATATGGGGTATTCAAGCCCTCTCTCTTCTCTGGGTTTAATCCAGAGATGCTGTGGCAAGAAGCTAAGCTCTACTCCGTTAGACGCCCTAGTGCCTCCCTAGATATCTTCCTACTTTAGCCTTCCTGCAGGCCCTCTCCCAAAGCTCCTCCCTGGACTTACTATACATCTGTCCTTCTGTAGCTTGTTTGGTCAGTTGGTCTATCCATCCTACCTATCCTCTCACAATTGTCAAAGAACTGCGGAATTCTTGTTTTCTCTGCAGCCTCCTTCTGTTCCAGAATTCCTTTCTTTATACTAATTACCTAGCTCCTTCCCAGCTGGCCTTTATCTTTAATTAAACCTGGCCCACCCTCCAGGGGTAGCGTGGTAGTATAATTGATCTCTCAGGCCCACATGGATCCTTTCAGTTTCTGTGTGGGACTGTGGAAGGGCATAACCTTATACTGACAGAAAGGGGACTAATGAACTACGAACTTCTCTGGGCTTGTTCTCCACCAACCAGGTGCACCTGCAAGGCTTGTTCTGTCTGGAAGGGTGGGACCTTAAAAGGGAAAACCTGCCAGAGGAAGGGGGCGATGAGCAACGGAAAGTCTGTTCTGCCTGTCTCCCTCCTTCCCTCGGCTGTTGGGGTGGGGTGGGCATGCATGTGTATGTGATGGGCTGAGAGAAGAACAGTGCCAGGACCTGAAGGCGAGGGGGTCTGAAGCAGACTTAAGAGGGTCCCTGTGACTCACAGGGTACACACGTTATCCTTTACAATGGGGCTTTCAAATCATTCGGTCACAGACTGGCCCATCATGTGCCACAATTTGCACTTGCTGATGAGTAAATGTGAAGGGTATTTTTCCCCTTTGGAGCCATCCCAGCAGGCCAGCAACATCTACTCTTTGTTAAGATCTGGATGTAGCATTTACTCCAGAATGCATATACCAAAAACTGTTTGTAGTGTTTTTGTAGTCTTGTTGGTCCCAGGATATGAGAGAGGCAGGGAGGGTGAAGTAATATCTTTATAGGACCAACTTCAGCTGGTGGAAGGGACATGCTTTAAAGTTTCTCAGAGCTAGAAAGAAAGACCTGAAGAAGAGCTCTATGAAGCTCAAAGCTTGTCCATTCCACCAACAGAAATTGGTCCAATAAAAGCTATTACTTCACCCACCTTGCCAATCAAATGTAAGGAATGTTTATAAGATCTTATACATAGTAATGGCAAGAAGAGTATATTTTTCCAAAGGTATTTAACACTTAAAATCACTTGTTTTTCAAAAGAAGACATCAGGAAATAGATAGTCTTTTAATAAAATCTACTTACTTCACAGGTTTGACAGAGCTTAATGGAGCACATATGATTATACAAGAAACAGATTCAATTTTCACACTGCAGAGATCATTATAAGAGACATGTACTGCATTATAAGGAAGAAAGAGCCATTTAACCCAATTATGTGGAAAATAAAATGCTTAAAATAATGAACTTCTTGTGCTTACAGAAGTAAATCATAATAACAGATTAATCCACTGAAAGAAAACTTCTGTGCACAAAAGCCAAATATACTGACATATTAAAAGTTCTCAAAAGATGAGTCTTTGGGCAAAAATGAGTGCAGTGACATGGAACTGAAGTTAGATAAACATGATACTGCATCACACTGATATCCTGCACTGCTGTTACTATTACATTTTTTTAACCTTCTCATCATTTTCTTAAAAGAGAGTGTCACTGTTTTCTAATGGCTAGATTATGACTTGGCCTACACATGAAGGGGAGTAAGAATTCCTGTGTGTGGACTCCCTTGACCCTGAATCTGGGTATGCAGGCACAGTGTGGTCCATCTAATCGCTGCTTCAAAAGCCGGAGGGCAGGAAGTGGGTGGAGTCTTGTCCAGTTGCCCTGGTGCAAGAGGTGTCATAATTTGTTGCAGGGACAAGCTAGCATCAAATTAATGCTTTTGGGAGCAAGCAGGAGATAGGGAGACAACTGTACCTCAGAGAGATGCTCTTAGTGACTGTATCTCTTAGAGCTTTTTCTGGGGTGGTTTGGCTTGTGTAGCATCTTTACTCAAGGCGTAATGGTACTTAAAGTAATGTTTTGAAAGATAAAAAAACCCTACTTCTATCACAAAAAAGATGGCAAGTTGGGGCCTAGAGGAGAGATTGATTATAGCACATGCAGTCCTGTCTCTGTTTCATGTCATGTAATTAATTTCTGATGTTTTTTTTTTCCATCTAGGTCAGAGGGCAAAACAATGAGATTTTATTAGATTATATTTGCACAGTTGCAACAAGAAAGAAGTTCAATGGTTAAATTAAAATATTTTCTTTGATTTTATCAACTGTTTAACAAACAATGTCTTTTCAGAAAAAACAAGTGGATAAAATAGGAACAGTCATGCAGAAATGTTCACAGGATTCAGCCTGTTGAAATTAAGTGAATGGCTGACTAGAACTGCAGCCTTGAAATCCATTTCTTTTTTTTAAATGACAAGTTTATTCTGTTTTGTTTCTTCTCCTGCACTTTTCACCATACTGTCTGAGCACCTAGAATGCTCACTTCTTCACCCTTTTCCTCTCAGCATCTGGATTTCTAGAAAGATGGTCTATTTTGTTAAACTGTCGAAAAAAAATAAAAAAAAAACATTTTACATTTAAACTACATACATCCTTTCCTGTGGTAACTTCAAATCTAAACAGATCAAATCTAATTGCCCTTCATTTCTTTCCTCTTCTGTCCAGAATGGCTAGGTGCTAAAAAAGAACAATTTTGTCTTCAGGTCAGCCCCATCTCATCACTTCAGACATGAAACAAAATGATTCTCAAAAACAAACATAAGGCAAATGTTTCAGTAAAAAAGTCACATAAATCCCAAAGGAATCATTCTTTGCTGTGACTTAAAATTCTGGAGGCCAAATCTGCGAACCTGGCATGCCTTAGTTCCCTATCAGTAAAATAGGGATACAGATACCTATTTCCTCCTGCTTGTTGTCTGTTTTGTCTATTTAGATTGTAAGCTCTTTGGGGCAGAGATTGTTGCTTACTCTTTGTATGTTCAGCACCTAGTACAATGGGGCTCTATACTCAGATGAGGCCTCTAAGTACAATATAATGAGTACTTTCATTTGACTGCATGAGATGATGAATCATCTAGCAAGGACTACTTGCATGAATATGCGTTTCAGAAAGCACTAAGTAATTTCTATTAACAATTACTGAAATCAAGCCAACTCATATTGTGTGGGAGGAGAGAGGAACATTTACAGCTCTGACAGCTCAGTAATATTAACATTACAGTTGTATTATAAACTAAACTTTTTATGTGAAATATTTTTTCTCTTTTCTGTAATGGTTTTGTTTGTTTTCCTCCTATCATAAAAAGCAACATTTACCAATGACATCTCTCTTATGTCAGGTTGGATATTAGGAAAAACTTTTTCACTAGGAGGGTGGTGAAACACTGGAGTGGGTTAGCTTGGGAGGTGGTAGAATCTCCTTCCTTAGAGGTTTTTAAGGTCAGGCTTGACAAAGCCCTGGCTGGGATGATTTAGTTGGGGATTGGTTCTGCTTTGACCAGGGGGTTGGACTAGATCATTATGGAGATAAGATAGCATATACTTGCTCATTCACTTGCTGCGTGTTGCACCTGTTCTCTATCCACAATAAGTCTCATGTTTAAAAGTGACTTTTGGAAAAGAGACTAAAGCTCCAAAAGTCACCAAGGTAGTTTTGAAAATGTTCTTCTGGGTCAATTGCTTTTTCATTTCAGTGTTTCCAAAATGAAATATTGCGGTATTTCAGTTCCATGAAAAATGCCAGGTTTGGGGAAGTTTTGTCTCAATTTGGGAGGAAACAAATCCAAAGCTCAACATTTTTCACAGAGTTGAACTTCATTTTCCTGGCCAGCTCTAGTTATTTGTATTAGAGTGGCACCAGGGGCGGGGAGCGGGGAGAACTGAACAAACACGTAACAGAAAGAAGATCCCTGCCTAGAAGAGCTTACAATCCAATGGGAACTATACAGAAAATAGAGCTGGAATGGAACAAGGTGGATGGAGGAAGCATAGGCTGGATTTACTTGGAAAGTATCCATATGTAAATAATGTCATTAGCTCTGGAAGGACTTAACTGGGTTCACAATAACATTTTCACTATACTGCAGTTCAGTCTTTGATGCTGTTCCAGGGAAAAAGCCTGTGAGTATAGAAACTGCTTCCTCTTCTCCACCTTATGCTGGGACCCACTGGCAGCATTTCTTCTTCCATTCAGATTCCTTTCCAAGATATGCCTCCTCCTTCTGCCTAACAAGGTCTTTTGGGCATAGAGCGGGAATAGGTCTGCGGGCCTATTTTTAGTTTTGAAGTGAACCCTCTTATCACCCAATAATGCAGGCTGGAGAAACTTGGGAGAAAACTTGCATTGCTCATTCCAGCTTGAAAATGAAGATGACTGTTCTCTCTCTCTTTGTGTTTGTATCCGAGGAGATAATAGGTAGAAGGTAAGGTGAATGAAAAGGACCAGAGTTAGGTGGGGCATGTAATTCTTTTGGAATCCCAAATCCAAATGTCATTGCTTGGGCCTATCTCCAGGTTTTGCACAATCAGAGTTTGAAACTATTGATAGGTTAGTGTTCATAGGGCCTAATTCAAAGCCCTGTGAAGTCAAAAGAAAACTTTCCATTGACTTGGTCAGGCTCTAGATCTTGCCCATAATGAGCTAGCAATTCATTGCTTTCTTCTTGCAAAGACCTAGTTCAAGAACTATTTGAGAATGTCAGAACAATGTAAAATGTTTTGCTATTGGAAGGATTTTAGAGAAAAAATAAGAGAAGTGACACTTTGAACTTCAAAAACATCATGAGACATTGATCTGTAAAGGATTGTAATACAGATTTCAGTAGTGGAAGCTATTATGTACTGCAAGTGGAGTAAAACAATGAAGTCAAGGAAGGCAAGACAGAGATTAATCTGAAAAGAATCACTCTGTACACACACTAAGGATTTTAGAATGTTCAAAGATAGCTCAGGAATGTTTTACACTTTTGATGCCAGTGCATCAGTGAAACCGGTGGGGATGCAGTGGGGGCTCAGTCCTGGTAAGCTCGCACGTGTGTGTGGTGGGAGGGACGGAGGCAAGAGGAGGACCATGAGGGACTGGAGCAGCTGCTGTGGTGCCCAGAATTGGGCCGGGGAACACGTAGGAATCTCGGAGCCTCCTGCCAGGTGCCCACTGGTGAGTCTCAGTAGCTTGCCTTGCTCCCCCTCCTATTGCCTGCCCCCTATTCACAGCGCGTTTCTGCTTCCTACATCATATGCTACTTGTCATATATACATAACATCTATTTCTAAGATACAGAATCCCTTTTCTTTTACAACTAGATATGCCTCTTTCATCTTCTTTGGCACTGGTCCAGCAACTAAAAAAACATATAGGACCAAATTGTGATGGCTTTATTTAAGGAGAATTTAAATGGGATGTAAGAGCAGCATTGACATTTACTAAGTGAATCTCACCCTGTTTGAACTGTGTGGTTTAGCTGCGATTAGTCAAATGTATTACTTTGAAAATCACTTTCTGTGAACATTTGTGACAAAAAACATTGACTGCACAAATATTTGTAGGAAGCAAACTCCAAAAAGGGTGAAAGCTGGTGCTAAAGCAAATTCATTGGAAATTGGAGTGAATATTCCTGGCTGCTTCTTTTTAAAAAGCATTTACTTACAACTGGTTTTGGTTGAACTGTCCATTCTTGAAAGACTCACAGTGCAAGGCCAACAAATAGACACATCTGTGGCTCTGCAGATATGCCATACTGACTATATTTATGCAAATAAATGAGTTTTTGGTTCACTGGCCAAATCAAAAAGAAATAAATACAAAAAATTGTTTCAGGTCAGCCTGAAACTAACACTTGTTGAATTTTCTGGCTAACTAAGAAGCCAAAAATCAAATTCATTTTGAGTTGAACAAAACATTTTTTTAACCTGAAATGAAACATTTCATGTAAGTTTTTAAAGCTTTTCAAAAATAGATTAAAATATAGGAAATTTTCTAAACAGTCCTTTCAAATTGAAAAATTAAGGGTTTTTTTTTTTTAAAAAAACAGGTATTCTCTGGGACTGAAAAAGTGGTTGGCAACTGGGGGACTTACTTATTTCTACTGAAGGTAGAAATATTGCTAAAATATTGACTGCTATCTTTTTGAGGATGAAATAGAAAAAAAGTGTTACTCATTATGTATACATATGTATAACAGGGTGATGCATACAATTGTCTGAAGAAAATACTTTTTACTTAAAAAGGGGATTAAACAATATCTTTAATGTCTGATTTTCTCCTTTACACATCTTTCTACTGTAGTTTTTATCTCTGTGTTAGTTTTGCTGTGGAAACTACTGAAGAATCATCTTAAAGTTCATCTCCGCAGGCAGAATCAAGTGCTTGACAGCTGTTTCCATTTCCAACAGGTTGAGTGGGAATCCAAATTGGAAATGTGATTCCACTGAATGCATTTAGCCTGACCCACCTTATTCCTGCTACAGAAGCATATTTTCTTTCTTCCAGATGTTTCATGAGTATGTTCTGTATGTGCAAATGAGTACAGATCTAATGTTTCATCAATGCTTTTGGCAAAAGGTTTGTCCCACGACAACTAACTCTCCATTTTCAGAATTCAAAGTTGAAATGGACACAAGCTTTGTTTCCAACAGTAGCAAACATCGCCATTGCTTTTTATCTTCACTAGGTCATTTTTTCACTGCTTTCACTTGTGATACAATCACCATCATTACTGCGTCAATTTTAAAAGATGGCATATGCTGTATGACACCTTCTGAAGTTTGTGCTATAAACTTTCTGAAGAAGAAACTTTCTCAAGGCCCATCGCACCATCAGGGAGCTGTGGCTGTAAATATAAATAAATAGGTTCCATAATAGCTGGCCTTGTGGTACCCTGGCTAATATGATGTGTAAATCAGATTTTATCTTGATTGAATTACAGGAGACATGTAATGATGATCTTCCCTTCAAAATATGCTAATTTGATATTCCACACATGGAAAAGCCTCACGCACCTTGAGTTATCCTCTGACCCTGAGCCTCACACATTTGTTTCCTTTCATATCTTGTAACTGGGCAGTATCCATCACAGAGAATACTGTCAAACATCATTCAGAGGGTTATTAATCAATAGTTAGAAAACACAACAAAATTAGCATTAAGAGTAGACAGATTAAGTCTCCTTCATGATCGGAGGACACATGTAAATACCCAGCCATTGTAAAAATATCACATACCAGAATCAACATTATTAATAAAAAATTTAGGCTGATTACAATTCAGTGCTGCAAAAATGAAATACATAATTGCCTATTTCACAACAAATGTTATACTGATCTGCTGTGGCTCGATCCACCATGCTTCGAGTCTCTCCCCAATATGCAGCTAAGAGTCCATGAGGCCTCCAAAACCTAGCCCTTGGCTCAGAGAAGTGCTGACAAATCATTGACTTTTGAAAATAATGTATTGAAAACAATAACATATACACAGTCCTAACAGATAAATTATTCTGTATTAAATCTCTCATTAAAACCTACCTATTCCATAATGCCTAGGAAGCTTAATGGTTATGCAGCTGGTATGCTGTGACCACCGCTATTACACCTGACATAACTGCCTTACAGACTTGGGCTCCCCTCTCTGTTGTATCTGCCTGTTATATCATGTCTTTTGTTTAGACTGAAAGTACTCTGGGACAAGGGATATATTTTTGTCACATGGTGTATACAATAAATAGCGCAGTGTTTCCCTGATCCTTGAAAGTCATCACTATCATCATGAGCTTGTTGTGCCCTGTCCTCTAGCAACAGTAAGTCCCATTTTTAAAAGGGATTTTTGAAAAGGAGACTAAGGCTCCAAAAGTCACTAGGGTGTTTTTGAAAATGTTCTTCTGGGTCAATTACTTTTTCATGTCAGTGTTGGGCATAGAGCATGTCCTTCCATAACCTTTCATGTCAGGTCTTTTGGGCATAGAACATGAATAGGTCTGCAGACCTATTTTTAGTGTTGAAGTGAACCCTGTCAATAGATACAGGTTTCTTTGTCACGCGACTGGAGAAACTTGGAAGAAAACAGAACTTGCTTTGCTCATTGCAGCTTCAGAACGAAGACAGCTGTTCTGCACTGCAACGTGAGCTTACTTGTTTTCTTCTGAGGACACATTAGAAAAGAGGCAATTACATTGCAATGTACCAGCATCAAACCTTTGTCATACTTAATATCGCATGGTGAAATGTTGAAAAACTAAAATACTTCTAAAGGAATTTGGAACTGTGACTGCGTATTAGGTTTACCTGGCTTAGGGAAAATTCCCCCCTCTCTTTCAGTGAGTAGATGGGACCCACAGCTGCTAGGCCTGCCCATCTGGCTCTGTAGCAAGTTTCTCCCAGCTCTTGGAATCGGTGGAAGTCCTGCATTACAGCATTCAAAGGCCAGAGAGGAGGAGGGTAGAGGCAAGGGGCTGTCACTTTCCTCAGGATGTTCACCTGCTGACCCCCAAAATGTCCAGGGATATCCAGACAAGTTTTAAAGTTGCCAGAAGCATCATTAAAACCTGAAGAAATCCAATCCTCAACGCTGATGCTTTACAGCAGCAAAGGGAGGGAACAAAAAGCATTACAATTCATATTGGTGCAGTGCTAATAGGGGAAGAAATATAAGTTCCTAGACTCAGCAATGCTTTTTTTCTTTTTTGAGGGAGGGGGCATTTTCCCTTTAAAAATAATTCCTGCTAATGTTTATGGGAGTTATAGGTGTGCAGCAGGGGGAGATGAGAATTCTTTCCTGTGCTTATAGAAAATCCAGTACACTCTGACTGGCAATAAAAAGCCTGAGAATTACATCCCGTCTTTGTATATTACTCTAGAATATATTACATGCTTTTCTATATTTTCTTTCCCAGCCTTCAACAAGGAAAACACCAGACTAAAGATGTTGAAAGTTGAAAATTCTGATGCAAAATCAGGGAAGTCCATGAAAATCAGGTACATTTTAGAAGCAGGCAAATACATTTTCAAAAGATGTGAGAAGGCTCATAATATACTATCTTCAACAGTTAAGCTGGTGGTGGATAACTAGTGAAATGATAAACTTACTCAGGGGGATTTAATTTTTTCCAATGTAATTTCAACATTTAATTTCTTGAATTGCTTGATGTAACATAATCTTATACAGAAACCATTGCAAAGCATAGGCCATAAATTTCATAACTATCAATTCCTTTACAAAAACAACAAAGGAAGGAAAAGAGCTGCTGAACAAGAGGAATTTTCCTTGGATTGTAGAAGCAAATTTCTAAAACTGAAAATATAACGTAACAAAACAAAACAACCCCAAAACCAAAAACTCTCTTCAGAAGTGAATCAAAGTGCAAGATAATATTAGAGTCCATAGACCTAGTGAGGTAAGTAAAGCTTTTTTGTGCAGCAGACAAAGCTTTCTTGGAATTAGTCCCAGACAGGAACGAAATCGTGCTGGATCTAAAACCCACCAAAACCTTCCTGAACCTTCCATTCAAATGGAAGTTGCACTTTTTTGACCTTGCTTTCACTAATATATAGCACAGCAGATAAAAATACATTAAAAACTATCCACATGCAATTTTCCACTAGGGGGAAAAAAGGAAGACAGAAGTAAAGAACCACACATAACAGATGTTAGTCATAACACCCGCCCCCCGCCCCCAGTTCAGCGAGGTACTTGAGCTCATGACTAACCTGAAACATGAGATTACTTACGCAGGGTCTACTCATATGCTTGAAGTCAGGGGTGTGCTTGCAGAACCATGGCCTCATTGTACCATTGGAGGGTACTCATATTCCATGGTGATTCAAATGGTGACTAGACTAGTTCTAGCATGGCATAGGGGGGCTGTTAAAGATTAGACTCATCACTTACAAACACAGTCTATCTGTGTTATAGATGTGCTTTACAGTTTCTCAGCACTTCGGGTACTGTAGATTGAATTCATTCGTAAACTTTGCAATTATCTACATTGCTGGTTGTAGCATTTCAAAAAGAAAAGCTGATGTGTGAACAAATTATTGTTTGTTTTGCCAGTTAGATATGGTGCGTTGCTAAGATAAAGAAAGTTCTCGGCAGTGCTTTATTTGTAATGGAGGAGGTGCTGGGGCTCAAACGGGGCAGCTGGAAAGTGGCAGCTGCTGGCCGGACGCCTGGCTCTGAAGGCAGCGCCACTGTCAGCAGCAGCATCACAGAAGTAAGGGTAGCATGGTATATTATTGTCATCCTTACTTCTGCGCTGCTGCTAGTGGTGGCACTGTCTTCAAAGCTGGGCAGCTGGAGAGTGGTGTCTACTGGCTTGGAGGCTAGCGGTGTCGGGACTATGAACTGCCACGTCTAGAAGTGCCATATCACAATCCCCAGCACAAATTAAGCACTGGCTCTACGACAGTACAACAAACTTGATCTGTAGGGTGTCTACAAAATGTAAAATAACATTCACTTAGCCTTGTACATTGCTGATTCAAAACTTTATATAGTATTTTCACCCCATAAAGGTGTTACTAGTTCATTTATCTGTCTTTCCAGCTGAACATATGTAATGGCTTCTTACAGAAGAAGTAAATGCACGCAGTGGGAAAAGTTTCTGCTCTTATTGTAGATAGACAAGGGGTGTGTGTTGACGTTATTCAAAGAAATGTAGAGTAAAATACGTATTTATTTAATTGACTCTTTGCAGACACTTTTTTCCAACCCTCAGTTTTTAGAAAGGCTTAATATTCCTCCAGGCATGAGAAGACAGTGTAGGGCTGCCTGTCTGTCATTACATGATTCCAGATCCTCACAGGTAAGTGTGACACCAAGCATGCATACACACCTGCTTTGCAACATTACCCCATATCTCTTTTAGAAGTTTAGAAAAAGAAAAGGGAATGGTGGAAATAAAATATCTTCTGGGAATAGGATGGTTCAGGTGATTAGAAAGCACAAGCATATTTCAGCTTAACTTTCCCACAATTACTACATACTGTCAAAGACAAACAAACAAACAAACAAACAGTTGCTGTTCATCTAGGAGCAGGGCAAAGAAAAAGAGACTGAGATCCCGTATGTTTCCTTTAACTTTCTGTAAGGCACTCAGTACTGAGATGACTATTATATGAAGGCTTAGGTGACAGATTAGATAGATAGATAGATAGATAGATAGATAGATAGATAGATAAATAAATCATGAGGAGATACATAGCCTTTCATCTCTAAATCATCAGTTGTAAACTTGCTAGGCTGCAAGTCATTGTTTGGAAATGTAAGATGAGTGGTTAGTCTCAATTTTGTTCATGTGAGTTTCCATATCACTAAAATACTCTCTAGCAAGTAAGCAAACCAACCAGATATTACCAAAATGAACACCTATTACAACATCTTCCCGGCAGAAAAGACAAGGATGGAATGGGCACCAAGGAACCTTCAAGGAACTTGGAGGGAGGCACACAGTTTGCAGGAGTGAAGAGTTTGGAGGAGAAAGTCAGTCTGTGTGTACATGGTTAGAATACTAGTTATAATTGCATATCTTAATAAAGAGCTAGTTTAGTTTTACAAGAATGGAGTCCTTTCATATTATTACCCAGCATGAAATACATAAAACTGACTTGGCGTATGACTACACTGCCAAAACAAAAACAAAAAAAAACCACCCAGCAAGTTGAATAGCCCAAGTCAACTGACTTGAGCTTGCGGGGCTTATGCTAGGGGCTAAAAAAACCACTTGGGCTAGAGCTCGGGTTCCAAAACTCAAAGAGGGGGGTAGGGCTCAGAGCTCGAGCTCCAGCCAGAGCAAGAACTTCTATCCTGCTATTTTTCACCTTGTAGTGTGAGCCAGAGTCAGCTGACCTGGGTCTGAGACTTCTGTCATGGAGTTTTTTTTTGTTTTTTTGTTTTTTTGCAGTGCAGACATATTCTTTCAGATTGAATTCTCCTCTTCCTGACCAGATCAGAGTAGAAGCACAATGGTAGGGGAGAATGAAGAATTGTATATATTTCTTCTTCCCATGCTGTAACTCCTCTATGGATAAAGAGAGGACTTCAAGCTCCAAAGTTGTTAATTTCTAGCACCTTCACCAGCACTAAACTTGCTTCAAAAATATTTGTCCTCCATTTTGGGCAAGAGTCCAGAGTATTTCAGTACTCATTACTTTCAGAAATGAAAGGAGGAAAAAAGGAAGAGATTTTCCTTTCAAATATTTCCCCAGAATATCTGAAAGTGGCTGCTTGGTATGTGTCTGGCTAGGAAGAGGACAAAGCTCCCCTTGTGAATAAGCAAGCTGGATTTTGAAACATTTCTCCTTTTGATTTCACCTTTTTATTGTTCTTGTTCTGAACATGAGCTTACATCTTATAGGTTTTAAGGTTGTTTTTATGAAAAGGGATCTCATTCTGGTTTTTAATTTATTTTGTGTATATGCAAACATAGAATTTGCCTTCCTTGGAGCCCTTAGTCTCAATATATGGGAAGGACAAAAGCATGACAACAATATATTGAAAAGGGGGAATGACACTAACAGGAGAGGAAGAAGCACAGTGAGGAAAGTAATAATGGGAGAAGAAATAAGTTATCTGCTGTGATTGATTTAGAAATCTAATAGTTGCTAATTGTCTCTTCTCATTTATTACTACACAACAGTCTGTTTAATTAAAACCCTTCAGTGCTGTCTTGAATGATAACTAACAGTGCCTATTCCCCTTCAGACTCTATCCCATTGCCCACCCTCACCAGCCTCCTTATGGCACTGTCAGGGAACAGTGAACAGTTGCCAGTGACCATGTACTTAGGTTGTTACCAATTCATGACACAGCCTCTTCAGTGTCTTCCTCTCTGAAGCACTTGCCAATGATTCACTGAAGTAACAGCCAACCAGACATAGCTCCATGGATCTTTACAAGGTGCTGCTTGCTAAGTATAAAAAGCATGGTTAAAGCATGAAATAAAATATGATTAAATGAAATATAAGCTTAGCTGGGAACCACTAAAACTGATAACCCACCGATACTTAGTTAGAGAAATTGGCATAGTCATAATTCATTTGTGCAAATCTCAACTGCAGCACTTTCCATGCACCAAGTCCTTGCATTACTGCATATCACAAGAAAACGACTGCCAGGAGACACCCTGTAGGTATGAGAATAAATTTTCTAAAGGGCTAAGAGGCCCACTTTGCTTTTTGTAGGAGCAAATACCTCTTAGTGTAATACAGCTGTGACCACTCCAGAACTGTGGAGAACCCCAACCACTGGATCATCCTTCCTCACATTTCTTCCCCTTCCGGAATTGATACCTGGGCTTTCTATATGCTTACTTGGCTAATAATAATAGTGGTTTACCAAAGAAAACACGATCATAAATTCTCCCTAGGTTGCTAGCTAGATCAAAATTGGCCCCAGGCATGTTTAATTTATGGTTAGCCTTGACAGTTTATTTTTCTCTATCCTTGTGCAGTAATAATTATCTGGTACCCCTGACAGGGGCTGCTAATTTTTCTTGTATATTCAAGTTGGGAACATTTATGGCTGTTAACTTTGTGGCTGGTACACCCACAAAGCTGTACAACAACCTCCCTAATACAAAGAAGTTTAATGAACTTTTGCTTGGACACAGTTTGCACATAATTTGCTTGGACACCATTTGTTGTGCTGTCTTTGCCTACTTGGGCCTATATAAGCGGTGCCTAAAACTATTAGGCATCAAGCTCCCATCTGACACTGATCTGAAACCATTAGAAATCAAGTTGAACATGGACCCTGTTTTTGGTAACATAATTTTCCACTGGAAGAATTGCATACAATTGTTTCTGATGCGTTAGGTTGTCATGACTGATAAAATGTATCTCTTTTCCCCATGTATATGTGTGTGTGGTTATGTAAATATTGTATACTTGTAAGAAAGAGAAAGCTCTTCTTAATATCTTCTAGCATGAGGTCCTTTAACAAAATTTATAGCACCATGGAGATAGTGTTTTACCCACAGTTTTTGGCCTAATCCTGCAGCTCCTCCATGCCCATAACTTCCATTGGTGTCAATAGCAGTTTTTTGGTATAAGAACTTCAAGTTCAGGTCTGTAGAATCAAAAAGTCATGAGCTCGTGAAAGCATCCTTCCCACTCAAAAAACTTGACAAATAGGTGCCAACTGACATCAAGTTACAAGGCACCATCAGATACATTTGATACTAGTAAAAATATCTGCTATATAGTCAAACATGTCAAAAGGCTTTTCTCTACCTCTATGACAGTTTGGCACAATACCAGGTTGCAATGCAAGACACTTCCAGGTACAGAGCTACTGTACAGTTCTTAAAGTGAGTGCTTTTGAATTCTTTGCCTTGGCCCAAAATGTTGCTCTTTCTAGTTCTCCTCCAAATAGATGTAACCTTAACAGTTCAAAAGCAGCATTAATTGTGAGCCCAATGTAATCTCTCCCCAGATTATTCCTGACAAAAGGAGGGGTAATCTGCAAGGGACTGATGTCCATAGCCCCATAGCTGGGTCTAAGAGTATATGTGCTAAATTGCACAGGTCATGTTTCTGCCCAAACACTACAATGGCCTGGCTCTACTTGCAGAAGAATATCTGCAAAGCATCCTCCCCATGATTTTTTCTGAGAGCCATAACTGAGGTGAAACACAACCACCCATGTTTTTCCAATCCCCCTTAAGCTTCCTCTGCCATGTGGACAGGAGCAAATGCCACCCACAGTCTAGCACCTAATATCTCCTGGGCTTTTGCAGGTCTTTATAATGATTGTGTTCCCCATTTTCCGTGTTTCAAAATTTCAAAAACAGAAGGAGGGCATTTAATTCAGTACATTGAGAGAGCAGAGTTTAAAAACAATCACAGAAATATAAGGCTGGAAGCTCAAGGCCATCTCCCCATGCTGAGGAGGAACCAAATGCACCTAGTTTAGATGATCCCTGCCAGGTTTTTGACTAATCTCTTCTTAAAAACTTCCAGTGACAGGGATTCCACAATGCAAATAATTTTGAGTTTGGTTCATTTTTGTTTATAGTAAATCCTAGGGGCTGCAATAAGACTGGGCCCCATTGTGTTAGGCACTGTACAAATACATAGAAAGGGTCAATCCCTGCTCCAAACATCTTCCAATCAAAACAGTTTAGAGAGACAAAATGTGGGAGAAAGGAACTATCCCCATTTTACAGCTGGGGAACTGAAGCTTCTTGGGCAGCCTTTCTCAGCTCACTCCGTCCATCTCCCATTTCTAGGTTCAGGACTCTGTCATGCTTTAGTATTCTCCTTTGATCCTAGGCTTAGCCCTGAGAAGAGTAAATTCTTCTGTCCTGGATGAATGCAGTTAACAGGTATTCTCCAATAAACAGTTTCCCCATTGTTTTCTTCAGGATTCTTTATCTGTGTCATTGCATTGCCCTCCCTCATTGGGTCTTTTAACAACCCTTTCTGATCTAACTCTGTTGTAAGTAACCTATCATACACAAACACACAGAGGCATGCACCATATTCCTACGAATACTACAGATATTGTCCAGTTCTCCACATCAAGAACAGAGAACAAGTATAGCTGCTCCTACAGCATGAAAAAATACTGGACCCTGACACATCCCATCTATTTTGAAGGCACAATGTGGGGGTTGGGGACTAAGAAATGATAGGGCCCTACAGACTCCAAGTGCTGGATCTATGAATTGCACTGTTATGGACGGATGCATTAGGATGTGGATTTTTGCAGTGGATGTGAAGCAGCCACAGTTATCTATTTAGCTAGTAGGCATTTAGGTTCGGAGGAAAGAAAGAAAACTGGATCCAGAAAGATCCAGGTGTTGTATTCATGATTTTATGAGGCTGCTGCATCAGTTTGCATTATGGTCTGGATTTTTTTAGGAGCACTAGCAGCTTTTATTTCCCCACCCTCCATTTTGTTTCACTGGAGTTAAATTTGGTTAGATCCAGGTGCCAATAATGTGTTTTTTCCCATGCTACTGGGCTGGTTACACTTCTTTTCAAATTAGTCCCCTCCCACCATACATAAATACTGCAAAAATCTGGATCTTGTGTCTGGCTCCAGCTGGATCTTGGACATATTTGACCCCAAGCCACCAAATTCTACCATCTGTCCAGTTTTGGTTGGTGTAGGAGCAGCTAAACTTGTTTCCTATTCATACTATGGAATTTTTTTTGGAGGTGGGTAAGGGTTAAAATTGGATGGATTAGGTAGGATCCATAAGCCAGATCTGGGGTTTTGTGGTGCTCCTAGGCAGTGATATACCACGGTGATGATTTTTCATGCATTAGGAACAACCAGACTTGTTTCTCTATATATGCATTAGAGTTTGGGGCCAACGTTTCGCTGGATCCTGGTACTAGATCCAGGGTTTTGCAGCGTTCCTACTACAGAGTGAATTGTGGTTTGGATTCCCTTTTTGCTCCAGTAGGAGCAGTAAGACTGGTTCTCTATTATGATACTGCAGATTGAGATATCAGGGCCAAAAAGCAGCAGAAGAGAGATGGATCCAGCTTTTACCTGATATTGTGTGTGACACTTATTTTCTGATTTATTTTGAAATTCCCAGTGCCTCCTGAGCAGCAAGGATTTTCTTTCTTACAAAATAATAATAAAAAGACAGCCCTGAGCATTGACCTGAGAGCTAAGTTTTATTAGCCAGCGTATGTATTATTCAGCTCTGGAATATTTCTTTCAATAATTAATATATTAATACAAAAAGAGACAATGCTACAGGGCGTTTGCAAATACCTTAATGAGTGCGAGGGGGCCCGTGGCCGCTAGGGGCCGATAGAGGGCTGGAAAGCCCAGGGAATCAATCAGACCAGGCGTTCGTCCTTCAGTGGTACGTAAACACAGCTGGGAATTGGGCAGGAGACTGACAAAGGGGGTAGAGAGCGGGAGAGAGAACAGTGCTTGCTCCAGCAACTAAGTGATCACAGAGTTCCCTTGATTGCTGCGTGGGGGCTTTAAAACCCGGGAGTGAAAATCTCCCTGCTGATTTTTATTGTGTTTGTTTCAATTGCATCACTCCCCCGCACCCGCGCCCTAGAAATAACACCAGCCACAACAAGTGGATGCTGAGAGCGTGGCTGGCAGCCGGACTGCGGGACGATCAGCTGCAGTGTAAACGGGCGTGAGAGGGAAACTGCCACAAGCAGGAGGACGCAGCCTTTTATCTGTAGCCAGAGCCGGGCTTGGTACAGGGATTATGTCACGTTGATTCACAAACCTTACAGCAAGCGCCGGGGTTGGGAAGACTAGTGATCACACACACACACACAAACACACACACGAGCACTTCCGCGCGCGCACACACACACACGAATCCTCTTTTTCTGGAGCAAGATTCTTGCTTGTTGTTGTTTTGCTAAGATCCGGGCTAAGAAGTGATCGTCGCTGATCAGAATTCTGCAGAGCCGGGCTCTCCGTCTGGCTCCCTCCAGGAGGTCTGGCTGCATATAAAGGGAGGCGAGAACGAGAAGTCATCAACCTGTAGTCTTGCTGGTCCCTACACCTGCAAACCTAGATTGCTTAGTGCAGTCCCCTCCTCGGGAGCTCTTTCTCCAGATCCTTGGACGAGCGAGAACAGCGTTGCTATTTCTCTGCCTAGGAACAGTAAGTATAATTTTTCGTTCCGTAGTATATTAATAAACAGGTAGCTATAAATGAGGGTCCTGTTTCTCGAGTGTGAGTGCGTGTGTGTTTGTTGTTCTTGTTGTTGTTGTTCCAAGGAAGCCACAGTTTGTATTTTTTTGTCATACAGGTATGGATGTTTGTCACTTAATATGCCCAGGTATGTACCTGTTACTAAGTGACAATTTAGTAAAACCTGCAGTATGATTAAAACATAAGTTCAATTTAGAATATACTGTATCATTCCTGCTTCTAATTAAGTTCTAAATGTATAGCAAAAGCTATTTTGTGTATATGTTTCATTGTGCAACATTTGATATATATGTATGTAAGATTTTATATATATAATATATATATATGTCTTGTAAAATTTGAATGCCATATAGAGTAGAGTTTGAAAGAGAAAACAATTATATACTTAAGTGCACTTATATGTATATATGCACACACCCATATCCATACACACAGTCATATAAAATCTATGGGAGTGTGTGTGTGTTTGTGTATATGATGTGTAAATGTGAATAGAGTGGGTAGTGGATGGCTGAATACCTTAAGAAATGGCACAATTTGCACTTGACCTACACCGTGGCCTCTTAGGAAAATGAACCAACCTTTTCTAAACCTTTTTATTTTCTTTGTTATTTTTGTGTGTACGTGTGTGTGTATGTGCCTCAGGTTAAGTACTTCTGCTGCATGAGAATAACCAAAGAGTGATCCACTCCCTTGTCCCTTATGGAGACCTCAGAGCCAGTGCTACAGCCGCCTTGTCCTCCTCCTCCACTTGACACTACAGCTACTGCCCTGGGTGCTGCTCCAAAGTTTGAGACGCTGTTGACAGGCTGAAGAAAGAGGGCTTGCAGAGACCTCCTCACTGTGTAAACAAAATGATGGCTGGAAGTTACTTCAACTCTCTACATATTGTTATTAATCAGTAATCGTATTGCTAGGCCAAAGCATTGCTTGGAGCAAATGAGAAAAGAGACTATTTGCATTTGGTTACAACAATAAACTAAAGACCTGAAACTTTTCTGTGTCAAGAAAACAAGAGGACAGTTACCTCCTTGCTTTGCATAAACATTTGCTCCTTGCAGGGTGCAGTCTGTGGAGTCTACAACAAAATCATGAATATGAACAGATGTGTGGATTCTGGATAGGCCACTGGAGCGTAGTAAGAATAAAGAGGCTTGGTGGATGAAGGGACAAGGCCTAGACTCTTTCTGAGATCAAATCTGAAGGCTGTATCTGTTATTTTTTTGACAGCAAAACACAATTATTTGTGTCAGACATCCTGGCTGATTTGAAAATGCAGATTTTGAGGTGGTTACAATTTTACAAAACACACATTCAGTTTTGCTAATACCATGATGTGCTGTGCTTCCAAGACACTGTCCTCCAAATGCAAATGGCTTTGAACTTCCCGTCATAGAAGTCCAGGTGTGACTACAGATATCACAGACTATTTTGTATTAAACAGATAAACAATTACAAGATGGAGGTTGCAATGGTGAGTGCAGATAGCTCTGGCTGCAACAGCCACATGCCGTATGGATATGCTGTCCAGGTTCGGGCTCGGGAGAGAGAACGACTGGCACACTCGAGGGCAGCGGCAGCTGCGGCTGTGGCAGCGGCAACGGCGGCAGTAGAAGGTGGGGCCTCATTAGGAGGCGGACCCTATCACCACTACCACCAGGTACAGAGTGGGGGGGCTTCCTCTTCTCACAGTGGGAATACATCACACAGCAGTTTGCTCCAGCATCAGAACGGTAGAAGGAGGAAGCGAGGGAGAAAGAGGAGCCAGTATCTGGGTAGCAGGGACTGTGGGGCCTCCTTCCCCTGTTCTGAGCTGCTACCTCTGAGTGGCTCCGAAGAGAGGATACTGAAGGACTTGAGTGAGGAGGAAGAGGAGGATGAGGGGGAGGATGAGGAGGAAGGAAAGTTCTTCTACAGTGATGAGGATGATGTGGATGAGTTTTCGTATTTGGACCAGCCGCCTGATGATTGTGGTGGTGGTGGTGGCCCTGGGGGCTACAGCACTATACGCTACAGCGAGTATGAGTGCTGCGAACGGGTGGTGATCAACGTGTCAGGACTGCGGTTTGAGACTCAGCTGAAGACCTTGGCTCAGTTCCCCGAGACATTGCTGGGTGATCCGGCAAAGCGGGGCAGGTACTTTGACCCACTCAGGAATGAGTACTTCTTCGATAGGAACCGGCCCAGCTTTGATGCCATCCTGTACTACTACCAGTCTGGGGGCCGTCTGAAGAGGCCAGTCAACGTGCCCTTTGATATCTTCACTGAGGAAGTGAAATTCTATCAGCTTGGGGAGGAGGCCATGCTCAAGTTCAGGGAGGATGAAGGGTTCGTCAAAGAGGAAGAGGATAAGGCTTTGCCCAACAATGAGTTCAAGAAGCAGATCTGGCTGCTGTTTGAGTACCCAGAGAGTTCTAGTGCAGCCAGGGGCATTGCCATTGTCTCTGTCTTGGTCATCTTGATCTCTATCGTCATCTTCTGTCTGGAGACTTTGCCAGAATTCAGAGACAACAAGGAGCTCATATTGTCCCTGGGCTTGGGGAAGGGGCTTTTCAATGAAACTCTGCACTTAGATGGTGCGGGGAACACTATCTTCAATGACCCATTTTTCATAGTTGAGACTGTCTGCATCATCTGGTTCTCCTTTGAGTTTACAGTGAGATGGTTTGCCTGCCCCAGCAAAGCGGTTTTCATCAAGAACATCATGAACATTATAGACATTGTCTCCATCTTGCCTTACTTCATCACCCTGGGCACTGAGCTGGCCCAGCAGCAGGGCAGTAATGGTCAACAGGCCATGTCTTTTGCTATCTTGAGGATCATCCGTCTGGTCAGGGTGTTTCGCATCTTCAAGCTCTCCAGACATTCTAAGGGTTTGCAGATCCTAGGTCATACGCTTAGAGCCAGCATGAGGGAGCTGGGGCTCCTCATCTTCTTTCTTTTTATTGGAGTCATTTTGTTTTCCAGTGCTGTTTACTTTGCAGAAGCTGATGAACCTTCCACTCATTTTCAAAGCATCCCAGATGCCTTTTGGTGGGCTGTAGTGACCATGACCACAGTTGGTTATGGGGACATGAAACCCATAACGGTGGGTGGGAAAATAGTTGGGTCCCTGTGTGCCATTGCGGGTGTATTAACCATTGCTTTACCAGTGCCAGTGATTGTCTCCAATTTTAACTATTTCTATCACAGAGAGACTGAGAATGAAGAACAAACACAACTGACGCAAAATGCAGTCAGTTGTCCATACCTCCCAACAAATTTACTGAAGAAATTTAGAAGCTCATCATCTTCTTCCACAGAGGGTAAATCAGAGTATCTGGAGATGGAAGAAGGAGTTAAAGAGTCTCTTTGTGTGAAGGAAAAAAAATGTCAGGACACAGGGAATGACAGTGAGACAGAGAAGAAAAACTGTGTAAATTCAAAATCGGTGGAAACTGATGTGTAATATTAAAAGTTTCCAAATATATTTATGCATTAAAGAGTGCAGTGATAAAAATGAAATATGCAAACAAAAGTCTCAAGCATACAATAGTATGCCCTTTATTGGTTAAATACAAATGAAAAATAGTGTTGCTAAACTTGTATTACATATCAAGTCATTTATATACCTTGTGGAAGAGGTGGTCTGAGCTGATGTAATTTCAATCTTTATATTTTTATTAGAATGCAAGCATTTTGCACCTGAAGGGAAGAAATCATTAAAACCAAGACAGTTTTAAATTGGGTGTGTGAACTGTTGACATCACATCACTAATAAGATCTCAGTGGTAAAAGTTGGCATTCAGAGGTATTTACTATGTAAGAAACAATGAAGTTTAGCAGTCATTATCCATTTATCAATGCTTTAATAGCTGTTACCATAAATTATTGGATTTCATAGTTGTCATCTTCAAAACAGTAAAAATTATTGTAAAAACCAAAATTATTCTACAGAATATAGGTCTAAATTTTCTCTTGAAATATCTAATGTTTGTTTTTAGTTGGACATTAACTTTGAAAAGGCTGTTGAACCTCCAGAAATTGTTTATTTTTATATCTCCCTTTGGAGGCATTACAGCATTTGTTGTCTAATACATGCAAGAAATGAAGTAAGAGAATCACTTAACATGGCCTGAATGCAGTGGCAAAGTGACCGGAATGCTTTTTTGCACTACTTTTTATGCTGGAGATATATTGAAAGAGACTTCATACTGTGAATGTTTACTAATGTAGTAGTTCAATGACAATCACTGGAAGAGTGAATTCTACATCTCATTTTATTGGGTTTTTTTTTTGTGTGTGTGTGATGCTGATGGCTAACCAGCTAATGTTACATTAATTCCATATTCTTTTAATTATGAGTATCTGTGATATGGAAAAGGACTGTGAAGTAAAATTTTATAATCTTTTTTTTTTTTTTTTAAATATAGTCTGCTCTACTGATGCCCTCAAGAAATAACAATATATATTATATTTTCTTTACTGGTTACTTCAGCATTCAGAATCCATGATAAATACATGCACTTTGTTAGTATTGATGTAATTCTGAGTAATTGAAGGGATTGTAGCAATAATAAGATGTTCAACTGCTACAGTAACGAGTACTAAGAATTGCTAACTTTTAAATGTGCTATTATTGGAGCTGTGTTTTTTCCTTAATTACAGCTTTCACCCTTGTGCATTTGAAATAACCTTTAAGATCCATAGTAGGCATTCTGGGATTTGGAATAAACATGTCAGGACCCAGGCTGTCCTCAGAAAGCATTTGTTGATCCATTCTCTCTTATGTTTAAGCCAGTCCTACCTTCCTTGTGCACCCCAACCTCCCATTAACCCCAGGGGATGTGGGGTGTGCAAGGACTGTAGTGTCAGGCCCATTGTATATTTCAGAACATGGAATGAAATAGGGAAGGTATCATCTAACTACAGAAAATATGCATTAAAAATAGGTATTTTTTGGAGCTAGAATGATCTGAGAAGAGCATTACTAAAGTAGAACAGTTTCAGAGAGGTATTGTGGAATCCAGAAAGGTCCAAATACTACCCTTGAACAATATTGACATGAGCACTTTGGGACCTGGAAACATTGTGAGAAATAGAGGGAGTTAAACAACACTAGTAAGTTGGTGTGATTTTTGCAATGGTAATCCAGAGCCCAAAAGAGGAATTCTGGAATGATGGATAGGGAATGACAAAATCTGGTGCTGAAAAGTGTCATTTTTTTTTTAGTACCCAGAACTAACGTCAGTTAATGTAAATTGCACACAGATATCAAACTGGCATGGTTAATTTTCAGCAACATCATGTGGCACACAATGGAGCCTTAGGGTTAGGACTTTCCTGGTTGGTCAGTTTTTGCCTTCATGGTTATTGTGTGGGTCATATCAGCCAAGAAGATCCCCCTACTTATCCTCCAATGCAAACATCACTAAGTAATTGCTTATTAAAAATACATTAATATTATCAATGGTACAGCAGAAAACACTGCATTGTACTCAGCTCTGATTGAAAGGTCACAGATAAGCATTAGATTCCTAGCATAAAATTTGGAACAGATATCACCAACTTTTTGAAGAGGCATTAAGCAGAGATCCTATTTAGTGTGCTGATAGATTCAGCTAAGTTTTAAAGTGTAATGCCCAAACAGTTTTTATTTGGAGAAATTCACTATAAGTAAGATACTATATTTCATTCTTGCCATTCTATGTAAACATTTTAAAAAAAGGCTATAAAAAGGAAATGTTAGTATGGTAATAAGGATGAGCATTACTATATATACCACAAAAATCAATCACAAGAAAGTGCTTTGTTAACAGGTGTCAGTAACGGTTTAAGAACATATGGATTCTTGTGTATACTGGATTTATAGCAGTGCTATATAAGCCAGGTCCCAGGTGATCTTATTTGAGTCAGTAAAAAGGTAGTGAAAATAAGGGAAGTACAAGCCAAAGACAAATTAATAAGGAGTGCAGGTTTGCACAATGATTTGGCTGATAGGGAAAGTGGGAAATTTAGGCTGGATGAGAGATCATGGAATTTTGAATCTTCAGACTGAGAGTACTGTAGAAATAAGGAATAAAGCTTTTTATTTCAGAGGGAAAGGTATATGTTGCAATAGTCTTGGAGACTTGCAGTAGTAAATAGAAGAACATTATGATGTCAGATGAAACTTCTGTGCCTCCTGAAGATGTATATGAGCCTGTGTACATGTAACTGTTGGGTTATAAATGAGAATAACTGTAACTCAAAATTAGGTATTGCTACTAGTTTGGCAGACCATTCTGAAACATATCAGTCCAATCAGGTATGACACAGTCTGAAAAGGCCTCACCCCAAACACACCATCAATCCATGGAAAGGCTAAAATCTGTAGGTTGTAAATCCTTTCAATAAATCAGAAAGCCTCAATAAAATACAATTCAGGTTGTAACTTTGTGTAAAAGAAATCCCTGTTTTAGCACCTACACTTCCCATTTATTAGTACTGTTGCTGCTGTCAAAGCTTTCTTAATGTTATTTGATGCTGACAACTATCAGAATAAAATATTGTCGTCATTTGGGCATTCTCTGATTCTTAAATTATGGATGAGAAATACATCCCTGGTATAGTGTACTGAAGTGCATGGAGTTGCAGTGGTGTAAAATCTAGAGCAATTCCAGTAGAAGTCATTGAGTTACACCAATGCAAAGTGGGATTTCAAATGGAGTCAGTTTTCTAAATTGCTCCTCATGTTCAGGAATAAATATATCATTTTATAATAACACTTGATGCCAAGGCAGGAAAGCAGGTTCTTAAGGAGTGTGTTTTGCTAAGAGAACAGCTGATTTAATGCATGACTTCAGAGACTTCTGTGTTTTCCTGCCTTACAATCATGCTGTTTCTTGAAATCACATTGATTCTTGGAAACCTCAGTTTGTGTCCCCAAACTGGTATGAAACCAATTGTTGTGTTTCTTTGTTAGGGAGCACAATGTCTAGGCTCTTCAGTGTTTAGCAAAGCCACCTCAGAATGGTTCTAACATAAAACCCATCTATGGAAAGCACCGTTCTTTGTTTCAGTTTGAAGAAAAATCTCGTATCTCCTTTTTTGCACTGAAGAGAGTCCATTTCATTTGTTTCCATGTCATGCAAAGTCATTTTAGACAGTACAAGTGCATGTAAAAATTGTCATAGGTGTGTCCAAGTCACAACAACTTTGTTCTTGGTATTTTGGGGTTGTTAAATATGAATTCTGCATTATTCTTTGTCATGGAAGGCATAATTTGGTTGGGTTTTGGGCCAGCAAAATCTTGTTTTAGCTTGTGATGGAACATGAAAAATCCGTTCTGGATGGCTTTGGTGTGTACAAAGTCTGGTTTAAGTGTCATTGGATCATATCCATGAACAAAAGAACTGTGTTTAGTGACTCCAGATCCAGAAAGTTCGTGTCAGGCGTGTTTTGAATTGTGGGAAGTTCATTCTAGTTGACCTGTGAAAAGTCAAATTTTAGGTGGCTCAAGAATATGAAAAACTTGCACTTTGTGGTTGGGAAAGCAAGGGAAGTGCATTCTAGAGGAACAGTGACAGGAAAGGCAGCTTTAAGTACCCATCTATATTCGTAATCTGGAAATGCCTATTTTAGGCATGCCTAGTTTTCCCTGTATAGCCTTGATTTATGATGTGACCTCTTAGTGATCCCAGAGTTTGGGAAGCCAATTTTTGGTGCAAAGAAAATATTAAAATAAGGCTTGTGGAAATTTGTTAATAGTCCTCAAATTAAATATGAACTTTACTTGGTGTGTTAGCTTTCAGTCATGCAATTCCTCAGGACCCGTTTCCGACTGGTCCAGTGTTTGTCCAGCTTTCACTGTATCTTATTATAAATACTGGCCTAAATTATTGCAATTAATTGGTATGAAAAAAGCAATATGTCAAAACATGGATTAGTTTTTTAAAATTGACATAATATCCAGCATAGATCCTATAGTTTTTGTTATAATAGGAGTGACCAAAATCTCAATTCATAGTATTTGTAGACATGGCTCAGGGTATGCAGTTTATTGTTGATGTATTTGAATGACCAAATATTTTTGGCTTTACAGTGAATGGGTCCTGTTTAATGGTTTACCATACTTGTGCATCTTTGTTTGAAACAAGCGATTATGGAGAAATCCATTATTTTTAAATCACTGCGACTGAAATGAACATACCTCCATCTCCACAAAGATCATTTGAGGTGAAAATAACTCTTGACAACTTAATTTCTGGTTAAACGCTTAAAAGATTTGACCTGGGAATCAGGTGCAAATATGAAACTTTATATTTTCCATGCTTTCTATGTATTCAGAACTCTGATTACATATCAGTTCATAAAGACAAGTAATTAAATCATTTTGTACCAAGGTGTTTGAATTAATTTTTATTTTTAACTCTTTTCTGGAAAATTATAATGTGCCCTGAGGACTTTTTTTTGCTACAGGCCCTTTACAAAAAAACAAAACAAACAAACAAAAAATTTTAAAAAAGGAAAAAAGAAAAGAAAAAAGAAAAGAAGAGAGATCTTAAGTTACATTGCAAAAAAAGATTCTGACTGGTGGAAAGTAGGTAAGTAAAAATTGTGTTTAATTATTCCATCAATTGCACAAGCATAGCGTTGCTACTGAAACCAAATTAGGGAGCAGATGGTTAAAGGAAAGTTGTAACTACACATGTAATTACTTTATAAATTATGTCTACTTCAGGTTCTTACATGACCCCCATTATTGTAGTATCTGAGCACATCATAATCTTTAATGTTTGTATTGTCGCAACACTGCTGTGTGGTAGGGACATGCTATTATCCCCATTTATACATGGAGAACTAAGGCATAGGGAGACCGTTACTTGCCTAAGGTCACACAGGAAGTCTGTGATGGAGCAGGGATTTGAACCTATATATGAGAAGTCCTAAATTAGCACTCTAAGTAATGGATCATGGTTAGGGTGCCCCAAAATACTACACATCGCCATATTTTTCTTAAACAAAACTGTTAATTCTGCAACGTAAGGGGCAGCTGCCTTGGGGCTTGGTGACTTAAAGGGCCGAGAGCTCCCAGCTGCCGCTGCTGCTGCTACCATACCAGCGGCTGGAGCCCCGGGTCCTATAAATCACCGCTGGAGTCCCGGGTGTCACAGATCAGGAAGCATTGAAGGGCTAGCTGTGGGAGTCTGTCCCCAGCTTCCGTCCGAGGTCCCACTCATTCCAGGGCCTAGAGTCGTTACCGAGGACCCTGACCGTCCTGTGTACCAGTAAATCCATTAAGTTACGTTCACCCCTGGCTTAGTTTTAAACCAGTCCATGTAAGAAGATCCCTTTGAAATTGATGGTGGGACTTGCAGGATTGGATTCCCCAAATTATCACATCATGGCCATAAGAAATATTTATTGATGATGGAAATACAACCAAAATTATACAATGGCATTGCTATTCTTTTCAATTAGTTTAGTTTAGTTATGCTGTTTGTGAGCCTAATCCTAGTCCCACTGAAGTCAATATTAAAACTGTTGGCTTTAGTGAGTATAAGACTGGGCTCTTTATCATCTGTTGAAAATATGACTACATAGTTTGAGAATGCAGTTCATATCTGTAGTTTATATTTATACTGATTTAATGTGCCCTGATCTTGTTCCCATTAAAGTCAATGGGAGTTTGTCCTTAATGTTGATAGAAGCAGAGGTGAACCCTCTATGTCTGTTGTGGGGTGTGTTATGTGTACTGCATGAACACTTTCATTTCCCTCCATTATTGATTTTATATTGATACAGCTTTATAATGAATTCAGGGATTCAGTGGCAGTTTCCTCCTGCATAGTGGAGCCGGAGTACAGAAACCTACAAAGCGCAATTGATGTGAACTAAAGGTACCTTTTGTTTTCCTGCTTAAATAGAATGATGTGCAACATTTCACTGTAATGCAAGTATGTGAAAAGGGCTTTACATTTCAGAGCAGTTGAAATAAGCACTACCTCATTAAAGGGCTTGTTAAATGGGCATGCTGCAAGGTGCTGAGTGTCCTCTCCTTGCACTGACTTCAACAGGATTTTAGGGTGCTGAGCATGTTGTAGGAAGAGCTCAAGCACCACGAACAATTTGAGCCCATTTAGCATCATTTTTGCAAAGCAGAATGATAAGGCAGAAATTTTGCATATTTTATAGTCTGAGGTTGAAGGAGGCTAAAGAGTATTAGCCTTCCAGTTAAAGACTTCTTGCATTTCTGAAATGCTAGCTACAGAAATACACAGTGAGAAAAGTATGTGTTTAGCTGGGATTGGTCTGGGTTTTTTGAAAAAAAAAATGTGTGCATATTTAAAGAGCATTGTTATTTTTTGTTGTGTGCCAAATCAGAAGCTTTAGATAAATGTTATTCTGGCATGTATCTTCCTCACTGCAAATAGTACAGTTCAGGTATTATATAGCTATTTATACTTGAGGATTTATTTTTGCATCCATTTATTTCCATTAGTTATTTATAGGCACTATGGTGATTCAGAATAAATAGCTCACAAGGCTAAAGATAAAAAGTCATAAAAATTGTAGTAGTGGAGAGGCAGATTGAAATCTAAATCTTCTCTGAGAATTTTCTAAACCAAACTATTGGGTTTTTGCCTTTTAATTCATGAGCATCTGCTATAATAAATGGTATTTTCTATACAGTATGTTTGAAGGCAAGAAGTGTAATTTACGTTTAGTAAAGTTTATTTGTATTATTCATAGTCTTACAGAGGATTAGCATTTTTCATAGCTTCTAAATGCAATATGGTATGATGTAAACAAAGTAAACAGTCAATTCAGTGGAATCTACTAACCAAAAATTTTTTTTCTTTATATCTTGTATTTGTTGCTCTGTTGCACAAAGGAATTGTTTTGCCTGCAGAAAAAGGAGTGAGAAAAGAGTTTCAAAATGACAAGTGATTTTGGGTGTCTTCATTTTTTTGGTGCCCAAATTGATTTTCAGTAAGCAGTGAGCATCTGCCTGTTAAGGTGTCTGAAACTGTCATACAGAAACTGAGATGACCAAAATCACTACTCAGTTGCTTTTGAAAATCTTGACCTTGATGATTACACTGATTATTTTACTATTTTGGCAGAAAAGAAGAAGTTATTGTAGCTTTTCAGGACTTGGATTTCATTGGATTTGAGCTAATAGAGGTGACTGAAGAAACAATCCACAACGTTTGCAGAGAGGATTAGGTTGTTTTATTATACGGAGAAGTATATCTGTTTCAAGGAACTTGCTCAGTGGTCAGCCATCTTGGTGTAGCATTGTCTGAAAAACATTTTAAATCATTTTGAGCTATATTGTATTGCTGGACAACCATAGCTCCCATTGAAATCACTGGACCTTCCTGTGAAATTAATGGGAGTTTTGTGATGCTAGAAAAGCCAGTATTGGGTGTTTATTGGTAACCTTGCTTGTTACATCTTGCTTAGCTCTCCAAGATTCAGTTCCAGCGCTGAGTTTTGTGCCATGCTAAGCAAATTTGAAAATGTGCATTTCTCACATCCTTGAGTACTATGCTATAAACAGTCAGTGAAAGATTTTGCTACTCCTAATATTTGGCTGCCATGATCACAGTGTGATTTTTTTTCTATAGGCCCTGTTTGCTCTCCTTCTAGTATCCAGTTTTCTTTTTGCAAGTGTGCTTTGCTGATGCCTGTGCCATTATCATTCCTCCTGATGTGTGTTGGTACTTGTTTAAAACTAATTGTGTTGATGTGCCAGAATGCTTTCAAAGGCAAAGCTAGTTTTCAGCTGCTGAGTGATGGGTATCATGATCCTAAAGATGTTATCATTTGTTACTGGGAAGGCTGGGAAATAATTAATGAAGTTCCTAAATATTAGAAAGGAGTGAGAGTCATGAGTAGCGTCTTCAACTCTCCACTGAGTCTATTAGGATTTTTTTCGGCACTTTACTAATAGTCACTTCTGAGACTACTGGGGGCAGTTACATTAGACATGAGGGTAGCTTGTTTCGCCATACAAATGTTTTCAGGATTTTTGTCTAGTAGTTAATATGTGATCTGTTAATGTGTGTTATAAAGGCACCTATTTGCTCTGTATTTCATTGTGATGATAATGATGTAAATATTTTGAGAAAGTGTTTAAAAATGGATTGAATTCTATATGGAAATCATGATTCCTTGAGATTTAGTAATGCAGGACTTTGTGTGAAGTTTCATAAAACAGAAAAAACAAACCCCAGTACATGTTAGAGGCTACTCTAATTTTCAAGTGGTCCAAGAAAGACTAGCAATTCCACATGTGGTATCTTAGATAATGCTTAAGGCTGACCTGCTCGTCTGGAATTTGGAGGGGTCTGTATTGCTTGAAAATGAGATATTGCATGGCAAAATAAACCCAATTGTCTAGAAGGAGGGGTGGGCCCAGAAGATTGCATTTTTAAAGCAGGGCACAGTGGCTTTGCCCCATTCTACCCCCTATATTTATACATGCAGGTAGGTAATTGCACATGGAAGTAGATAAATGCATAGTTCTCTCGTCTGTCAGTGAAAGCAGTTCTTGCAGGACCATCCAGTATGATCCAGTATGCCTGAATACTGGGGAGCATTTAAGAGCTTTCAGGTCCCTCTTGACTCCATAGCTAAGGATGTTTTCATTTATCCTTAGCAGAAGGTTCCCATTTTGAGATGATCATGAATCCTCTGATCAGCTGACAAGCCCCAGTCCTTTCCAAGAGCTGGACATTTCTGAGCAGCTCAGACAAAACACACAAAAGAGCTGTCAGAAGCTGTGGTAATGTTAGGTAAGGAGAGAACTCCCTTGCCCTATGACTGTTCCCCAGCTATGTGGATTTAAAATAAAAGCATGAGAAGCCAAACCCAATTCTTCTTTCACTTCCCCAAGAACGAGCTTCTC
Source organism: Dermatemys mawii (assembly GCA_007922305.1). NCBI lineage: Eukaryota > Metazoa > Chordata > Testudines > Dermatemydidae > Dermatemys > Dermatemys mawii. The sequence goes on from ML677332.1 coordinate 19,781,034, forward strand.
TCAGGTTACTGCAGCCATCTGTGACCCAGTAGGAAGAGGGGGAGGGGGAGGCAAAACTGTGCACAGGTCTGCTAGCTGGAATAGGTTTCTTTGCATCCCAGAGCTGAAAAATGCTTACTCATGGAACATGGTGCTCTGGAATGGACCATCTCCATGGTCACTTACCCTGCGGAGCACTTTGTCTATGTGGTTTTCTGTGGGTGAATGAGTCCCAGGAGGCCACATAAAGTGAGCCCAGGATTTCACCCAAAGTTAGCAGAACTTCCCAGGTTCACTGTACTATGTGTAACACCGACGGTGTGTTTTATTTGGGTTACTATGTCTAAGAATGAGTTATGGTTTATTAGAGAGGCTAGCAGTTGCCTCCAGAAGCTGATTCGTTATGTGCCTTTGCAAGATGACGTGTTTAACCTTCTCATTTCTAATGGGTGACCTTTTATGTTGTAAAGAATTAAAGCTCTTTTCCCCAACTAGACCCAATTTTTCATAGAGAGACTAGATCAATTCTTGTGACAGCATGTCACTAAGGTGGTGCTGAGTGATATGTTTGTGTTCGGTATCACTGGCATGCAGTCCTTAGAGGAATGACGGGATACAATAAAAGTCCTGTTAAACTTAATTAGAAGGATTGTTTGTTGATATCATTTGCAGATTGCTGGTTCAGCTGAAGAAACTGCTCAGCCTAGACACAAAGAATAAATGCTACTGCATTGCTCGGATCTATATACCGTTTGTTAGCAGGTTTCATGGGCTGTGTGAAAAGCTGTTGAAAACAACTACGGTTAGATTTCTCCACCTGATGCAGCTCTCATCAGATAATGAACTGTCTTATATTACTGATCTGTTTTGCACACTTGGGGAACTTACTTTAAATCCATGGATTAAGGAGGATCTTGCCAGAAATTATTCTTTTTTAAACTAATCCTTGATGTTTTAAATCACAGACAGGTTCAGTCTTGTATTTTGTCAAGTTCCAAACACCGTTTTTCCTAGTAGAATTAAAATGGCTGTTGTTTGAATATAAATAACTCTTGCCTGAAATGACCTAATATAGATTGTATTTCTGTTTTACCACATATTGTTATTCTGAGGAACAGTTCTCACAAGAAAATGCTCTGAAGCTTCTCTTCTCCTTCCCTCCCTCCTCTACTGAAAAATATGCAATCCTCATATTCTAATTAGAAATTGGCCCCAAACCAAATACCAAGGTGCAGGGGGCTGTTCGTGAAGACATGAAATCTCTTGCAGGACTGGGCCCCCATGCCTTAGAACTAAATAGATGTGGATATGGATCCAAGCTTTGCATCTTGGCCCATCTCTCACTCATAACACTTTCTTAGATCTGGCACTATACACTGTACAGAAGTATTGTCTTTGTTTGGGGAAAGGATAAGAGTGCATCAGTGCAATCTCTAGAAGATAAAACAGAACAAAAGGACTATGTGTCTGATGTTCATCTGGTATAAATTGACATAGCTCTATTGATTTCATGAGGTTTTTTTTTTTTCCTGGAGTGTTTTGTAAAAGAGAAGGTAAAATTAATGGAAACTGTAGAACCATAATTAGAGAATAGCTATCAGTTTTGTAAAACAACCCAAACCAGGCATAGTTCTGGTGCAGGTTCCTCTTTATTTAAAATCACCAAATTCAGAGATTATTGGGGGTGTCCAGTTTAAAGATTGCAGTGTGAGTTCATTTCCAGTTAAGATAACTCTTGTAATCTGTTATCCTTAAATTGATTCCAGCTGAGTATAATGTAAATGGTACACCATGGTTCAGCAGCCTCATATCAGGACCAGTATTATAAAAGTGAACACTGAAATGAGAGTATAACACAAGATCTATGGTTTCAGTTGCGTCTGCCATACAAATACTTTTTCAGGAGTACGTACAATGCAGCACATGGGAAGAATTATTGGTATTGCAAATGTAAAATGCCCCTATGTAAGCCTTAGGCTACTGGGTCTGTGTTTTAAGTGTTACATTTATTTGCTTACGGGGATATGTCTGCAAAAACTGAGATTACCTGAGTTTTATGTTTGCTATTGGCAAAAGGAGTTGGGAGAATTTAAATCCTATAACTCATGGGAAATTCTGTGTTTAATTGCATCTTTATGTGGTTACATGAATTGGTGCCACTGTAATTGATATTTTTGGCTGAATTGGTTTTATTGATCTGCAGCTACTTTTTGCTCTATGGTAAAATAACACAAACAATCCCATTCTCTTGACATTTGTTCAGTTTTGCACATATTGATGCATATTTCATATTAGACTTGATTTTCCTCTCACAGCTTTCTGAAAACGAGGCAGAGCTATGTAGGCACAAATTCAGTGAGCCAGATTGTATGTGAATCTGAAATCGGAATTAATAATATTGATGAGTACATGGTGGATGCTGCACTTAATTGCGTAAACACAGCATTTGCTCTTTCCAAACCACCTACAGTTATTTCCATTCTGAGAGTTTTATGTTGTGTTGTTTTATATTTATGGCCTATCATTTAGAGTGATAAGAAGATACTTGATTAAACAAAAAAGATATTGATTTTTTTAACACCGTGGTTATATTTGCCAAAGGATTTCTGAGATTCTTGAAGTGAATATGGGGCCTGCTCCTGCTCCTACTAAACTTAATGGGGGTGTTGCTACTGAGATTCAAACCTGTATTCCTCAGGAGCCAGTGAATAATATAACAACCTTTGCAACCTGTTTATTTGAGATTTTGATGTCTGACATTATCTCAGCTGTGTGGTTTTGGCCTAGTTAGAAAACTCCTTGGTATGCTGAGGCATCTCTAATGGAAAATGGTCACTGATATTATGGGCAGAACAGTCAGTGTTCCAGATTGTCCGCTAACACAATGTAGCTCGTAGATGGTAGGGACGGGATCTGTGGGAAGAAACCTCCAAGAGGTTCCACTCACAGAGCCCCTCCTCTATTACTGTATCATGAGGTTGGGTTTGTCCCCTCCTAGAATGAGTCAAGGGGAACCACCTCCAAACTTTGTAGATCCCAGAGAAATCATGGGAGGCCAGGATTATCCACTCATAAGCCATGTCGCTTTGCACCAGCTCCAGTCATAGGCACCTCTGGTTCCCAGCAATGAGGCTCCACCTGTGTTATACTTCCAGGGAATCTCCATGGCTGCAGCGGCCTCTAATACAAGGGAGTCTCTGCAGAGATGGCCTCTGTGAAGGACTGGAGGGAAGATGATATGCATCCACCCAGCTCTGCCTTCTCCCACTACACAGACTCTGGACCTGTTGGTGTGAGAGGTTCGTGTGGGGGAAGGGGGGCATCTCCTCAGAGTCCAGAGGAGGAAGACATGCTGCAAAATTAAAATGGTTGAATGTGTGAATCTAAGGTAGTGAGCTTGGCTTTTGTTTTCATTCATTACTTAACAGGCAAACTGCCATTGACTTCTGCAGGAGTATTGTTTCTTTAAATACCGAATAAAAACTGAGCAAGCATCTTGGCATTTGGCCCCAATTATTATCCAAGTGGAGTCAAGGGATTCTTGCCAGTGGCTTTGATGGAAGTAGGATTGGCTCAATAGTCTGAAAAGCAAGGACCATAAGTGGTGAGATTTTCTCCCTGACTCAATCTAGTTTAAAAACATATCATTAATTGATCACTGTCTGCTAGGTATTATTATGAAAATATTTTCACCCTATAATATTAATAGCATTGATTTCCTTTTGTGCTGCCTGCATGGTTTGCTAAGCAGAATTAACAGTAGATAGGAATCCTCATTAGAAAGGAAGCCTTTATAGGTAATATGCTGATAATCTACCATTACACAATATAATAAAATAATTGGAGATACATTAAATCGACTAACTGATGTGTATGCTGAGTTTTAAACTGTTTTCTGCCATTACAGAGATAGTATGTACCTCTAATTATAAATCAGATTCTGAGAGACGATAGAGCTGCCATTTTCTAACAAGATGAAAATATTTTCAAGGACTGGTAAGCAATGTGGCATATTCCAAAATGAGATGCAAATGTAAACAGTATTTTTTCATTCATAAAGCTAAAAACATGTAATTTTATTTCTATCATAGTTTTTTAGCCAAATTACTTGCAGTCTTTCAGGATATCTAATTTAGCCTAAATTTAGCCTACAGTCAGACTGTCTCAGCATATTAAATGTATGCTCTCTTTGGGCCAAAATCGCCCCTGCTGTAACTCAACACACTGCAGTAGCGTTACACCAGGGTTAATGTTAGTCCTTTCAGTCTAATACTGAATTGTTCATTATCACAGTGTGGAAGAGGGAATGACTTAGTGTAAATATTAGCACCTTATACACATAACAAATGCAGAATTGAAATAGACAGATAAGACAGATTTCTGACCAGCTGTAAGAATGCAGATGTTCCCTCCACATGGCTGCCCTTCTTTCTGTGCAGAGAGAGGGAGATTCAACACCACTTCTGTGCCAAACCCTGCAGTGCTCCCTCTCGGCTGGGGAGGGACAAGCTAGAAGTGGGAGCGGGGAGAAGTGTATTCTGCCATTTTTCCAACCCCATAGGAAAGTTAGCAAAGGTATTGCAGTTTCAGGATGCGTTAACTCTTCTGTGGGGTCCTTCACAAAGGACACTCCCTATAAAGTTGTGTGAAGAGTGATGGATAGGGGAAGGAATATCAGGAAGAGGTCCTGGAGCTGGCATGGAGGACGGTGCTATCCCTCTGATCATGGGGGAACTGTAAAGCTTGGGGACAGAACTGCAAGCTGTTGTATTGGGGGAAGGAGCAAGGCCCATCTGCCATGCTGAAACAATCCGAAGAAAACTCCTTGAGGTGATTTTTGCAGTGTTTGATGTCTCCCTTTCTTAAGAACCCAACGAGCGGGTATTTCTATGGGAGTTGTGATTTGGACTTCTATAACTTCCAAAAGAGAGAGAGAGTGTAACTAAAATGAACTAGTGTGGGGTGAACATTGTTCGTGGAAACTACTGTATATATGACTCAATACAAAACTCAGTAACTAACCAGAGAAGTGTAATTTTAGCAGAGAGCAATTTGCATTGGGTAAATTGTGTTTCTTTTATTCTACACAAGTCAGAACTGCATCACTAATCTTTTTTTTTTTTAGGCATCTTTTACTTGACTGCATAGCTGAGGGAGCAGTCAAGGAATATAAATTGACTCAAACAAGATTACAAAATGCTATTTAAACTGAATAACAGAAACTTGATTTGAAAGATGATGGCTATTTAAAAATTAATTCAATGTCTAATTTCCTATTAAAGGGCTACTTTCTCCTTTTTGTTTCTAATCAGCTTCATGCTCTGGGAATCAAGCAGTAGGCCTATGCTGCAATGTTTGGATTGGGAACACTGCATGGGAATGCAAGTACCTCCCCAAAATGGTTTTCATTAGAAATTTCAAACAAAAAAATTGAAAATACTTAGATTCATTTTTGATGTTACAGTATTTTTATTTTTTCCCTAAACATTGGGCCTAAAATACCAAAAAAATCACTCTAAATACAAATAACCAAAGCGTGTTATCAATTTTTAGGCAGTAATCAATGTTGCGTTCTGGCTAAGAGCTGATGACACAGTATGGCCTTCGTATGTAATTCATTACAGTGTGCACAGATTTTTAATATTGTTTCTTCATAAAACATTTTGTCAAATGCAACAAAATCTTCTATTTTACATCAATGTTATCTGGTACTTGAAGCTGATTTTGAAATAAGTTAAATATAGAAATCAAGTATTTTAAAATATAAATCCAACAACAATTATCTGTGATAGGAAAATGGAAACATTTTTTCTGTTAAATACTTCAGATTCCCCTTATAATATGAAGAAAATAATAATTCTTTCTCACCACAGTTAAGGTCACTTTCACTTCTTTTATATTAAAAATTTCTCACTGCATGCCACTCTCATGCTGTTTTGGGTGCAAGTAATGATTAATTTACTGCTGTGGTCCAGTGCCTGTTCTAATACCTATTGATGTTAATAGCATTTCCATTTTTTGGGATTTCTCACCTGCTTAAAATTAGGCACATACTTAATTAGCTTGCCCAAACACCATTCTGTTGGATTCTTAGATTCTGTATTTTAAGTGCAGCTTGTATCTACTTTCCATTCTTTCCCCTCTGTATGAGACTATAGGACAGGATGTTCTGTAGTGTCTTTTAGATGAGATACATAACTGAAGTCATGACTGCTTATGATCATTAATGATCTTAGGGTAGTTTTTACCAGAATAGGGCAGTTAATACAAGTGTCGTGACAAGCGCTGTCATTTGCTATGCAACAAGGGGAGCAGTTGTCCACCTAACCCCAGACTTTTGTTAGATCTATGTGAGCCATTATGTCTTCCACTTTCTCCCCACAACACCCCAAGCCTTTGCATGATATAATTACTTATAATGTTATAAATGCTGACTGCTACATCCTCTGAATTTTTCTGAAATGATGCCCCAATCTTGACTGTGTTCTAAATTTCCACTGCTACTTCAGTTACAAAAGCAATCTTCCCTTATGTCTTAGGCTTCTTACAGAGAATTGCTGCACACTGTTAAACAGCTAGTGTGTTTCATCAGAGGTGGCTGGATCTCTCTCATGGGCAGTGTGATTCTTCTATAAAGTTTGTAACTATATAGTTTGAGAGACTTCTGGGTAAAAATTATCAAAATCTATATTTATTAGTCATTACAGTATCGTGCAGTGAAAGGTGTTTCTCAGTGTCTGGCCAACGTAGGTTGGCTTTTTCCACTTGTATATTTTTTGTGTAAGTTTGGAGAGTGTGACAGAAACAAAGACAGAAAAATTTACAAAGGAAAAGGGATTTTATACTGAATAAGAGGAGCAGAAATTGGGAAATGCATATTTAACTGGCAGCATGAAGCCTACTTTTGATTAAAGCGTGTGAAACAATCATGTATATTTTAAAATGGAGTCTGGGCTGGTTCCTGCAAATCCATGTGCTCTTTTTTTTTAAAATTGGACAAAAGTCTCTGAATAATAAACACCAAGCTCATTTTCCCTTCTGACATATCAAGCTAGTCCACTAATCCACTGCAGTATTTAGCAGTCATGATTGAATAACACTGAATTCCAGATGATTTTTTAGTAGTGATGAATAGTTTATTATTTTCACTAAAATTACTACAAGATGTCAATAAGGGTCCCAGTCTACTTTTCAGTCTCTCAAAACCATGGGTTTCCACTACTTCCCTGTGAAGCCCAAGGCACAATCTAGTGAATATAATACTGCTGTATTTGTGCTGGAGAAATGATGGATTTTGTATAGCTAATACTTTTACATTATAGAAAATTAGGATCCAATCCTGATAAGAATTACTGTTGGGCATACGTGGCCACTATCATGCCATCAATGAAACTAATGTAAATAGTAAGTGTTGAAGAACTGGGCCCTTAATATGTACTCCAGAAAAGATTGTTTTTTTAATGTGTCCATGTTTTAATTCAACAGATTTTGGTGGAATTGGACAGTGTTACAAAATTACAGGGTACAAGAGCTGCCTGTAGTTTGATCGCTATTCCCTTATCCACTGGCTGATCTCTTTTGAAATGACTGGAAAATATAATCAGAATCATTTCCTTAGACTATGTCTATACTATGAGTTAGGAGCGTGATTCCTTTGCTCGTGTACACATAGTTGAGCTAGCTCTCGTTGAACTAGCGTGAGCATAAATAGCAGTGTAGCCATGGTAGCATGGGTAGCGTCAGTGGAGGCATAACTGAGCTGTGCTGAATACATACCTCGCTCATTTGGACTCAAAATGGCTAAGTCATGCCTTCTCTGCCTCTTCCTGTGCTACTGCAGCTACTCTGCTATCTATAATCACACTCCTATCCTTAGTTAATAGATGGGTCTCCTCTGAAAAATTTCAGAGTGCTCTCTCTGCCCCTGCTGAGTCCTAAAGGCCAGAGATGCTTAATTATAGCTGAGACTCTGTGCTGAGTTACACTGGTGTAAAACCAAAGCAAGTCAGTTGACTCCATCTTGTGTAAATTGTGAATTTGGACTCTTGAAGTCATATAGAAAATTACAGTCCAGAGATCAGAAGGACACAAGTTTAATGTGGAGTGACTCCAGAGTCAAGAAATTCAGGTGGTACTATGAACATATTATTATTTATATATTACACTGCCAGAAGCACAAATATTATTTTACAGTCCATAAATGTATCAAGCTAATTATGCAATCTCTGTTGCAAAGTGTTTATGAGCTGAAAAAGGCAAGGTTGGGTAGCATACAGAACAATAGAATATAGTACGAGTACATGGCGACTATTAGTCTTAACAACTGCGATGCTTCATGATACAGCAGGTTTTCCAGGAGCTTGTTATAGAACAAAAGAGAAGGCACATGAAGCAGATTATTGGACAGTCTGTCCTAAGCACAAGGAGTGGAATAGAAGGAGGCAAAAACTTTTTAAATTAAAACATGGCCTTCTACTAATGTGTTTAATTATTCTTAAACAGCACATTTCACATGAACAACAAATAAGAAATAATATATGAGAAACTGCAGCTTAATTATATTTATTACATTTACTTTCTCTTAATATTTCAAATCTAATTTGAGCTACATCAGCAGTGGCTTATGGGAGAGACTAAATATTGAAACTTCATCAATGTCAGACTGAACAGTCTCAAGGAACTTAGTGCCACTCAATCTCTTTCCTTCCTTCCTCTCTGTCTTTCTCAAGCTGCTGATTAATTTGTTTTTCCCAAGGACATTGACAATATTAAATTAGAACACTGTGATTAGTACCTACTCCTGTTTGCTAGAGTGCCACAGCTGGTATATTCCAGCCAATGACTGAAATAGTCACTCTGCTCTAGAATGTCTCTTCTCAACGGCAAGGTTATTAGAGAGAGAAGGTGGGTGAGGTGATATCTTCTGTTGGGGAGAGAGACAAGCTTTTCAGTTTACACAGCGCTTCTTCAGGTCTTGGGACCGATGTGGCTATAACGCTGCAATCAGCAAGGTTGTCGTTTCCCTGAGCAAATCAGGCTAATTATGGATTGTAGGGACAATAGCCACTATCATGTGGGCTACTTCCATTGTTGCCCATCGCCCTTTGGGGTTATTTAAAATGAAAGTGTATCCTGCCTGGATTTCATATTCTGGAAATATCATTCTGAGACCTGCCTCGCAGTGCCAGATAGTCTTTGATCAGGCATTCCTGTGACTGCAACCGGAGTGCTTCAACATTGTGTCGAAGTGGATTGTGAGCGCTCAGAGTGGTTATGGCTCATCACATGCTGTGCTGGACAGTGGAGACAGAGGACGTTGTCAAAGCATACAGCAAAGAGACAGATTGCAATCTGAAAAGTTCCCACTGAGCTGGGTGATGTCAGGCAGAGACAGTTTGCAAGGTGTCTTGTGATTTTAGAAAGCTTTTCTCACACCCATAGGAATTTTTAGATGCTTAAGCTGTTAGACTGCAGCACTACGGAGTGGACTTGGTATTACATTTTCAAATGGTACATAGCATGTTCCCATTAAAATGAATGGGAATTTCTTCCATTGACTTCAATGGGAGTAGGGTTGAGCCTAATCCTGAACTTCCATTGAAGTCAGTATAAAAGCAAATGCTAAATAGTTTCAAAGATTATAATTTGATTTAGGACAAGGGGGAAACTACCCCATCCCACAGGAAATTCTTGCCTGAGGAAACAATGAGGCAGTGGAGTGGATGGATGCAATGCAGCCTGGCAAGAGGAGGAATGGGTTTTTTAATTTTATTTTTGCTGAGCTCACTGAACTCATTTAAAATTTATAAACAGAGGTTCCATTAATTGAAAGTAGCTAAGACTAGGGCTGGGATAATGATATGAGAACAGTGTGCAACTTGGAAGAGGGAACAAGGGGACAGTGAGAGACAACTGAAGAAGGATTCATACAGAGCAAAGAAGGGAAGGACGATAGTATTGAAGGTCAGAATCCTGAACAGCTGGATTAGTCAGATAGCCAGGTGCCGGTGCTACAGTGTGGTTTGGTTTTGCTATTTACTTGTTGAAGTCCTTTGAAATTGTTTGTCATCCTGATTTAAAATCCATTTTACAATGTATTTTCCCCTCTTTCCTCTCTAGTTTTCTCCCCAGGCTTTCAGGACCCCACATCTCTTTCCCACACAGGTAGAATGGAGTTTGGGAAATTGATGATGATTTCTGCACACTCCAGCATAAAGCTGGTCCTGGAAGTTATTAGATGACTTTTGAATTTTCTCCTTTATTTTCTCCATCCTAATTTGGGAACATGTTACCATCAGTAAATACTGCAAAATTAAGTGGAAGGCAAATCAATTGCATTCCATGAGTGCAACTGACAAAAGATTTTTTTCAATTTGTATCACATTCATTAGGATTTTATAAATACCAGCTTCAGCTTTGAAATTAACTGCTATGAATCTTTGAAAAAAAGTCTATACTCTTTTTCAGAGAACGCCAGTAATTTTAAATCCCATTACTGAAATTGTTGTCAATGTCTGCAGCTGACCAACTGTAAATATTTTTTGGTTTTGGAAGAAATTGAAGTTTGACATTAAAGCACTCCATAATGGAGAGGTTGCCCCTCAGAAAGTTGCACATTATTTATTAGCGGCTGCCAAATCCAACATGATTATTGTTCTTGTTCTGTCTGCAGTTCTGTTGCAATATATATATTGGGGTTCTGTATAAAAGCTTCTACAAAATGAGTTGGTGCTTCTGGTATAATACTTGTTAAGTTTCATTCACAGCTAATCAGTGCCAGTTTGTTAGAATAAATGAGAATATGATGCACTCATATATATATAATTTTCCTTAAGGACAAATTATTGGCTCGGTGTCTGGGCACTGTATATTTTACCACGTGAAATTTTTCAGCATGAAAACATTATGGTCAGTGGTGTCACACTGAGTTTTATTTCCTCTTATGGGTGTCAGCGTTATCAATTCTTATCATATTTCAAAGAAATATAGCCCTCGTGGTTAAAAACAACATTCTGGAAAGGCTAAAATATTATTGACTCTTTGTTCCTCAATAGAGAATTCTGCTGCCAAATAAATAGCAGAGAATGTTGCTGGTCACATAAAAATAAATAAATAAAAAGGAGCATTTCTAAATACTCAAAGTTTGAAGACCAGATCCTCAGCTTTTGTAAATCAACATAGCTCCATTGAAGTCAGTGGGTCTACTCCAGTTTACACCAGCCTTCTGAGGCTACATGTACACTTTGAGCTGGAAGGGGTGTATGTGTGATTCCCAGCTGGTGTAGACGTATTCTTGCTAGTTTATTAAAATTTGTGTAGTTATAGTAGAATGGGTGGTGGTGAGTGACAGGATGGTCTAGCCGCCTGCGTATAACCTGCCTGCACTCTGGGGGTACATATGCAGGGTGGCCAGACCATTGACGCTGCTCACTGCTGCCCATGCTGCCACAGCTACACTATTTTAGTGCAGCTAGCTCACTGAGCTCTAGCATGAATATGTCTATGTGAGTTCGGAGTCATTCCCATCCCTCCAAGCATAGATGCAGCCTGAGTGTAAAATATCAAGCAGTGACTAAGTCTTTCATTATCTGCCAAAGATCCACTTTCATTGTGTATTTTAGGTGGTGCTTTTATCATTAGAAAGTACTAATGTAATGATTTGTTTAATGAGCTCCCAAGTATTCAGACTTCAGTTCATAAAAATGCAGCAACCAAAATTTTCAGACTTGCTGGGTCAATGCCATATTACATCTCTTCTTAGGACATTACACAGGCTACGACGATGATTCTGGATGTGTTGTAAAATATTACTGACTGCATTTAAACATGTCCTGGGATTGCTGCTTGCTTTCATACAGACCTTTTACATCCTGCGTTCTCTAGCATTCAACCTGCCAGAGTAAGGACATTTAGCATTAGTGTCAGTTCCTAACAGCTCTTCTCTGGCAAACATTTAGATCCAGGCTGTTCCTTTAAAAGTGAAGACTAGCATTTGGGCTCATGCAGAAAGAACATCTCCCAGAGCTCCCCCTCACATAGGAAGATCATGCCTCGTAAACCATGCATTGGGGGGATGCAACACCTGCTATTTTCTATGGCCAGCCAGCTCTGCAGGCTTGTCCTGCCCTCCATTCTATCACCTTTGCCATGGTTTGCATCTTTGAGGATGCTGGCAGGGTGCAGCCCTTGCAATCAGAAGAGTCAGGAACTGCAGTTGTGCCTGGATTATGTTTGTGTGAAGGAGTGCAGGTCAAGGGAAGGTTCCTCATGCCCATCCTGCCGTGGCCTTGCAAATCTACAGACGGTCAAGGCACAATTAGCATTTTAAAAAGAAAAGTTTATCTGTTCAGAATGTGCCTCTCTGAGAATTCAAGGCTATGCTGAGAGTAACATTGTATGGTTCCATTGATGAAATGAGCCCTATCTATAGTAGGCATGTATCATACAGTACTATTGTCATAGATGACGGACAAGGAAAAGACCTCCCAGCATCTCTCATAATCATTCAGTCCAGAACGTTTTTAAAAGTAAAGACCAGTAAAATAAACCACCTGTATATTCCCCACGAATGACTGAGAACTAAGGTCCTCTTTTGACCTACAGATCAGGTATAGTAGTACGATTATTGGCAGCATAGCTTGCAGATGGAGCTATACAGGAACTACATCAAAGGGCTGGTCTTCACTAGCGTGGGGGATCGACTGTAGATACGCAATTTCAGCTACGTTAATAATGTAGCTGAAATCGGCGTATCTACAGCCGACTTACCTGCCATCCTCAGGGCGGTGGCGGTCGGCGGCGCGCTCCCTCGTTGACTCCAGCTTGCGCCTTTTGGCGAGCTGGAGTTCCAGAGCCGACGGGGGCGCTGCTGGCGATCGATTTATCACGTCTTGACGAGATGCGATAAATCGATCGCCATAAGATCGATCTCTCCCGGCTCTAGTGAAGACAAGTCCTAAGAGAGGATCATTCAGGCTCCATTTCAAATCATTCTCTGCTGACTCCATCATTAAGGGTTAACAGAGATGGGTACCCTGGCAGTTTTTGAAAGTTGACTCTTGCCTTCGAGGATGTGGGCTTGGATGTCAAATTCATTTCATATATGCCATTGGAAAGGAATAATTTCTAGTTACAATTAATTTACAGTGGATTCACATAAGTGATTTGGTGGTGATATAATCTGGGCTCCGATCCTAAGCAGCTGCCAATCATTCTAACACCATTGGCTTTCCTGGAGCTACTCCAATTAAATATAGTTGAAGACAAGTTCCAGTCTTGTATCTTATCCCATATCCCAGTCCCTATAGTCATATCATGACTTAATGGCTAGATAGTTAAAGCTGTGTGCATGTAATACCTTGTGAAAAAATCCACATGTATTTAAACACCTAATTTACTCATGCAATAACTCTAGTTGGTGTGCAGTTGTGGGAAGTGGATGTACAAATGAAGTGACTGGTGATTTGCAAGTGCAGTTACTATGATTGTACATGCAGTTGTTCGTGTACATTAGTTGCACAAAAGCTGGTGCATTTTTGCATGTGCTCTTTCGTGCATGCAGTTGGAGAAAGGGCACACAGAGTTTACAATATGGCACAGACACTTTACCATTAACGTTTACTTTATTTTCCCCTTTTTCAGTGGTCATTAATACTTCCTCTGAGATTTTGAGGGTAGTGGAGTGATTACTAGTGGATATTTATTCCCTTATACTAATAATGTTCTTCTGTGGAACTGCCAGGAGATAGGCAAAACATCCATTGCAAGTCTCAATTTTTTCACCCACGTCCTGTGTATCACTGTCTTAGTCTGCGTTTTTGAAGCAGTTGCTGGCAAGAACAAAAACAAACAAATCAACAAAAGTCCTAATGATTATTATTTTATAAAAAACTAGAAGTTGCTTTGTATACAGCACATTAGTAGATGCCAGGCTAAACTGTTAGCAAATAGACAAGAAAAACAAAACACATATTACACTACTTATTATAGGATAGGATACATATAGGATAATTCTGTGTGAATCAGTCAGTGAAAATTCTACTTGTCCATTTGCCTGAGATGAGTAATATCTTTTGACTAACAAGTAAAATAGCATTCATTCTTTTCTTTATCACCATCATCAAAGTAAAGAATAATTAATAGATTTTGCACCTGGCCTAGTAAATTTTCATGATTTTGTGTGATGTTAATATGTGGGTCTTTTCTTCTATTCATTTCCATCTGAGCATTTTGACAGATCATCTTGTACATGTGATCAGAAAAACTGAGATCAGTGAACAATGCACAAAATGGTCAGTGCTCATTAGAAGTGTCACTGGTGATACGCTGCATGAAGAATTTCTTTGTGACACTGAGAATGGACATCAAACTTGATAAGTCATTGGCAGAAGGACAGATATGTTGGTTCTGATTCACAATTAAAAAACAAAACAACCTCCCCACAAAGAGTAATTAACCGTCCGAACAACTTACTAATGGATGTGGTATTGCAATACCACCTAGAAGCGTTGATTAAATCAAAGCCCTTTGTCCTGGTTTCTGGGTGATACCACGTATCTTGGTAAGTTGCTCCATCATGTAATTTGACAATATGGTGAACTCTCCATCAACTGAAATCTTTAAATCAAGACTGGCTGTCTTTCTAAAATACATGATCTAGTTCAATCACAAGTTATTGGGCTTGTTGCAGGATTTACTGAATGAAATTCTGCAGCCTTTGTTATGCCAGAAGTCACGGAAGGAGATGACAGTGGATCCTTCTGCCCTGATAATCTATGGGACTGATTCTCATGTACACGGAGGCAAAAATTCTCATCTTTGCACCACTCTGACATTCTAAAGGGGCCTAAAAATGGGTATAAATGTAACATGGTCTACAGGGGCCTTAATGTAAATGAGACTCAGACCCCCATAAATCTATGGTCCCACACCTATGTAAATCTGGAGTAACTCCACTGATATCTGAGGTAGTATAAGGGTGGTGTAAAATGGATATGAGACCATAGTTTCTACTTGTTAGCATATCAGTCTGATGTCTTTGTGCAAGAATCCAGCTCTGAAGAGCAGGATTTACTTTACTCAAATAGAAGACTAAATGGAATCCTGTACTCAGACTTTAAACTTATTGCATTTCAGGGTTCTTTTTACATAGTGGATCTTTTAAATTTTTGGCTTTTTGTTGGCAGAAATGCAGAAATTTGTAGAACATCCACTATTTAAATGGACAAAGATTAACTTAATTTTCTGAAAATGTTTTGTTATTCAGTTTTCTATACAGAGATGCTTGGAACTTCCATGCCAATAATCAGTTATTGAAACAATAATGAAAATCTTTGTCACAAAAAGAACATTAGTCTTGAATGCCGTTGCTGTGGATTTCCCTTCTGGCTTTCTGAAAGGATTCAGATAAATGTTTGGAAGCATCACTTAGTTGGTCTTTTCACAGGAAGTTGAGGCACTCCCTGCAGTTGAATCCTGGTTGTAAGAGATATGCCGATACACCCTTGTCATGTAAATAAAAGTGATTTCTTTAGCCTGGATATTTATCCCTCCACAGTGTGATGAGTTTATCCCCATCCAGGCCATCAGGGAGCCTTTCAGAGCGGTTTGTTGGCTTGCAGCTTTTCATTTGCCACCTCCTCTGCCATCTTGTGATGCAGCACTCTTCCCACATACTGTATAAATTCTAGCCATTTAGTTCTACTCATCAGGGAACAGATGCTTAATTCATCAAGAGAGGAAGCATGTCTAGTGGTAAAAGTGGAGGATGAGGAGTCAGAAGATCCTGGCTGTGTTCCTCTTTAGTCTATCATTCACCTTATGCATGGCATTAAAGGGGGAAAGATTTTTAAGGTTAGTGTGGTCATGAGGATGCTCAGAATACCTTAGAGTTGCTCCTCATTACAGGGGATGTCCCATATTTCTTCATCTCTGTACAACAAGATGGGCAGGTGCTGAGTGCTGCAAAAAGCAGCAAGAAATATCCCTGGTTAAGATAGGTGAGTGCTTATTAATTAATAATAATAATAATAATGATAAATTAGATCAGGCGGAGGGGTGAGGTAGAGGTGCTGAGAAAACAGTCCCATATTTCTGAAATGCAGTGTTGGCAACCCTAGTATACATTCCCCTGGACTTTTGAGTCCAATAGGCTTTATAACAAGTACCTCATCATGACCTAAAAATACCTTTTTCTATGCCTGGTCTACAAAACTTAATTATTACTTTATTTTCTCTCAATACATTTTTAAATAAATGCTTATCATTGCTTTAGGGTGTATTGAGAAGTTGGAAACTCACACTAAAATTGTAATACAGTTTGAAAAATAAAACCAATGCAAGAAAAAGGAAATGTCAGAAAAGCCTTAAAGCACTTTTATTTTAAACAATTAACTTTTTTTAAAAAATTGCTTTCTATGCGCTTGCAGAAAATACAGTTAATGCATTTGTTGATTTAAAAATGTCATTGTATGCATGTGATTTTCATTATATTGTTTTGCCTTGGACATTATTCTCTGGGAGTATTATTTGTAGATAGCTATATGCGAGTCAAAAGTCATTGGCCTCATATGGAATTTAAATTAAAACATTTATGGGTTCAATCCAGGATTCATTCTGTATATTTCAGTAGATTTGTAAGCAGCATGACTTAGGAGAGGATTAGGAGAAAAAAAAGAAAACCTCTTTAGTTCTGATCCTACAAGTTGTTCCATACAGGCAGAGTCCCACATCCATGAAAGGAAGGATGGACTAGTGGTTAGGGTACTGACTTAGGTCAACCAAGTTCAATTCCTTGCTCCACAACAGACTTTCTGTTTGACCTTGGGCAAGTCACTTAGCAGCTCTGTGCCTTAGCACATCATCTTTAAAATGGGGATACTAGCACTTCCCAACCTCACAGATGTGTTTGTGAGGATAAATACATTAAAGATTATGAGGTGCTCAGAATGTGTGGTGCTGAAGGGAATGCAGATGCAGAGCCCCATTGACTAATCGGTCATTGGAGAGATGATAAAGGAATCTGCTCACATGGAACAGCTTTGTGTCTTTTAAATATTGGTGTCTGCACTGCTAGATATTTGATAGCTAATTGATGATGTATTCAGAGACTAAGACAATTTGACATAAATCATCATACTTGCTTTAGAAATTAAAACAGCAGATGACTGAAACAATGGAAAACATATCATGTCCTCATAAATGGTAATATTCTGCTCTCAGTTTAACCAATGCAGCCCCAAATTTAGCCCCAAGTTCTTTTTATTCTGTACACTGATTTTTGTATATACCTAAAAATTAATCTCATCTCCAGTAAAAGAGACTTTTCTGAATTTTTTTAATAAAAGGATTCGATTTTTTAAAAAATATTCTGGCTTCTGTAATATATAACTCTGACATGGGCTTTAAATTGCAACATTGTAAAATGACTGAATAGAACTGCTATGCCGATTTAAGTCATTTACATTCTCCTCAGAAATGATCAGGTCATACCAAAAAGAAATGAAGTCTCGCATCTGGCCAGCTATCAAATCCAGTTAGTGAATCCATTACATAAAGTATTATGGCTGTTGTTAGCTATAACAATCTAAGCATCAGGACAGACGCTTGCTTATAATATCCTAGCTGGGAGCTTGTCCCAGGATGAGCATGATCATTGGTGATCTACAGCAGAAGTTCAAAAAGTATGGTGTGTAGAACATTTGCTGGTCGTCCAGAGAGAGCCAGCTGGCCACATGATGCTGATTCTCCTTGCTTTCAGCTGAGAGGAATGAAACAGAGGAGAGGGAAAAGAAATGAAGAGCACAAGTGAACAGAGTGGTTCAGTCCATTCTCTCTCCCTTCTCCCCCTCAGGACAAAACACACTGCGCTAAAGATACATAAATATGTTCTTGCTATCATATTTCCATTTGAACAACAGCTGTAGTTGCCACAAGAATGTTATGCAACTACAGAAGACAGGGTCCCCAAGAGAATCTGTTAAGATGCGGTCCATGGTCTGAACATGCTTGAGAACCTGATGTGTGGGTGGAACTCCTAATCTGATTAGTCCACACAGAACCCCATGCTCAGAGCTAAACTACTGGTTGCTTTTCACCTTCCTTCTTGCAGTTCCGTCCTGGATTTTGTAGCCCACACTCACCTTCCAATCTGCAGTTCCTCTCACTATCTTGTGGGGGATGGGGAAATGTCAACTATAACTAACATATCCATTTCTCAGTTCTTTGTCAGGGGGTGGCATTTTAAGGATTCACAGCTTCCAGAAAATACAGTCAAGAAGGGAAGAAAACATCAAATTCACAGGCTACAGGGGTTATTCTGAGTTCATGGGTCTGTTTCGATACAAAAGGTAAGTACAATATTATCTGGTTTCGTCCAAAGTATTTTATTTACCTAGTGAATTACCTGATTTTTACAGGTGCAGAAGTCAATAGGAGCTGTGGGGTGCTCAACACCTCTGAATTCAGCCCCTGAATATGATTGATTGCTCAGTCTCTTTGCATAGTATGCACTGAACTAGATCTTAAATTCTATTCAAATCCTGTTATTGATCAACAGCAAGGTAATAGGCATCCCTGGCTACTCACATTTTGGGAAATCTCTCTCTCTTTTCTTGGAGGAGCCACTCTTAGGCTGCCTGAAACATATACATGTTTCTGCCTCTTTCTCCCAATCTTTTAATTTGGGAATGTTATGCAATAAGAAGGTGAATGTTATCCTAGATAAATACAATGGAACAGTTCTACATATTTGTATCATGTTAAAGGATAATTAGCTCTTTGCTTTTGCATTTCCATTTGGTGTTTCATATACTTATGTTTCCTTTCATCTCTGTAGGAAAATAACATTGATTCTTTAGTTTGGCTGCCACTAAAGATCAGTGTTGCTGCGGAAAAATGTCTATTTAAACTGACAATGTGAATGATTTGCAATGGGCATATGTTTCGCAAAGTGAAGACTGTGTAACATTATTAATTGGGAAACTAATTCTAATTCATTTGAATTCTAACTAAAACTAGCAGATTTGCCACTGAGTGATCTGCCAGATCCTTGGGAGAATAGTGATTGATATGAACATTCTGCTCCATGACCTTATTCCATAAATCTATAGGATGATTCATATGAGTAAGTCAAATGGTTAGCTGCAATTTACATTCTAGAATATGCACATTTTAGACTAGTAAATAAAGAGGGACTCTTCAGTTTTGCATTCCAGATGAGGTCATAGTGTTTCTAAACTACCCACATGCTGCTACATGTTCATTTTTACTCTCCCTGGTCTATAACCACTCAATCATTTGTTGGCTGTTGCATCCCAACCCCCACCAGTATGTTGTCTATATCTATAGGTGGTCTGTTTAGGTTTGATCCTGATCAGAATCTTCTAGTGTAATTCTCTTCTCCCTTTTGAAATCCCGTTGACATCTATAAGACCCCAATCAAGGACTGAAGCTTTAAGGCCTGATACTGAATCTTGAGTCTGGATAGACAGCTATGTCCACATGAAACCCCATTGACTTCTGCTCAGATATAGCAATTTGCCTGCATGCAGCAAGCTGCAGGACCTGGGCCTTAATTTGTAACCACTGAAGAGTGAAAGTATGCTCCCTGCTCTGATCTGTAAAGTGACTTAGCACACTAAAATAAATAAATAAATAGAATAGAGATACTAAAATCATAGTAAATTTTCTTTTTAAATGCCAGATGTTTACCCTGAGCCTGTGGTCTAGAATCTGGGAAGATAACGTTTTTGTTTCTTTTAAAGATTAATTATTTTCTTCCTTATTTAGAATAACAGAAAGATACTTCTCAGGTTCCTACAAATCTGCCATAACTAGGATCACAAGACCATGCTTTTTTGTTGTTAGGATCCTGTAACATTTGTGGATGTACAGTGTCAGCTTTACTACTGGTCTCCAGCAATTCTGTTAATATCTCAATGTCTTGACTCTGGTGTGATCATTATCCCCAGCTAAGTGCACCTCATTAGAGTAAGCTTGATTTTTCTACTATTTCAACTTTTCAGAAAACATGTTGTTTTGTTCTCAAATGCATATTTATTCCATTTGCTCATTCTTTCTCAATTCAGTTTGCTTTAGATACACAGCTAATGCCTCTCTCAGTTTACTATTTTTTCTATCTTGTTTTATCAGCTTTTTAAAGATGCCCCTCTGTTGTGGCAGTTCTTCTTTCCACAATGTCAATAGAGTTTCTCTAGATGTATATAAGTGTTGCTGGGATCAGAATCTACAATGGTATCCTTTAAATATTCTCTTTCTTTTCTTTATGTGTGCACAGAGATAGAGTTTACATTGCACTGGAGTATGAGGAATCTATAATCTCTTGTCTACTCTTGTTCAAGAGACAGAGTTTACAAAGAACACTGTCTCATGGATCCTGGATTATGGGGAAGCATAATATTTTTGCACCATTGATCCTCAGGAGAATGCATTGACAGATACCAACTTTCTTATTTTAATTAACCTGTTCCTTCTTTGACACTGCATCATGAAAATGAGGACAGGCATTGTTCTAACATGATTTAGCCAAATTCTGTGCAATCCCTTCGATGACAGTGGGATTACAGAGGAGTAACTGAGAGTAGAATTTGGTCCAGAGACCAAAAATGACTGTTTTCAATTTGTATCCCTCCCAAGAGGAGAAATCCTCTCTGACCAACTCATTGATTTATTTAAAATAAAACAAAATTAGTCACCTTTCTTTACCACTCAACACTACTCTGTAATTTTCAGTTCTTTGCCCATTATTTTAGAATTCTTGTCTTTTGTCCTTGCTCCCTTTTCTGCTCTACAGCTCTTTGCCCAACCTTCCTGGAAAACTTCTATAGAACGCAATAAGAATTAAGGCCCAGATTCAGCAGTCCATGCCCATTCAAAGGGCATAAGTGTGACTAACTGGGAGAATATCTGGATTATTTCTGAGGAACATTAGGTTTGACTTGGTTTCCCTGTTCAGTTTTATATTGCTGCCAGACTGAATGCAGAGAGTCAAATCAAAGGATACCGTAAGAGGGGTTATTAATGAACCCAAGAAGCATAACACAATGATAATATGTCTTCTCAGATACCCACTTCAAATGAGTTAAGACAACAATGGCTGGGCCATCAGTTGGGGTAAGAACCGATGTGTCTGGCGCTATCCAAATTAGAATCTTTTTCTCTTTTAAAGCTGCGACTGAGATCAAAAGACTCTGAGGGGTTTAAAAAAAAGGTAGCCCTGTCCCCTGCCCCCCCCAAAAAGAGGGGGAAAGTGGTCAGCTCAGATGGAAGCAGACTGAGATACAGTATCAGTTTGAGAGCCAGGGTCTGGAACCAGTGAGCTGTGATTTAGTACCCAGAGAGTAACAGGGGACGTCAAGACAAGTCATATCTCTCAGGAGTTTGTGGGGGTATGCCAAGCTTAGGCAAGACAATATGCCTATAGATCTCTTAATTTTAAATCTATTTCTCTAAGATCTCTGTACCATTTTGGCAAATAAATCATACTTTGCTTTGGAGACGCTGCTTTTGTGTTATTGAAAACTATTGCTGACTGCAGGCTCTCAGCTGCAGAACTCAGGCAGAATCCAAATCCTGTTGGACCTGCTGGGTAAAATGGTTGACCACCTGGGGGTTATAACCCGTAGACACAGTCAGAAAGTGGTTGGATTGCAGGATTCCATCCCAAAGAGAAGTGGAGGCATAGGCCTGCCAAGAAGGGTATACTCAGGGGACTACAAAAGGGTCTTAGAAGGAGCAGCAGTAAGCATTAAATCCTGTTGACTGCAGTAGGACTAAAGCACATGGTGAAGTCCTTTGCTGAATAAGGATGGACTTAGCTTGCACTTAAGTTTTGCTAACTTGGACAAGGTCTACACTGGGGAGGGGGGGTTGACCTAAGATACACAACTTCAGCTACGTGAATAGCGTAGCTGAAGTTGACTTATATTAGGTCGACTTCCCTTGGCATTCTCACAGCAGAGAGTCAACTACTGCTGTTCCCCCGTCAACTCCATTTTCACCTCTCGTGGCAGTAGAGTTCTGGAGTCGATGGGGATAGCACTTGGGGATTGATTTATCGAGTCTAGATTAGATGTGATCAATTGATCCCTGATAGATCGATCACCATCCGCCGATCTGGCGAGTAGTGTAGACCTGGCCTTGGTATCTAAGCCTATATGAGTACCTTTACACTGTGAAAAAAAATCCACAACACAGCGGCGACTGGCCTGGATCAGCCGACTTAGACTTCTTGGGCTTGAGCTGCAGTGCTATAAAACTGCAGCGTAGATGGTTGGGCTTGGGCTGGAACTCGGTCCTGAGGCTCCCTCACAAACACCTACACTGCAGTTTTATAGCCCCACAGCCCCTTGAGCCCAAGTCAGCGGATCTGGGGTAGGTGAGAGTCTTTTTTGCAGTGTAGATGTACCCTAGGTTTCTGCAGAGCTGACCTGAAATAAATATAACCTTTAAGATAGATACCTTCTCCATCATTTTTTTAACCATTCCACAGAATTCTACAGTGGGGATATAATTCTCTGTTACATTTTATAGCAAGGAAAAATATACAAAGTTGTTATTGTCTGTGTGACGTTTTATAGGCTGTCTGGCAGTTACTTTCCTAAGTCCTTCCCCTTCCAGTTACCAAATCTCAACAAGTCCTGAAAGATGCTTACAAATAAAAAGACAATGGGCCAAATTCTGTCCTCATTTTATATGGGTCTGACTTCTGCCATCTATGGATTGTATATCAGATGTAACTGCAGACAAATGTTTGGTTACTTTCCCTGTGCCAGCTGTGGCATTCAACTAACCCTCAGTTAGCAAAAGGTCTTCTTTTAAGAAAAAACATAGTTCTCCTTTGGTCCTATTCTCTGCTAACAGGCCATTAGCCCAATCTTAATTTTTGCTTCATTTAATCCATTTTAAATAAAACCACCTCTTGCTGTACTCCATCCAAGGTAAACTGCTGCTCTTTTCAATGTGTGAATGCCCTCACCACTCTGATTCCAGCATACCAGGGTGAATGTCAATGAGTTTGCTAGTGTGGAGGTTCTTGCTTTCTGGAGTTGAAATCTCTGCCAAACAGCTTGCTGCACTTCTTTTGTTAACCCCAGTCAAAGCGTTTGATAAAGCTATTCTTCAGCTAGGGCTGCTGTGCATTGTAAAGCAACGTTCACTCCATTGTCAATTCCCAGACACTGAAAGGAGATTTTCTGGTCTGTAACTTCTGGTTAATTTCTGAATCTTTGTAATTTAATTATCTCCATCCACTGGCCCCTTTTTGATTAATGGTGGAGGGATAATGGTTCCCTTCCAACTGCAAATTTCACCCTGTAACAGCTGAAATTTGTTAAGAACTACTAATTGAAAATATCATATAATTGCAATGTGGTCAAGTTATTGGCATTTGGAGAACCATCTTTTTTATATTTCCAATCCAACGAATTTATATGAGCAGTCCCATAGATTCTACTGACTGAAGTAGGACTACTCATGTCAGGAAAGTTTGTTTTCTTTTTAGGAAAGAAAAAGAAATGGTTCCATCTTGGCTTTAATCACATCTTATGGCATGAACAGGGTGTCGGAGAGAGGGATTTTCATATCTTTTAAGTGAATGGTGCGGACTGGGACAGATTACTAAACCTTTGCTCCTCTGGTTTGGCTGGAGACAGTCTTTAGCCTGAATGAGAGTGCTGCAGCCCATCACTTAACAATGGGAAGGACCTACCTTGTCAGCTAAGAGGAAGAATAGAAATTTAGGGCTAGCTCTGGAGTTCTGCCAGAGCCTGTTTGGTGTAACTAGGGAGAAGAAGTTGCAGTGGAGGCTGTATACTAACTTTGTGCTTCTCTGATCCTCAGGGTTGCTGGGGGCTGGAGGAGGTCCCAGAGGAATTTACAGTAGTCATAGGTCTCCTCTAAACGTTAATACACTCCAGGAATTGCCAGAGCACAGTATACTCCAGCCATGTCCTTCTATTACCAGCATACTTCCTTGTGCCTGGGAATCCAGGGGAAGTGACAGTGCTAGCTGAAATTTTTTGCACGTTGAGGAAATTCTCAATAGTTTTGTATGGCTTCCTCATGTCTCCTTTGCACTAGGGATCCAAAAAACCTGGCCCTTACATTTTAAAGTATTTTGCTGTCTTTCAAGGAGCCATTTATAATCTTCATACAAATTATCCCACCATGAATCCGAAACACTATCTGGGCCTGTGAGTGCTTCTCCTGTTTTCTCAGATTCTGAAGGAGTTTCCGCTTGAAGACTGGACTTCATTAAGCAATTAAAGCATTAGCAAAGTCTGTTGAGGATTATAGAGCCACAAAGCTCAGGATAGAAAATGTACCAAAAGGACCAAGTCAATTTTTTTTTGTGTGAACCTGTTTCCAATGAAACATGGCTTTTCAAGCAAATCAAAATAATTAGTGGAAAATGTTCACTTTATTTGAAACTTTCTAGTCATCATCAAAAAATCAGAAATCCCAAACTGATCTTTTCTGAGTAATTTTTTTTCCAGTCTATAGCAAATAAATAAATAAATATAATAAAAAAGAGAGGGGGCTTAGGTATTTTTTTTAAACCAAAACCTGTTTTCAAAAATCTGGAAAAAAAAGTTTACTAAAAATGTGGAAATAATGAGGAAATTTTGAAGAATATTTTAAAACAATTTCCAAAAAGACAAATTTATGACCATCTCAAGTCTCAAACTGTGAGATGTTCAGATAGGGTGCTTCTGGACAAAGCATACTCAGGAACAATGCCAAATGACTGAGAAAATGTCCCATAACTCAAAGATGTCTGAAGGGATTTTTCTTGAAGTTTCATATCCACTCCTGGCTTAAAGCAAATATGGAAAGGTCCAGACAAAGGAGAAAATGTATAAAGTTTTCAGAATGTGAATACAGGGAATTATAATGGAAGACTGACTTTAACCTTAAATATAGTACCTGCTACTGCAATATTACAGTGCAGCAGTTTCACTCTCTCAGATTTCAAGAGGATGAAGATTAAGCAGTTTTAAACTAAATTATAGTATAAATTACACTGTGCTAAGGGATGCAGTGAATGAAGGGAATTTATAGAAAATTGGCCATCATTTTAAAATAAGCTGATATTGAAACACTTCAGTTTTTTTTAAACTGAATTTAAGGAACAACTTTTCTTTTATTCCCTTTTCAAAGCAGAAGGGAGGACAACCTCCCACTCCCTTCTTAAATCCATTTGCACTTTAAAAGTTGCAAAAAAAGAAAAAAAGCTTTGTATTCAAGGAAAAAAATACTTGAATATCAGAGAAATATTAAGAAATGTTTTTAAGTGTCTTCTGAGTGACCACATTTAATCTGCAATTAGATGAAGGAAAATTGTTTATTTAAACCTTATTCAGTGGTGTACAGTACAGATGGGGAAATGTATATGGCATAAGGACCAGCTTTTTAAAGGTATTTAAGCACCTAATGGTAAGCACCGAGAGAGATTTTCGAAAGTCTCTAGGCACCTATCTTTATCTTTAGGTGTGCTAATATTTTAAAAAGCTGGCCTCAAGTCTGAGGTAAATGATGGGTGATAAGTTCCCTGTGGTGCTCAAGAGGAAAGTCTTGATAAACCGTTGTGTGCATGGACTGGCGCTGCATGCAGTTCTGAATGAAAGAGTGAGGTGAAAGAAGAGTCGCCATGATAAACTACATTGTTTTGAAACTCAACTCAGGGATGGAAAAGAAATCCTCAAAAAATAACTGAGAAGCAAAGGCATTAGAAGAAATTGTCATCATGAAAAGACATGTGACATCCTACTCTCTATTCTTCTCATTTTTTTTTTTGTTCTCATTACTCCCTTGCCAATCTTGCTGCCTAAAATCAGGTGACTCACCTTCTTTTATCCCACTTCCTGACATCTGATCCAGTGCTTAGATTTTATCGGAAAATGTCTGTCACACTAGCATGACATTTAAAAAAAAAAACAATTACAGCTTAAAAGTATATGGAAATTTGACTCAACAACATCCTGTCATCACTGCTTGGCAATAAGCTGCCAATTACTTTCCCATTCCAGGAGTGCATATATTTTAGCCACCAAAGGTATTTACCTCAGGCTATTGCCAGCTATTTTTCCTGATCTTGGTCTCTTTGCAGTGGGAGGTTTCCCCCACAACACATCAGCCAATTTTTAAAAATCATATAATTTCATGAATACTTAGAAAATTATTTGAACGTTGACAGTTTTTGTATTATTATTGATGGCAGTTGCTGTAGCCACTGAATTTCATGTTCTGCTTCAATTTCTTTGTTTGGGTTGTAAAATCCTTCAGGTATTGAAAGCACAACCTGGCTAGATACGCTTCACGGTATTTCTGTCTACTACATGAATAATTTATGTGACCATGAAATTTGTTCTTTAGTAGTGTTGTACCCTGAGAAAAGCAGTTGAAACCTACCAATGTTATACTCAATATTATCAATTTTTCTTTTACTGCAAGGCTGGGTTTGAAACTCAAACTCATTTTGACCAGACCAAATGAAAAACTCCCCAAATTAACACATCAGAAATTTTATCCCATACAGAACTGTTTATGAGGGTTAGGGCAGAAGTAGCCACTTTACCTCTTAGCTTGGGGCAATGGTGGGGTGAAGGGTAGGGACAGCCATGTTCCAATTAAGTGTTTAGCTGTCTAACCTGATCTATAGTTTTTCTAAGGTGTCTAACCATAGGACTAGTCAGGGAGAAGAGGAACCTAGGGTTACAAAGGAAAGGAGGGATTGGGAAGATGTGCGGTTTAGCTGAGAAAGAGGGGTTCCATGGAAATTTGGGAAGATTGGTCAGTCAGTACAGAATCTGGGCCATATTATTAAGGCCTGATCCAAAACCTGATAAAATCTCTGAGTCTTTAAGGATAAAAGTCTCTTCTCTGACACCCATTATAGGTCACTTAGCTGCCCTTGGGATAACTAATTGATTGTTCTTCATGGTGCATATGTAATAGAGATCCCCAAAACAAGTGAATCCTACTATTAATTTGAAGACCTATGTTTTTGTAGATAATACTATTGCTGTAGGATATGAAAAACTGGCTTCCATTGAGACTATCTTTTGTCCACCCCAGCTGACTTCATCCACTAAAGTTTTTATGTTTAGCTTGGAGAATGCCAGTTGGACTCTTGGCTGTGACAATGTGCAGAAAATGGACTGGGAAAGACCATTTTCAGTAAATGCTCTGAAATACAAATATAAAAAGACCTGACCCTTCTATGATTGAAATCAATAGCAAAATTCCTCCAGAAGGAACAAGATCTGGCCCCAACCTATATTTTCTCTCTTTGTATGGTTAACATCTGCTCATGTTCTGGTTTTGCTGTTTGATGTAGAATTCTGGCACTTTACAGACACTAATAAATTAAGCCTCACACGTGTAAGATAGCGCGATGGGGCGGAGTGGCCTCACACTGGTACTGCAGGGGTTAACCCTTCCTTCCTAGCAGAGGAAGCCACACTCCAGAAGCCTGCAGACCTGCTCAGTCTGGGCTGACTGCCAGAGGGGAAGAAGGCACGCCACCAGCTCCCGAGGAGGGACAGCCTGTACTCCAGGATACAAAGGCCAGCCAAGCCGGGACTCACCCTGTGGCCCAGATGGAGTATGCCACAGGAGGCAAACAGACCGGAGGACCCCCCGGAGTGGGGAACACTGTGTTTATGGTAGGAAGTGACCCAGGGGAACTTTAGAGATAAACGGCGTTAGAGCCGCCTAGACGCTTGGTGTGTTGTGGGCAGATCCACGCTGAGCTAGGGGCAAGGGGAACCTGTCATTAGCAGCGCCCTGGGTCAGGACCCGGTGGAGAGGGTGGGCCTGGGTCCCCCTACTATCCCACCCACACTGCCCTGATATGTGGGGGAGAGTTGCATGGACTCTGGCTGCTAGGCCGAACTACCCCACCTGTGAGGGGGAAGGTATATAGACTTGGGCCATTGGGCTACACTGCCCTAATACTTGGGGGCGAGTTACAGGGACTCTGGCTGCTAGGCCGCTCTACCCCACCTGAGAGGGGGAAAGTATAAGGACTCCAGCCATTGGGCCACACTGCCTTGACACTTGAGACGAGCTGAATGGTCTCTGGCCACTAGGCCACACTACTCCACCTGCAAGGGGAAAGGTATAGAGACTCTGGCTGTCGGGCTGCACTGTCATGATACTTGGAGGCAAGGTACGTGGACTCTGGCCATTGGGTCACACTCCTCTGGCATTTGAGGAGCTTTATATAGACTCTGGCTGTTAGGGCCCACTAGCCCGATCAAAGGAGTGATAGTGCTGAGATGGGCCATTAGGCCACATCGGGTCGCCCACAGAGAGATGGGCATGGGAGACTGGAAAGTGGTGAGGGTCTGACACCCCATCCCACTCCTGCCACGAAGGGGCGCTGTGGTGCCAGACCCACTACAGATAGGTATAATTGACTCCTTTTTATGGATATGGAAATTAACTGGGGAACAAAGAGGAGATGTGCATAATCCAAGGAGACTTTTAGAGCTGAGAATAGAATCCTGGTCTATTCATTAGAGGTTTGTATTGACTATCACTGAAAGATGTATTTTTAGGAGATGTTAGTCATTTATGCTAACTAACATGATATAAAATGCTAGAATAGACCACCCTCTGAATACCATCTCCAGGAGAAATCATGACACCAGCACCCCTAACATAGAGACTATCAACACCCTAACATCATCAACCTATCAAGGCTATCCCTAACTGGAACTGAAGTATCATTACTTTTGAAGGCACTGAACTTTTCCCCATAACAAAACCTGATACCATACTGAAAAAAATGACTGTGAAATCCCCAACAAACATTTATCCACACAGTGTCTACACCATTGAAAGGACAGCTATACACTCTCTGAAATCCAGTCACCAGATAGTGATCAAACCAGTGCCATCATATTCCTTTGTCATGGTGACTATGTTAATGAGGCCAACAGATGACTCACCAACACTCCTTATTCAAAAGAACTCAAAGACCAACCCATATCACAATTAACCCAGGTATTTAAAGATGTCATCAACTCCTTCCCCAAGACTCCAAGATCCCTATAACCTATTCTCCCACAAACCCATCCCAAGCACTTCTGCATGCTTTCCAAGATGCACAAAAAAGGGAACCCAGGCATAGCCATCATATATGGTCACAGCATTCTTACTGGAGTAGTACCAGGACTAATAGAAATAGTCCTCAAACCACTCACCCCAAAGGAACAGTTTCCTCCAAGAAACTACTGACTTTGTTTAGAAACTATGCAACATCAACAATCTCCCTCAGAACACCTTCTTGTTACCACAGATGTCACCTCCACACCAGCATCCCTCACTCTGATGGAATTGCTGGAACCGTCTCAGATGCTTACAAGATAATGAACAACACTCAAATCTTCCCAAACACGTAGCCAAACTCATCCATTTCATCCTAACCCACAACAACTACATTTAACAACAAACAATTTTCCAAGCTGTGAGAACATCTATGCATCCTAGGATGGACCTCTTCATGGGCCACCTTGAAGAAGAATTTCTGGAAAAATGCACCATGACACTAATGGTATTTCATCCTCTGGGCAGACCACCTAAACTCCCTCATAGATTTCCACCACCACAACTGCAACAACCATTTTAAATTCTCTCTAGAACACTTCCATGCCCATATCAACTCTTTGGAACACCACGATCAGCTTCTATAACAGAACCCTACAATTGACAATATACAAAAAACAACAGATCATAACACTTACCTCCACACATCCAGCAGCCACCCAAAACACTGAAGGAAATCTGTTATCTATAGCTAGATACTTAAATATGAAAAAAATTGATCTGAAGAGTAAGTCCTGGATATACTTAAACACTCTTTAAAACTGCCTTCACTAAACAAAGACACTCCACCAGAGGAATAGATTGCATCATGGATGGGCTATCCAATTATCCGTAAGAACTTCAATACAGAAAAAAAAAACCTTACTGACCACATACCCTTACTTGTCACCTACCTGCCCCACAATATGGGATATCAAATAATTACAACAACAATTACATATTTTGTTGGGGGCCACATCCTGGAAGAAACTCTTCTGGCCTTTGAACGTGCCTGTAACAATGTGTTGTACCTCATCCAGTGCATCAAATGTCCCAACAACAACTAGGAGGGTGAAACAGACAATCACTATGATAAGATTGCCCATGGGTGACAGGAGGCTAATACTTTTCACAAAGCTATCACTTCATAGCTGACATCTCAGTTCTTATCCTGAAAGAAACCCTGCACAGCATCTTCAAAAGGTGATCCAGGGAATTTAAATTCATAACTCTGCTGTACATGGAAAACCATGTACAGAAACACTGGTTTTATGGCTCATTACAACATTTTTCAACATGCCCTGCTGCCTCCTATCCCTTAATTGCCCATTTCATTTTAAGTGGTCTCCTACATGTGTGAAATCTTTATCCTTAATCTGTCTCTTGTTGTATTTAGCTCTGAGATTCCCATTACTTTTGCTAGACCTGAAGAAAAGTTCTGTGAATCTTGAAAGCTTGTCCCTTCCACCAGCAGAAGCTGATCCAATAAAAGACATTACTTCACCTACCTTGTCTTTCTAGTGTAGACAAGGCAGTTCAGAGGGAAGCTTAGACTTCCACTCAATCTGTTAAAATCTACACTATTTTGGGTACACTACAGTAGCACATTAGCAAATATCTTCTAACAACACACCTTTAAATCCTAGTCAAGACAAGCTTTATCTTAACCATAAAACAGAGAATCTGTTTCTTAGAATCTAGAAATTATTAAATAAACCACGCTAAAACCAAAATGCAGAAATACATACAGAAGCAGTTACTGCTATAAAATGCAGTTTTTTGAGCAC
Organism: Dermatemys mawii; assembly: GCA_007922305.1. NCBI lineage: Eukaryota > Metazoa > Chordata > Testudines > Dermatemydidae > Dermatemys > Dermatemys mawii. The sequence continues at coordinate 19,811,912 of ML677332.1, forward strand.
TCCTACGACCGCCCAGCAAAGACAATGAGATGATAATGTGTTATTATACTTTTACAGAACATGTGCAATCTCTTAGAGGAGATAATGACACACACTCCTACTGCTTCGAATTATTATGAGGAACCAACCTGGAGAAAACATCAAAGTAAACTTTCTATTTGCTACACCTATAATGTGACTCTGCCAAGGAATCATCTTGCCACAGAAAACCTTTTGAGAGAGTGATTTTCATGAGCAGTACACTCTATTATTATGCAAATAATAAAACACTATACTGGCTTCTTACTCCCTTTCAGGTGCAAATCAGGGTGACAATCTTCAAAGCCTTGAATGATCTAAGCCCCGAATAGTCTTGTTTTAGGAAGATTTTCCTCATACCGTATATCCCATTGCTAGCTGAGACCAACTGTGTCCATTCTCAGGGTGAAGTGGACTTACGCAAGCTTACAGCCTTACCTTCTGAGCTTATAGCCTTACCTTCTGAGCTGGAGAATTTGCTTTCTTTGGAAATGTGCCAAAGCCCAAATCGGCAATCTTTATTGACAGATTGTCAGGTGATGTAAATCAGTGTCACTCAGGATATGGCTAATATACTTATTTAGCATTTAGATGTCTTTCATTTTGGGTTGTTTATTTAATGTCTTGTTCGTTTTGTCTAGTTTGGATTGAGAGTGGTTTGTTAAAGCATTAAGGGCCCAGACCTGTAAGGTGCTAAGTACTTGAGGTAATTGGGAGTTGAGAGTGCTTAGCAATTTGCAGGTGAGATCCTTCACAAACAAACAAACAACATTGTACACTGGGATTATCATTGATTTTTTTGACCTCAGCAGAAAGGCATAATAGATGCCAGGGGCACTGCTACAGAGTTAGCACCATTATCTATAGTCCTGGTTAGAAAGATTAGATTTTTATCAGTAAATGTTGATAAACTTCTATTTCACCCTACATGCACAAACCAATGAAAAAATATTTTCAGTGATGAAGATCCAACTTTACAGATAGGCAAAGTAAGAAAAATGCTGCTTGAGAACTTATTAGAATTTGGTCTAAGGATATTTACTTTCTATATTTTGACATGGGATGTTGACAATTTGTGTTTTAATAGTTATAAAGCTTTAACTTTTTGAAATGGTGTCATTAAATTATTGTCAGACTCCCCTACCCTCCCAAATTTACTGCAACTGTGAAAGATTAAATCAATAAAAGTTGAAAAAAATGCTTAAAAATGAACTTTGATATGTCAGAATGATAATGAAATAAAAACTGAATTCAACCAAGCCAAATCATACACTATCCTTCCTCCCATGATTGATACATGATCAAATAGACTTTTAAAAGATAATGGCTTTTGCAGTATACATAACCTACATGAATAAGAAGGAGATATGCCTATATATTCTGTTTGAATAGTTTTAAACTATATTCATGTGTTACATTCTATAACAAGGTAGCTGGCTGCTTAAACAAAACTGGGCCCACCTCTTTTCCCCCAGTTCAGATGTGTGCTAGTTTGGTGTAATGAGGAGGGCAGGGTTGCCCCTGAGAGTGTTATAAATGGTAGACAGTCCAAGGGCAAAAGCGCAGAACCAAGAATACTGAGAGAGAGCTTAGGAGAGTTCACAACCCAGAGTCCAGAGAGGGAGAGATCAGAAGAGTAGAGCTGGGCTGAGAAATTTAGGGAGAAAATGCCCCTGAAGGAGAGTGATGAGAGTTCCTTAGTGAGAAATGGAGCCAGATCAGGATGGTGAAAGCAGAACACAGTTGTGGGGTCACCTACAGACTTCTCAAGGCCAAAGAGCCACCGTCAGTGAGGTCAGGAGGCTGTGAGTAGCTCAGAGAGATGCCTGCTGGCCTACTGAGCTGGAGAGGTGGAAGCTGGAGGGCTAGAGAGGGCTGAAGACTGGGGCAAGGTGGAGGGGTAAGCCCGCTGATGTCTCCAGATGAGAACTAGAGCCAGCTCTGGGAATGAAAACAGGATGGAGGAAACACTCCAGCTAGAGGGAGTGGAGTTAGGTACAGTGAGAGATGCCAGAGCTGTACCAGAGTGTTGGCGCATGGTGAGAGACACCAGAGCCATACCTGGTGTTAGACTGCTGGAACTTGAAAGAGTGAATGTATTGTTTGGGCTCTGCTGGAGGGTTCTGTTTTGTGGTTGTGGAACTTTTATAATAAATTAACCTTGCAAATGGCGATGTATACTTGGAAAGCTTTCATGGAGTTACTCAGGACTCCAGAAGAAAGCAGAAACTGAGGCAGGCACAGTGATCATGCCACAGCCTTCCATAGGAGGATGCTCCTTTGTCATACATCCTATATGTGCCCCTCTGCTTTACAGATCTTGGTGACTTCAATTTGTTATCTTTAGCAGCCACAATAAAATCAAGCAGAGCTCAAAACCAGATAACAAGAAGTGTGCAAGAAATGTATTTGCTATATTGAGAGGTTGACTTTGGAGCTGGCAAGAAGTGAGGTTTGAAAAGTTGGCATTCCTTTTAGATAATTGAGAGCTAATCATAGGCCTCAAACAAACAGACAACCATACAACAGGTAATGCACAAGCAGCAGCAGAACAAATTTCCTGCTCCACCAGTCAATATTCACTGGTCCTCTAGTCTAGAGCATCATTTCACCACATGCATACAGATGTGCACTGCAACCAGCTACCTTGTACAAAGAACTCGTTCCCCATCTAAATGCCCCATTCCCTCCAAACCCTTTAAGGATATTTTAAAAATATACAGAAATATTTTAAATGGATTATTGATTGGAAAAAGAGATATGGCCAAATTGAGAGGGTCTGTATATAACAATTCAAGTAACCTGTCAGTAAGTCAGCTTCAGTCGGTGTAAGCAAGTACAATATATTTGCCAAAGAAATGAAGGACAATGTTATAGAAGGAATCCTAATATAAAGATTTTAAGTGATGGAGAATCCGTCACCTCCGTTGTTAAATTATTCCAGTGGATAATTATGTTTACTGTAACAAATTTGCACTTTATTTCCAGTTTGAATCTGTCGAGAGTCAGTGTTGACATGTTGACATCCAGTTTTTCTACTGGATGGTTTTCTACTGGTTTTGGTTAGAAATCTATGAGATTATATGGAAAATATAAATTAATAGATTGGTAAAAGTGTTGTGAGATTTACAGTTCTGTATTTCCATATGAAAGTCTTTCTCTTTTTATTTTTCCCATTTTTGAAGCACTTGTAGTTCATCGTTAGGCGTTCAGTCTTGGAAAACCTTCTCTGAATTAAAAACGGTCTTGAGATAATTATCTGCTGCCTACATATTCCTTTCCCCCTGGCTCATTGAGTGCTTCAGAGTAAATAGTGCCTGGGCCTCTTCTCTCCAATTTAGAATTGCTCAAAATTATGACATCTGTCATCCTGATGTAGAAATTACTTATTATACTTAAAGTGCATTCTATACTGGAAGGCATTTTCAGTGCTCTCCTTTGGGAATACATTTAAGACTATGTATGTAAAATCTAAGCTTTTACCATCCATAGTTACTTAATTTTACTTTCTGTCCAACAATGGTTTGCATTCTTGACTATTTTTTCTTTTATACTTCCTGAAAAGCTCTTAATAGATTATACATGTTAATGTAGGTTGTAAGAACTACCTTCTTATGTACAGAAATATATACCTAGCTATATCAATATAGAGATATTCTGATATCCCTCTGTTATTGCTGGTTACTATCTATTGGCCTTCAGAGCCCACTGAAGTCTATAGAAGTATTTCAGTTGAATTCTATGGGCTTTAGGTCAGGCCCTAAAAATCTTTGCTTCAACTGATTTTTTATTTTTTTTTGGTAGGCTGTTGTATTTTAGGCATGACAGTTGAAGGGCTGTAATCAGCACGTTTATTGAAACTACATCTCATAACTTTTCCAGTTAGACTAAGTGTTTTTATTATGTTTCTGAATTAATAAACGTGGTTTACAAGTGATCTTAACATTCTATATTTGAAACCTGATCCTCTCCCTTTTTTTATTTCGCAGGTAATTTGTTAGGCTTGTATCTAAACACAGATGACTCCTTGCAGGTGCCCATACCTGGAATACTGTGCAGTTCTGGTTGCCCTAGCTCAAAAAGGATATAGTGGAACTGGAAAGGTTCAGAGACGGGGATGAAAGATAACAAGGGTACTACAGAATTGCTTCCATACCAGGAGACTAAAAAGATTAGGGCTGTTCATCTTACAAAAGAGAAGAGTAAAGGGGGATATGATAGAGGTCTAGAAAATCATGAATGGTGTGGAAAAAGTGAATAGGGAAATGTTATTTACTTTTTCACACAATGTAAAAACTGGGGGTCATCTGATGAAATTATTAGTCGGCAGATTTAATAAAACAGGAGGAAGTATTTTTCACACAAAGCATAATTAACGTGTGGAACCTCATTGCCATGGAAGGTTATGAGGCTCAAAAATATAACCGGGTTCAGAAAAAAGTGGATAAGTTTATGGAGTTTTGTCTATCAATGACTATTAGCCAAGATGGTCAGGAATGTAACTCTACGCTTGAGGTAACTAAACCTCTGTTTACCAGAAGCCAGGAATGGAAGACAGGGATGCACTACTAAATAATTGCCCTGTTCTGTACACTCCCCTTAAAACTCTGATATGAGTTACTGTTGAAGACAGGATCCTGGGCACATTCCCATGTTCTTAATCTAGAATCTCTTGCTAGTACTGAAGACTTGAGGAAACTGCAAGCTGCTCTATGCAGGTGAACTCTTGCCCACTGCATGGAAACTCCATTAAATAAATTCTCTAAAAGGGGAAAAAAGAAAACAACTTAATTAAGATTAATGGCATTCTATGCACCAAGTAATTCCTTTTGAAGGAGAGGTACATTTTTAAAATGTAAGTTAAAGGCTACAAATATAAATGATGGGATCTTTGGTGGAGTGAGAATTGCACAACTAAGCCTTCTTTAATCAATTCAGTTGTATTCACACTAAAGACTTCACCCAATGTTTTACATTGATTTTATGACCTCTGCCTTTGCAGAAAAATCCAATCTATTGAATAAGGATATAAGATGCTATAAGAAATAAGGTGCTATAGAAATTTAATAGAGTTCTAGAGCAGTTTCTCTTTTGAAACTATAGAATTAAATAGAGAACAGTTTCCTTTGTTTATTTTTAATGGTCACATAGTAAAATTCTATAACAGTGATATAATTCTCTATTAAATTCTATAAGATGGTGTTTAAAAAAGTCCATGGAAAGGTTACCATTTTTTGTTATGTACCTTGGCATTAGGGGCAAATCCTATAGTAGTTTGGATTGAGATGCATGGTGTGTTTGTGATCATTTTCTTACAGAACATTAAAAAACTTGGTTTTCTCTGTTGCACAGAATAGTATAAATAACCACCTAACTTAGGGCTAGATGCAGTAATGCAACATGACAGATATAGCCTAGGTTTGTCATAACTTCCATTGTGTCTACCTGGCACAGTGACATAGAGATTATTCTCTTTTGTCTATGGAAAGGAGAAAATCTGGAGCACAACTAAAATAGGTAGCTGGAAAAAAATGCTCCCTGTTTCATGTGCCAGGTATCATTTGAAAGTTGTGTGTCAAAAGACAGAAGAAAATGTTTGAAGTAATTTGGTAAAAAGGTACCTTCATAGAGAAGTTGTGCAGACTTGATCTTGATGGCTAGATTCTGGTTAGCCTTTAGATGGGTCTGTTATGTGGGGAGAGAGTAAGGATCTTTCCCTTGTGCATCCCACGATAAGAAAACCCTTATTGTAGCTGTTGCACTTTGAAGTAGATGCTGCTACTGAAATGCTTTCCATGGAGAGGACATCAGGGAAAAAAAATAGGTCAGGGACTAGACAGGACCATGGCTTTTCTAAGCACTGGACAGTGGAGCAGACAGCCATGCAGGAAGTATATACTATATCCTCTGAACAGATAGAGCAGGTTATGGGCTCCCCCTCACAAGAGGGTGCTCCAAGAGGCATTGTGCCTTCCTGAGGCAAAATCTCTCAAGTGCTCCTCCTGAGGCAGCGAAGTTCCACTCTACATCAACATCGGCTGTGTCTGGAAGGTCAAATCTAGCCCTAAGTTAGGTGGTTATTTATAAGCTCTGCAATATGCTTTTCTTTCTTTTTTCCCCCATATCCTGCTCCCTTTTCTTCTGGAAAAAAGTCTCTTTACTTCTGTGTGCATCACATTTCCTTAACTTTCTGTACTGTCCTTCAAAAATCCCCAAATCTGACTTCATGGGCCTTGTGTGATTGAACTACCTAGGACACCTGATTAATCAAATCTTTGTTCCTGTGTCACTTCTACTTGAGGCTTAAAATATAGGCACCACCCATTGATTTATTTGTTGAGTCAGATTAAGTGATTTCATCTTCAAATCAAAATCCCAAAGGCCCATATTGTGCAATCAGTTTTTAAGTACAACTCCCCATTGACTTCAATTGGTAGCTCTACAAAAACATAATGGCGCAATCTAGCTCCAAGTCAGCATGACAGCTTTGTGTCATACAATGCGATATGGTGTTTGAGGTCATGGTTAGGAACAGACTAGACATTCTCACTACCCATGATGTAGGTCAGATGGCTAACCTGGTTGGATTCAGAGGGGCACAGAGGACCAGTAGGTGAGGAAAGCTGCTGACTACCTGTGAGCCATCCAATTTTTGGGGCAGAATTATGATTTATCTTTGGTAGGCTGCATACATGTCTTCTGCCCAGGGGGAAATAATGCTGCAGTTGTACTTGTGTGAACAATAATAGTTTACAGAACTTTAAGAAAAATGGGGAGGTAAGTTTTATTAGCCTCGTTTTGCAGATGGGAAAAGTGAAGCACTGAAAGGCTAAGGCTGACCCTTGCAGTCTAGCCCTATCAACGTGTTCCATAGTTCCCACTTTCATGAAATAGGGAAACCACATCTTTAAGGATTTGGGCCATAAAAATAAAGTGTTAAGGAGATAAATAAAGCTACTATAGAGTGATGAAAAGAATGCCCCCAGGCAACCCAACCAGCCAAACCATTTCTGCCCTCTGGAGAAATGTATACTACATAAGGGAGGCAGTGACCAGTATTTGGTTGAATAACTTGGTCTTTCTGTCACTGACTGGATACAGTTTTGGAACATGGTTAAGTTCGTGCATGATGACAATACATTCTGGGTATCCATTATTATAGTGGGAATACTGACTGACCTGTTAAGTGAGTACTCATTATATATGGTCCGGATTTAGCAAGGAATCTAAGCACCTTGAAGCTTTGATATTGTATTTTTCATTAGAATTTTTCCCCTTCCTCTTGTGCTCCATCTTTCAGATTTTCTGTATTTGGTTTCTCACTCTGCCTGATCAATTCCTCTTTCATTGTTTGCCCCTATCTGCTGTTTTTACATCGTAAGTCAAACTCTGTGAAGTTGAGGTGAGTCAAACTTTCAAGCGGGTTTGAAATTAGGTTACAAAATTCTAATATTGATCATATCTCCTTTTCCAAACCTGATCGTTTGTTCCTTGAATCCCCACTTCACCTTTTCAAACCCAACAGAGCCCCTCTCCTTGTAACTGTTTTCCTGATTGCAGACATGTCATGAGCCTTTGATTTCCTTTTCCTCCAAACAGAAATCCTCTCTTTCAGTTCCTTTTTCTAACTTTGAGGCCCTGGTGCCTAAGCAAATGGCTCCCAAAGCACTCTGTTTCGTGGTGGTAGCACCTAGTGACTCTTACAGATTTGGCACTCTGTCTGCTGAGCTGAGGTTGGCTGTTCTAATCAAATCTCATATCCATTGGTGTGTCCTTGGTGTCCCAAAAAATCATCCTGCCTGAATTTGTGGATGTCCATCAGAGTGTGTGAGATATCGAGACAACCAAGACTGCAAGCTGAATTTCTGCAAAGGTTGGTTGCCTGGCAGAGAGGAGAGCAAACTCCAAATGTATTTTGAGCTAAAATATAGTCTGGTTTGGTTAAATATATGAGATCACATTTGAACTAGTTCTTTTTAAACTTGTTTTTCCATCGCTATATGAAACCCCTTTGAGTTTAAAGGTCAGATCTTTAGTTGACGTAAATCATCCTAGCTTCTTCTACCTCAATGAAGCTACAGTGATGTACATCAGCTGATTATCTGGGCCTAAACTCTTAGGGCTTGTCTATATACATAGCACTTTAACCATGCATCTGCACCACTTTAGCACTTAGTAAAGATGCTACCTATGCCAACAGGAGAACCTCTCCTGTTGGCATAGGTGCTCCAGCTCCCTGAGAGGTAGTAATTAGGTCAATGGGAGAGTCCCTCCTGTTGACATAGCACTGTCCCTACCAAGGCAGTAGAACTGCATTGCTCAGGGTGTGAATTTTCCACACACCCCAGCAATGTAGTTATACCGACATAACTCTGTAGTGTAGATCAAGCCTTACTGAATGCCTCTTTCTCATGCTAAGTGTGTTTGGTTTCTGAAGCTGGTATTATAGTGAGATCTAACAGTATCCTGCGCTTTCCAACATCTTGAATATTCAAGGCTTATTCTAACCTAGATCTTAGCAGCTATAAATATCACAGGTCACTGACCTGTTCTTTACAGTTGGGTTGCCTAGTATTTTTTGCACTGAATTTCAAAACCAGGCTTTGTATGTTGAGATATCCAGGCAGTGTCCTAGAGCAGCAAATGAACAAAGGGGCACATGCTGTTAAAAAATGCTGTCAGCTACACTGTCAGGCAATGTTCTCAAAAAAGAAATGGACAAAGAACCATTGCAGAAATAAGCTTTGTATTGGAAAGGATGGTGAGTGGGAGGGGCTGTTAAACTTCTTTTTGACAAGGCGTCCAAATATTTCATTGTAAGTATTGTTTTTACAAGAAAGATGACTTATGATTTTTAAACTCCCGATGAAGAATCGTGCAGGTTAAACAGCAGAGAGGCAAGATTGCTCCCATTGAAAACCATGGCAAAATTCCCATTAATATCAATAATGCAGGATCAGACCCTAAGGCCAGATATTCAGCTGATGTAAACTGGCATAGTTTAATTGACTTCAGTGGTGTTATGTTGATTTACACCAGTTGAGGATTTGCCCCTAGAGCAGGAGGGGTAAATTTTACTGGAAATCATGTTAACAAAGTCCATTCAGCATAACACTGAAATTAAAATATCAGAAACTCAATGCTTCCTCCAAGCCCCCATCCATTCCATAACAGAAAGAGGTTGGGGCCAGATCCAAAGTCTATTGAAGTCAATGTAAAGAATCCCATTGACTTCAATGAGCTTTGGATCGGACCCTTAAGTCTTCTGTATCTGTGTCTGCTCCCTCAGCAGTGTTAGAAAACAGACACACTTATAGACTCAAGGGTCAGAAGAGGCCATCAGACGCTCGCCTACTCACTCCTGTAGTAGACCCCTAACATCTGGCTGAATTACTGAAGTCCTCAAATCATAGTTTAAAAACTTCAAGTTACAGAGAACCCACCATTTAGATGAGTTTAAACCTGCAAGTGACTCATGCCCTATGCTACGGAGGAAGGTGAAAAACTCCCAGGGGCTATGCTAATCTAATTCAGCACAAAATTCCTTCCTGACCCCAGGCACCTGGGAAAGAATCTTCTGTAGTAAGTCAGAGCCCTCCCCATCTGGTCTCTCATAACTGGCTGTTGGAGATATTTGCTGCAAGCAGTTGCAGATCATCTACATGCCATTGTAAGCAGTCTCATCATACCATGCCTCCATAAACTTATCAAGCTCAGTCTTGAAGACAGGTTTTTGGCCCTCACTTCTCCGCTTGGAAGGCTATTCCAGAACTTAGCTTCTCTGATGGTTGGAAACCTTTACCTAATTTAAAGCGTAAACTTGTTGATGGCTAGTTTATATATGTTCTCGTGTCCACACTGGTGTTTAATTTAAATAACTCCTCTCCCTCTCTGGTATTTATCTCTCTGATGTATTTGTAGAGAAAATCATATTTCCCCTTAGTCTTCTTTTGGTTGGGCTAAACAAGCCAAACTCTTTGAGTGTCCTCTCATAAGGTAGGCTTTCCATTTCTCTGATCATCCTAGTACTCCTTCTCTCAACCTGTTCCAGTTTGAATTAATCTTCCTTAAATGTGGAAGACCAGAATTGTTCACAGTATTCCAGATTAGGTCTCAGTAGTGCCTTGTATAATGGCAATAAAACTTCCCTATCTCTACTGGAAATACCTTGCCTGATGCATCCTAAGATGCAATAGCCTTTTTTCACAGTAGCATCACATCGGTGACACATAGTCATCTTGTGATCAACCAATACACGCAAGTCTTTCTCGTCCCCTGTCACTTCCAAATGATACGTCCCCAGTTTATAGCAAAAATTCTTATTGGCAACATGTCCCAACTCTGTGACATCTGCAAATTTTGTAAGCACACTACTGGTTTTTATATGAAGTTCAGAAATAAAAATGTTAAATAAGATTGGTCCCGAGACTGATCCCTGAGGAACGCCACTGGTAACCTCACTCCAGCCTGAGAGTTTACCTTTCAGTATGACCTGTTGCCCTTTAGCCAGTTCCTTATCTACCTTCTGATTCTCATATTAATCCTCATCTTTTGAAATTTAACTGATAATTTCCCATGTGGAATTGTATCAAATGCCTTACTGAAATCCAGGTAAATTTAGTTCTACTACATTTCCTTTGTGTAAAGAATCAGTTATCTTCTCAAAGAAAGAGATCAGGTTGGTCTTGCATGATCTACTTTCTGTAAAACCATGTTGTATTTTATCCCAATTACCAGTAACTTCTATGTCCTTAACTACTTTCTCTTTTTAAAATTTGTTCCAAGACCTTGCATACAACTGAAGTTAAACTAACAGGCCTGTAGTTTCTGGATCACTTTTTTCCCTTTCTTAAAAATAGGAACTAAATTAGCAATTCTCTAGTCATAGAGTCCCACCCCTGCATTTACAAATTCATTAAAAATCCTTGCCATTGGGCTTGAATTGTCATATGCCAGCTCTTTTAATATTCTTAGTAGGAGGTTATTGGCTCTCCTCCTGCCCCCACCCCCCAGTTTAGTCCCATTAAGCTGTTTGAGTTTGACTTCTGCTTTGGCTGTCGTAATTTCAACTTCCATATCCTTGTTCCCTTAGTCACCCCGCCATTACCCTTAAGGTTTTCATTAGCTTAATTAAGAACTAAGGCAAATTATTTGTTTAGATGATGGGCCATGCCTAGATTATCTTTAATCTCCACCCCATCCTCAGTGCTTAGTGGTCCCACTTCTTTCCTTTTTTTCTTCTTATTTATTTGGCTATAGAGCCTTTTACTGTTGGTTTTATTTCCCTTTGCAGGGTCCAACCCTGCTTGGCTTTTGGCAGTTCTTACTTTATCCCTAGACTTTCTGACTTCCAAGAGGTAGCTTTCCTTGCTGATCCATCTCATCTTCCATTTCTTGTGGGCTCTCTGCTTTTTCTTAACCATCTGTTTGAGATGCTTGCTCATCCAGTTTGGTTGGCAACCCTGTCCTACAATTTTTTTCTCCTTGCTTGGGATGCAGGCTTCAGATACTTTCTGCAACTTTGACTTAAAGTAATTCCAAGCCACCTCCACATTCAGATCCTTGAGTTCTTCAGTCCAGTTCACTTCCCTAATTCCCTTCATTTTTTAAAGTTAGCCCTTATGAAATCCAGGGCCCTAGTTGCAGATCTATTTTTGTTTATTCTTCCATTTAATTTAAACGGAATTAGCTCATGATCACTCAATCCAAAGTTGTCCTCTGCAACCTCTGCAACTCTTCTTCTATGAGATCCCCACTACTCAGCAAATATAAAATGGCATCATCTCTTGTTGGTTCAGCAACTATTTGGTGAAGAAATCTGTCAACTATCACATCCAGGAAAATCTTTGCCCTGCTATTATCTGTATCTCCTATCTATATCTATCTGGGAAGTTAAAGTTTCCCATATTCACACAATTCCCAGTAGTATTTCTTTCATTAAAAACCATTAAAGGGGTCTCTATCCATATCCAAATCGGATCCTGGTGGTCTGTAGCACACCCCAAGCACTATTGCAGCAGATCCTTTAATAGCTTTCTTCCCCAAAGTGATTTTGGCCCAAACAGACTCTGTCTTATCCATTCTATTACTTCTAATTTCTTTATCTCATCATTAATATACAATGCTACTCCATATCCATTGCCACGTCTCATGCAATACAACCAACAAAGGTATAATGCTGAGTAATCCACTGTTCTTCCAGACGATGGAACAGTCAGCATTTGTCTGACATTCACACTAAGGGTGGGCACATCATGTGGATTATGGAGCTCTCAAACTACTTTTAGCTTCACGGGCTTTGCAAAAAAGTTCAAGTTGGCAAGCCTTTTTCTTGTGCTTTAAATCCATTCTCTCTCCCTCCTACTCATGAAAAAAATCAGTGTATCCTATACATACTGCTTACAATGCTTACAATGCTTCGGTCTCTGTTTCTTTTCTTCACAACCTCCCTGTATTTGCTATTCACTCTACTTCCTGGTCCATTTTCATCCTGTTTGTTTACTGGATTGCTTTTCCCTTTCTGCTGCCTTTTCACACATCTCTTCCTTAGCAGAAATCAAACTTAATAATATTTAAACTCAAGCTGAGCTGTTGACCCTGAAGCATTTGAAATTAGGCAAAATGAGTCAATCAGTATCAAATTATGATACACCCAAATGATGAGATACTGACCTATAGGCTAGATGGGCATAGACACAAAGGAAGAGTATGGAAGGGACAATATACAGTGTTCAAAAGAAAATAAAAGGACAAAAAGAGGGTTTTTGATATTTTTCCTTTAAAAAAATCAGTTGATTGTGTATTCACTGGATGCTCTTTGATCATATGGACATCCTGATCAGTGCCTTCTTATTGCATACACTTGAAATTCTCTATATTATTATTTTGTAATATGATTATTTATTATTTGTGTTTATATCAGCTCCTAATGGCCCTCCAGCATATCAGGGTCCTAGTGTGCTAGGGATTGTACAAAACAGCAACAGAGAAACCCAAAGGTCTTATAATCTAAGTAGACCAGGCGCACAATGGGCATATTGTTATCAATATCTTACAGATTGGGAACTGAAGCACATAAAGAATCAATGACTTGCCTAAAGTAATTTTTGAAAAAGGCAGGAATTTAATCCAGTTCTCCTGAGCTCTTGTTCAATGCCTTAATCACAAGGCCATCTTTCCTCACAGATACCAATCCAATCTGTGTATACCAAAATAATAACTTCATAGATTTTTAAAGTAATCTAGTCTGACCTTCTGCGTAACGCAGACCATAGCATTTCACCAATTTTTTTCTGCATTACGACCATAACTTCTGGTTGAGCTAGAGCATATATATTTTAGAAAATTATCCAGTCCTTAATTCAATGCATGTCAAATTCTCCATTGGTACCCTATATATTCGACAGGAGTTGGGACAAGGATTTTAATTCCTGCACATAAATGGAGCAAACTGTCATGGATGTAGGGAGAAAAGATGAAATTTTTAGTCTCCGGTCAAATTAACAAAAAACAATTAATCAGTCAAGTCACTCCTGCTAAATATCAAGTAAATAAGAAAACCGAGCAAAACCTCCTTGCTTTAATCAATGTAAATAATGGAGGAGTTTGAAAAAAAGAAAATTAATAGCTACTCTTCTCTAGAAATTGCAAAAACACTAAGTTCTAAGGGCAAATTCTTCCCTGGGAGGTGTGTGTGTGGTTTCATTGACTTAAATGGGTGACCTATGGAAGCATCTAGTGGCATATGTTTTCCTACAGGTTGGCAGTGAATGGAAAAAGAGAGTCTGTGTCCCATATCATGATTATGCACAGCTGGTGAGAGTAATGACACTAATATCTGAATGTGTGTGTCTGTGAAAGGCAAATTAATTTCTTACTTACAGGAGCCACCCTCATTTAAGTGAGAGGATGTGGTGGTGAGATTTGAAAAGAAAGGTAGGTAAATGAAGAGAACAGAATGGGTCAGAAGTAGTGGATTTGCTCTTTTTGCAGTTTGCAATTTAAGGGAAGGGGAAAGCCAGACAACACTCTTATCAGGAAAGTATGCCTTCTGCAGATAGTGTTTTGAAAGTGTGCAACATTTGAATATTTTTGCTTGATGTATTAGAAGAACTAGATTAAATTGACAGTGGCAGCTTTGTGGGTTTAAGATCTTTAAGCGCATCATCTCATACATAGCCAGCTTATATAGCATATTCAGAAAATTACAAATTAGGGCAAAATTTGTGTCCATCAGTTCATAAAGAATAGGACAATTCTCCATACTCCTTTGCTGCGTATTTCTATTGTGATGAAACAGAAATACATTGTAGTGATATAGTGTTTTTGTGTGTCTTTTTTTGTTCTCTGTGTGGATCTGAGATAAGGGTTAAAATATTCACTTTTTTCTGAATGTGTAATTAAGTATGACTTATACTGGGATTTAATTGCATAACAACATAAAGCTAGTCACTTTCATGTAAAATATATTATGCTTATCATATTGGTTTAGACAGTTGTGGGTTGTAGTTAAAGATTGTCACCATGCAAATATCTTTTTAAGTACTTGATTTACATAATACTCTGTTCAGATATTTTCTTGTTAATTTAAACTGTGTGAGAGGAGATAAAGTCTCTGAATTTACAATATTTTGTAAATCTAGAGAATTAAAATGTCACATTTTTTCCCCGCTTGATTTTATGATCTTATACGTGCAGTTTGTATGATAGTAAAAATATAAAATACCATACTTTACTCCTTTGATTCATAGAACTTCTTGGCCAACTATTTGTAATTAATAAATAACTGGATATAAAACATGAGCAAAATATATCATTTTCAGTTTTCTATTTTAAAACCTGCATAATAAAATGGGACTCATTTTTGCAGAATGTGGTGAGGTACCAGTGATGAGTGTTCTTTTAAAAACACAGAGAGCTGTTTAGATGGTATAAATCAACAAAGCTCTATTGAATTTAATGACGCTAAAGATCTCACCCATAAATATATTCATTAGCTAGAGACTCTAGCCAAATTCACTCCAGGTGTAACGTCAATACATCTCTAAAATGGAGATGATACTGACCTCCTTTGTAATGTGCTTGGAGATATACTAATGAAGTGTTCTATAGAAGAGCTAGCTATTATTAATTAAAAGAAAGACTCATATTCAATTTGGTATTCCAGTTGGTGCAATTCCTATTGACTTCAATGGGGTCGTACCTGTTGGCCAGAAAGTAGAATTTGCCCCACCATCCTTTTAGTTAAGTTAATATTTATCCTTAAGTCCTTTTTCGCGCAAACATAATTGTGTTTATGGCTTCTAACGATGGCAAAAAGCATTAAGCAATTAAATATTATTGCTGTTTTACAGATGGAGAAACTGTATTAAAGAAGGTTTAAATAATTTTGCCTGAGGCCACACAGAAAGTTAATGAGAGAGCTGGGATTAGGACTCAAACAGTTTTGGTTCCCATTTCCATCCTCAGTCTACTGGAACACACTGCCTGAGAGACATCGCCCTGTGCATCACCTTCTCATCATTAGGAATACATAAGGGTGGGAGTAACGGCATGTAGTTTGTGATACTACTACAAAAATATTACTGTCAAATGTAGGGTTTTTCGTCTTCCAGCACCCCTTGTGCAGTAGAAAAAGAATACTCTTGTCTCCATTTACAGAGGAATACTGAAGCAGAGCAGTTGACAAGTCCATGGACGCAATGAGGAGTCAGGGTGGGAGGGAGCTGAGAGTTGAATGCAGGTGCTCCTGGGTCCAACTGGGTCCCTGTGTACTCACCATTAGTGACACCTCTCTACTCTAACCCTCTAGTGAGATGCAGAAATGTGGAGTTAGAAAAGTTAGCCTTTTATTCTCAATGCTGATGAATGAGAGTGATCTATTGCATTAGTCACACTTGTAGCCTAGTGTAATAAGGTGTATATGCCACTTGCCAGCTCAGCAACCAAGGGTTAAACACAGGTACTACCAGTCAGCACTGATTGGCAGCCTCACAGCAACTGAGAGAATAAAAAGAGCTTGGAAGCAGAGGGCAGGGCAGCTGCCAGAGGAGCAAGTGGGCTGGAGAAGGAAACTCTGGTCAACGAGCAGCAGAGAAGCTGCACAGAGACACCATTTTGAGAAGGGATAATTAGATTTATAGGCTGGAAGAGTCTACAGAAACCTGGGAAGGTAGGAAGGAACTCTGGGCATGGCAGGACCTGGTGAATACAAATTCCCTCTGTCTGGCTGAAGGTCTCTGAATCCAATGGAATGGGTGGGCCTGGATTTCCCATCACCTCCTGAGGAACTTAAGAACTGAGATGGCTCCCAGAGCCCCAGGACCTGCTGACCCTGCTTACTCTAAGGGGAAAAACCAAAATACCCCAGGGTGACTCAGGCGAGGGGAACTGACCGAGTGCCCTGCCAGATCAGGTGAACTCTGGTGCAATGTTCCACTTGGCTAAGGGTTGCTGTTTTATTGACACACCAGACCTTCACATGAACTAAATGTCTCGGGAACTGACAAATACATAGTTTTCAGAAGAAAATAGTGCTGTCATTTTGGAAAAAGGCTCACTCTTTTGAAGGTTTGTTTTATTTATTTTTTTAGGCAATTAACATGACCCATATGAAAATGCCTGCACAATCCAGCAGTAAGTGATCAGAGTTTTCTGAGTAAGCAAAGCATTTCAAAGATGTTGTCAATAATACAGATAGTCAAAGGCTGATTTCAAATGTTGAAATGGTGCTATAATAAAAGAATCAGATAATGTGCTATAGAAGGGTCTGAATTTGCTCCCATCCAAGGTAATTGCAAAACTCCTATTCATTTCAGTGGTGCAGGACCAGGCAGTAATAAAGAACCCTAATGTTGTTCTTGGAAATGACCTATCCACATTCATGTTGTCCTCCAATTTCTAATTCTAAACCAAGTTTGAGATAACGGAATCAAAGAAGCAACAAAGAGATTAGATGAATGGAAGACATGCACAAACAGCAGGCAGTTCAGAGGTTAGTCGGCCTATATATCTGTAATGGTTATTGCAGAAGTGAGGATAAAGGTGTGAGTGGTTGAAAGAATATGTGGCATGGTGCTGGAAGTTAGTGTAACAAAGGTCTCCTTATCTCAGGAGATGAAGGTAGTTGACCCTGCTTGCAGATAAAATAGTATGTAGAACCTTCTGTCTGCAGCTCTCAAAGCCTTCTATAGAGGTGGGTAAATATCATTATCCCTATTTTACAGTTGTGGAAACTGAGGCAAAGATCCATGAAGGGACTTACCCTAGATCATACGCTGGATCAGTGGCAGAGCATGGAATAGAATTGAGGTCTCCCAGCTACCAGTCTTATGCGTTATGCAGTGTACTGCACTTACTCTGTAGAGGCATGGACATTCAGCTGTGCCAGTGATGGCTTTTGGCTAGATGCTTAATAAAATAGGGATGGGAAGAGAGACTGCAGTTGTAGCACCTGGGAATTACTTGCAAAGTACAAAACCTGAAAAGGAGGTGCTGAGTTGGAACTTATTCTTGCTCAGAGATGGAAGCTGGACAAGGAACATAATGTGAAAAGATGAATGCTGAGTAGGTAGGGTTATTTGGAACTTGAGGAGGTCTTCCAAGCCTGAGTTAGATAGTGTCTGAGCAAATTAATCATCAAAGATGGAGAGGGACAGCTCTCATTGATATCTCTTGTGGTAAACATTTGGCTCACAATCTGAGAGCTAGAAAAGGCCCCAAAACAATATGAATACAATATCAAGCTGGATGAACAGACTAAACTAGATGATGCTTAGGCGCAAGAATAGTTGGGAGGAAGGAGTCACTGCCACAAGTACTCCTGCTTAGTAAAACTGTGCGCCTGAAATGTCCAGTCAATCTAGCCTGTGAATACTTGGATAAAATTCTCCTTAAACAGCTAGGAACTACAGAAAAGATGGTCTCCAAATCCATATCAGGAGTCTGACTGTGGATGCCACTTGCAGTGAGCTACGTTTGAAAGTTAAAGTTAATTTCACTTGGGGCCAGATTCTGCCTTACTCCACGGTTAGCCCTCCACCATTAGCCCCGCTGATATCAACAGGGTACGTTTTATAATGCTAACTAAATAGTAATAATAACTCCCCCAACCCACAGTTGATAAGTTTAATTAAACTGTTTACATTTCACTTCATTATGCCAATGCAGTACATTCTGCAAATAATTATGCTGTTATAGTATGTGCAGCAGGATGTGTCTAATCAAAGCTGTTTCTGGTGATACAGCATCAATTGGAAACTGAACACAGTTCCTATAGAAGCCTGAATATTTCACAAGGTGTTGGATTCTCTCTCTCTCATTAAAGGAAGATTTAATTATAAGAATATAGTTAATGTTCTGTACTGATCTTTCTGTTTTTGGCCCCATTTTGGTGCCATTAACTTCAATGAGAGTGAAATCAATTTTTCCATGTGCACCTTGGATTTTAATGATATTTTGACAACATAGTGACCTGCTGTTGTGAGGCCTCTTGTGAGTGCCATCTGGTGAATTGCTGCATATCTCCAACTCACTCTTTCCACTGCCACAGTGAGATTACAAATGAGACAATATAGTTCAAACCTCTTAAAGCAAACAGTATTAATATTTTTTCTGCCTTTGGAACCTTACATTCTGGGAAACTTGCCAGCTATGTGTCTGACCAAGTGCAATTGTCAAAAGCCCAGAAATTCACTTACATTTTAACACTTCGGGCCCATTTTCTCCATTTTGGGTCAAGCCTCAGCTACGTCAAAAACCAAATGTCAATGTATTAGACAGCTGCACTCCTCTGGAAGAATGCAGACCTCAAAACCCAGTAGGGAACATGTGAGAATTATGGACAAAGCATTCTTGGTTAAGGGGATCCGGCTGTAGAATCAGAACAGATCCGGTGAATCCAGAGTCCTATTGTCTTTAGAAAACATTGCAAAGCCTTCCTCTTTGAGAGAGCTTTTTCACCATGGTGACACAATACAAACATCCTTTTATCCTCAAAGCCTCCCTAACCTGACCCAAAAAGGCCCTGCCTCTAGTAGAATTCTGACCATGAAAAGGGAGAAGATTCAATGACTTCATGAATTCTGCTAAGGATATTGCTATTGATTGTACATGGAAAGTACTCAGCATCTGCAGCTAGGGTAGCAGTATAAAACCATAAGATAGAGATTTAATAATTAAATATCTATCTTAAAATTTACCATTATTCCTAATGCAAACCTTTCTGCACATGACTGGCTAACAGATCTGATCCCTTGTATAGCTACAATGGTCATTTATAAAAAAGTTGCTGTTTTTGCTAGATAGTATTATTATTACTCAAGTAATACTTAGGTAGTATTATTTCAGAATTTGTGAGGATCCTCTAAGCAGTACTAGCTATAGCCTACAATTAATGCAAAAAATAATAATTGGGAAATAGCTGTATAATTCCCTTGTTATCTAAGTCAACTGGCAATTTAAGTGTCGTAAGAAATCAGATAATATTTGATTTCTTTTGGTGAGATCAGAAGAACCGAATAATTGTTCTTGATCTTGAATGATTGTTGGAATTTTGGGTGGGATTTTGCATTGAGTGTCTGCTCTGGAGAAGCCAATTAGCTTTTATCCAACAGAGTATAAACAAAACTGTCTCCTTCACTATATTGTAAGTTAATTAGCTTATAGGTTCACTTTTTTATGTTATAAATCATTCTTGGATTTGACGTTAACAGATAAGTGTAAGTGTATAATAAACCAAAAAAGTAGTAATGTGTGCTACACCTTTTCATGGCCACCTTATATGAAGATGTATAGCCATGTACCATTGTCAGTTTTCTAGTAAATTATAAACACTTCTTGCCTGTCCTACAATTTACATGGAACTTGTTTGCTATGCGACACAAATTGATACCTGACTTTTGGGCACCTGCTGCTTGATTTGCCAAAATGGATCAGAACCCATGGCTTATCAGCAGTAGCTACTGCCTGATGTTTCAGAGAGAGACAAAAATAAAAATCCTAAATCCTGATCTGTGCCCATGTAGTACACCAGGCAGATGGGTGAGAGTGGTAGGCATTGGGGGAGGAATCATCTCATTGTGTACGAGTGGAATCTTTGTCCCTGAATCCACACCACCCTATGACCTTGTATTTCTTGCCTCATGCACATTTTTGAGCCTGGAAAAACCCTTCCTAGATGGCCTCCGGAAATCCTTCCTGATGAGTCTTTGCACCTGTAGAGAAAGGAGCAGGATTGTTGCCATTATAGTTGGAGGGAGTGGTGAAGAAATTTGAGCAAAATGATGAAGAATGTAATGAGAAGGGATTAAGCATCTAAGATGCAGCTCAGCAAATATTTTTAGATAATTGATTTCCATTTGCACATAGTCCACTCTCTAAGATCTTTATTTAAAGCATGATTGGCCTTTCTTATTGTAATGTGACCTTTTGAGAATGGCCATATAGAAAATAATTTATTTGACTGTTAATGCACAATAAGGAATATACAAAAGCAAACACTTCTGAGTTAAAGACTGACTTGGTCCACCTTGATTGCTATTTCATACACTGCTGTTACTGTATGGCATTTACTCTGCCACTTTTAGCATTGAAATCAAGGGCTGTGATCACAACAGGGATTTAAATGATTGTATGACCTAGATACAAAATTATAGAAAAAATATCTAACAGCTTGGAAAGCATCTTATTTTGGATTGTGAAATTTCTTTGCTGTTACAAGTTGAGGAATTTGTGAATCTTCCAGAAAACATTGCTAGGAGATGGTAGTTTTAAACCAAGCTTATGGAAGTACTTGACATTGCTGATGTAGATAGGGTCTGGATTAATTAAAGCAAACATGTAGATTCCTCTTTTTAAAATACCATATAAGGCCATGAAATCCAAGAAAAACTACACTTTCCAGGACTTTGGCAGTCCAGGACTTTGGTACATGGTATAACCAACAATATAGAAAATACTGGGCCAAACTCTGAGCTAGCTTCTACTGCTTGTAACCCCATTAAAGGCAATTGGATTATGTGAGTAGCATTTGATTTGCTGGAAAACAAAACACAATGCATCTCTTATCTAACAAAGTCTATTTCATCCTATATTTAGTATAAAGTGCTTTTTTTTCAGTGTAGATCAGAGCTACACAAGCTGCTATATGCCGCTTAAACAAAATGGTAACAGGCATGACAAATATATTAGATTGAATCTACGTGTGCATAATTCCATGGTGTATTCTTGATGAGAGACTGTAATACTGCTCCTTAAAACACTGGAGAAAGCAAAAAGACTAAAGTTTGGAAGAGACCCAGCCTGACTAAGGCAAACATGCACAACTGTGTGACAATGCTTATAATGTATGAGTTTAGTAATGCAATCACATACGTATTTGATATACAGTATTCTTTTGAATTTTGAAAGTCTCTGTAGAGAGAGAAGTATTTGTATCAGACACCTTGAGAGCAAAATACCAGACCTGGGGAAAAATTTGCCTCAAGTGTAAGGAGGAGTGATTCCATTGACTTCCTTTGAGTTGTGCCATATGGTCCTGACTGTAACCTACTATAAATAAAAATGAATTACCTAAAAGCCATTCAAAGGAGATATGATGCTTCACAAAAATCAAGATGAAGCCGTTTTACAGAGCGCTGAATGCATTGCCAACTCCAAAGAAGTGGATGCAGGGGAAGAGATGAACCAGAGTTAGCATTTAGCCTCTGGTAACAATGAGCAGTGACTTCCTATTTTGAAGATACATTCCTCGAGAGACGAGATCTGTATTTAAGGTTACCTGTGAGCTTGACTTTGACATTCTAACATTTATCTTTTTGTTTAGCATTTGCCAGTGTTACATCAATGTCTATTGAGTAAAAGCTTATGGACATTGATCAAATTGTTCTTTGTTAATTGTAAGTCATTGTAGCGTCCCTGAAAAATAAAAAGTTATGTTTCAAGACTTACAATGTAATAAACAATTGAAACACCATTTGGGCTGATCCTGCAGCAGGCTACATACAGCTTCTCCTTGCATGCTCACTTATGCATCTTTCTAGGTGCACAAATACATTACTCAGCTGAAGTCCACATGCTCTTCAATGAGATATCACTGGCTAATAATACTTACCTACCCACTGGGAATTCCCTATTTCAACATCTCCCTTCAGCCCCAGTTATTGTACATGCTGGATAAACTTGACACTGTGTGTTGCTACTGTTTTTCCTGGCCCGAGTCATTTTCCACTCCCCACAGAGCAGGAGTAATTTCCCAGTGATTTCAAAGGGGAAGACCAGGTCTGGGGTATGTAAGTGACTTTTCCAAGGTCACCCAAGATGTCTTTGGCAGATTTGGGAACTAAATTATTGTTATTTCACATTTACAGGTCTCCTGCATCCTTGTCCAATGCTGTAACCATGAGACCATCCTGTTTAACTGCATGAACCAAACACCATGAAAATCAATGAGAGTCTGTGTTAACTTGCACGGTCTATGGATCAGGCCCTCAGAGCTCTAATGAAACCTGGGATCAAGCCAGGGCCCTTAAATCTTCAGTTGAATATCCTCTCAGTTTAGCAGGTTCAGCTGCTTGGCCTATTCCTGTATAGGAAAGTATAAGGAATATTGCAAATATTGAGGTCAGCTAATCTACTTATCTTAGGCAATACTGGCAAGTTGTAGAGGGTGTCCACTATCTAGACTCTCAAACTTCATGTTGGGGAGTAGGATGAAGGCTCAGTGGCTGTCATAGGAGTTATTTTTAATGTAATATAGTAAGCCCTGAGATTCTGGAAATGTGCAGAATCAAGATCAATATGAAGTAATCTTTTTGGGAAAAATATCACAAGTGAGTTTTTCATTCTGAGAATGGACTACAGTTCCATCATTTTTCCCACAAAAAAGGGTTCATAAGGTCTTTGGCATACAGAGCTAGGGCAAATGGAGTACTTTCATGCCAGCAGTGGATTTAATAGCCTTCAGACTCTATTCAGCAGTAGGTTTTGTAGCTTCACCCAGTGTAACAATCTATTCCTGAAGAATGACACATTGATACCTGGCTAGTTCCTCACATTCCAGCAGAAATCCATAGGCTCTGCATGACTGGGCCCCTCCCTACCTGGTTGCCGTTCCTTCTTTCCTTTGTGGGAGTGATAAAAGCTAGTTTGGGAGTCAAAACTCAGAGTCTTGAAAGCATCATTTCTGCTCCTCCCATGGGTTTTTGCGTGGGAGGGTATGACTTGGCTCTTTTGTTCTTGCTGACAACATATTACAATTACAAAAGCCTTTTGTGTTTTTTTCTCATGGCCTTTTAAAGTCCTGCAGCAGTTCAAATTATCACCATCCACTTCTGTCATACACTCTGACTAGTTAGGATGTTGAAACCTGTGGAATATGAAAGAGATTTTAAAGCTGCCATCCAAAATGATGATTGAGTTAAACTCAGATTAATGGGCTGAATGTTTCTACTCATGAGGCTGAAATAAGTTTTACTGATTTTTTAAAAACATTTTTTTCTCTTGGTGAAATCCCGTTGATAGTTCCTCATTGATCAAAGAAGTTCCCAAATACATCATCTATAGCCCAGACCAGAAACCTCATTGAAACCTGAGAGTTAGGGAGATTCTTTGCACATAGAAATTTGTGGTTAACACAATCATGAACATCCCCAGATGTTGAGGGGTGGGATTTGCTTCTCCTCACAGAAAAGGACATAGGATCTGTTGCAAATAAGGCAGATTTTGGAAAATTCAGAGTGGCCTCCCCCAACCCTTCTCTTTGCTCCCTGGCAGTCTATTCCTCTTGGCTTCACACATTAACAGGGACTCATCCTGGCCCCATGGACATCCCAGGGTCACTGCATGGAACACTTAGTACAGCTTATGGCTATCATGCTTTCTTTGAGGATTCTCCAGAGGGCAGAAATGAGCTGATGTGAATTCCTCAGCCTCACCCATGACCAGCCCAGTTTCCTCCACCAACCATCTGGGCACACAGAAAGGCCTCTGCACGTTTCCAGTGTGCAAGGGTAGGTGATGCCGTAGAAGGAGAGGCGATCAATCTTTGGGAAGATCCCCTCTATGGTGTACTGATTCTGTGTGCGCACATGGAATACATGTATATGAAAAATGCTTTTTCACCCTAATTTTGAACTTTCTAAAACCTGCCGGAACAAAACAACTGAGTTTACAGCTGGGCAGCAGCTAGAACCAGAGGCTCATATGTGAACCCAAAAGAATCAGTCCCAGGTTTCTGCAAAACAAGTAACCACATCTAACACTCATTTTATCATATAATTTCCCAGCTGGCCATTGATGTCCTGAACTCAACATTTCTATTCTTTCAGCTGGACCTGACTGAGAAAGAACATTATATATTGCAAAGCCGAGTACAGTACCGCAAGCAAAAACTGACATGGATTGAAAAAGGAATATGCTAGGGGAGCTCCCTAGCAACGGATTGTATGAAGGCTAAATGTTAAAAATGGTATGAAACTGGTTTGATTTAGCCAGTGTTTATATTGTACAGTCACATTCCTTTTATTTTGGTTGCTTTTGATATTACAGTATCTGTGCTTCAGGGCATGTGTGTAATACAAAGCTTCTTCTGTAAATTAATTTTGGCTGACAGTGTTCTTAACAAGTGACAGTTCTAAATATAGTCTGATGAGTAAAAAGACATTGCCCTTAGGATGGGCAAATTACATTGCAGTAGCCTTTTTTCGCTTCTGTATTATAAACTCAAAGACCAGAAATAAAAAGAGGTTTATTTCCCTCTGAGGGATTTTTCCTCTCTCTTTTTTTTAAACAGAGAAAAAGAAATCCTATGTGAAAGTGACACAGTTTTGATTCAGATTATTTTTGCTCAAGTTGATGTGTGTATTACACTATGCATGACTGGAGATGAAAGGTGCATTATTGTACAGCTGATCAGAGTAGTGTGTGTGTGTGTGTGTGTGTGTGTGTGTGTGGTGGTGGGGTTGAGGGAAAGGAAAATGCACAACTGAGCGCAAAAACTACATATAGTCAATAGGAGGGTTCTCTTTTTGTACCATTTTGTGGCAGCTGTAAAGTAGGAACAATACAGTAGCACATAAGAGACCCGCTGTATCATATACAACATACACAGATACCCAGGAAAAGTGAATGTGTAATACCAGTGTAACATATCATGAGAGAATAATTGGGAATCAACAAAGATGGGAATCAACATGTTTGTGAGGTTACCAGGGACAAGGGGCCTAAGTGAACCTGCCCACAAATAGCAGGTGACCACCTGGAAAGGGAGGCGAGTGTAGTTCTAGTAGGTCTCAACTGAAAGAATGTATGCTTCTGGAAAACAGGAGAGCTGATTCATTACTTCCCCTGGAAGGTAAGCAACGATAGCTAATGAAATGACTGTGAGACAAATCACATCTGCCTCCTCAGCAGTGCAGCCTGGCACAGGTTCATGTGGAACTGTACTTCTGCTCATATACCAGCTCCAGATCCAATCCCCTGTCCCAGCTGCATTCCCTTCTCATCACTCACACAGACTCCCAGGCCTGTATCCATCCATCTATCCTTCCTTCCCAACAAAAACTGTCCTCTGTTTGGGAGGGATGTTAGGTACCAAATGCAGCTCCTGTCCATCTACAGATGCAAGTTTGGATTCTCATTTAAGACCCTTAAAGTCCGGGGCCCTTTGGCTGTAGAGTTTTTTTAGTTAGGTCTATACCAAAGGTCGGCAACCTTTCAGAAGTGGTGTGCTGAGTTTTCACTTATTCACTCTAATTTAAGGTTTCATGTGCCAGTAATACATTTTAACATTTTTAGAAGGTCTCTTTCTATAAGTCTTTAATATAGAACTAAACTATAATTGTATGTAAAGTAAATAAGGTTTTTAAAATATTTAAGAAGCTTCATTTAAAATTAAATTCAAATGCAGAGCCCCTTGGACCAGTGGCCAGGACCCGGGCAGTGTGAGTGCCACTGAAAATCAGCTCGCGTGCCGCCTTCGGCACCCGTGCCATAGGTTGCCTCCCCCTGGTCTATACAAATATAGGGGATATCTACAAACTTTCACTCTACTTCCAGGTTCAGATTTTGTCCAGCCTCCAAACCTGAGAGTGGTTTGGGTTGGATTTTGATTGTCTTCAGTCTGTTTCCATACAAATGTAAGTTGGATGCAGCATGAAGAATGAAAAAAATACAGTTAGTGCTCAGCTGCTTTGCTTCACTGCCCCAGTCCCTGACGAACACACCTATCCCCAGCACTGCTGGAGCATTGGAGCTGTGTGTGTGTGTGTTAGGAGTGAGCCATGAAGACAACCAAATAAAGTGAACACTCTCGCCCCACCCGGTATCTCACGTCCCCCACCCCAGGAGATAAGCCTTAAAAGCGGCTTGATCTGACTGTTATTGCATGGATTTGTATTTTTCCATGCTGACACCTAACCTTAGAATAATGTGTAGAAATGTAGAAACTCCAGGTGGAGGTTGGGCAGAAATAATGGGCACAATATGTCCTCACACAGTGCTTCATCTTTTATCTTATTTTAGCCCATAATTATATTCCCATTAAAATAAACTGTTTAACAAGCCAGCCATTGGCATGACCCATCTCTCTCATATGCACAGCCCCTCCCAATTACACCTCGAATGAGTGAGGAAATAACCCAACAATAAAAATTACTCATGCTGTCTCTAAATACAATGTGTGCATACGTGTGCATGTGCATATAATAGCAGGACTCAACAGGGATGCCTGAAATAATAATAAACTATTTCAAGCATAATATCACAGGGACAGGAATTCTTGGGCTCCTGGAATCATTTTGCAATTAACTATATGCATTACCCTACTCAAACAACATGAGAGGACTAATTGATTTTTACAGGTAAATCCTTGAAATGACATAGAATGAAAACAGATGATATGTGGTCATTTCCTCCAGAATCCTTCAGGGAGGGTGTTGAAATGTTGCAGACTCTTGAGAAAATCTTCATTACAGTGTGTACAGAGTACACAAAGGGATATTTCCATCAGGGACTAGCTTAGCACATCTCCAGTTGGCTTGGCTGGATTTTCTCATTTGACTCACTTAATAAATCCTCTTTTTATGACGATCCCCATTATAAGTTTGGCTGTGGTAATATGTATCAGATGCATAGAAAACTTCCTTAGGCAGCAGATAGGAAATTCCAATAATTAATTAATTCTACTCTGGTGTCCGCCATTTGGGACCCCAGTGGGTACTAGCTGGCAGAAATAACACATGCCTCAACACAGATCTATAGGGTTGTCATAGGGTTGCTTTCTGGCATGGTGACCCTTCAGGTATCCCACCCTTGATTACCTCTTCTCAGGGCTCCTCAAGAATATTTCTCCAACACAGAATGAAATATTTAATAGGTTAATTCATTAATATCAACACCTGAAATCACTAAATAAAGTTAAATACCATAACTCAAAAAGTTCAGTTCTCTACAACCTTCTGTGGCTCCAGGCTCTTCATCAGTCTCAGCTGTCCTTCAGGCTGAAGGGCTCTCAGGCTTACCCACCCATGCCGAGTCCCCTAATAGAGTTCAAAAGCTCAGATGAAATAATAACACAAACCCTCCCTGGGCTTAGCAGAGGTCTCACATCCCTACTGGGTTCTTGTACAGGACAGTGGCTGAAGGGCCACTCCCCTGGGCCTTCCATTTGCTTCAGAGTCTCTTTGCAGGGACTGAGCGCCTTCCATCTGCACTCTCTGAACTTTTCTGCCTTATTCTCAGCCCTCTCTCACCCAGTCTCCTCCCCTATAGAACCCAGTGACTTCTCTGAAGCCCAGACTGACCAATCATGAGTGCAATGGCCAATGCCACCCTTGTTTCATTAGCAAACAGTGAGGTTGGATGCAGGTAAGTTGAACAAGTGAAACTTTATTAAACCCTGTGCATGGCTCTGTCCATAGGGCTAAGTTGTTTCCAACCTAACTCCCCACGTTCCTGGTTCCCCCAGTGCCTCATCAATAACACTCCTCCAGGGAACATGGGCCCTCCATCTCCAATTCAACTGCTCATGAAACAACCCTGGGACAGGGATCAAGTTCAGCATAATGGAAAACTGCACTAAGGAATGCCTGTACAATTCATTTTTTAATCCTTTTCACTGTCACTTCAGTGTGAGTTAGTTTATGCAAATAGTGTTAGCTTGCAGTAAAGCTCAATGCTGAATCTCATCCCCTCCAGATGTTCCAGGCATGTAGTGAACACACCAATGGATACATCCTTTTAAAGGGTACTGCATATCTACATCCCAGGCAGTCAGCTAGCACTGCTGGATAGCACGTGAAGCTATAGCCCTGCCTATGCTTCAGTCTCCCCACTCCCATAGAGTTGTCATGCTCCCCATGTGCAAATGGTTAGCAGGCCACACAAGAATGTGGAACTCCTTACTCTATCCCCACACAAAGGCTAGCAAATATTCAAAATTCAAGATGTGTTATTTGTGATTGGTAACATATGTCACACAATATTATTTGTGACCATAACTGGTGGCCATAATTCTTATACTCCAGGGGAGGAACTGGGTGCTTTGACTTTCTCAGGTAGAGGCAGTCGTTCAGGGAAAATAGATGATAAGCAAGATTAGGATATATTAGAAAATTTCAAACTATTTCCTTATTGGGTTATATGGCTTGCTCTGAAAAAAAAATTTAGGTTACTGTAAGACCATGTGAAGAATTTCAATTTCCTTTCCTTTCAATGAATTGACATACACTAGTGTATTTGCATGTAGTTGTAGAGTGTGCCATGAGAGCCTTTGCTGGCTGTTTAATTAACTGGTCTAGGGCTCTCATAAGGAATTTCGGGAAACATATTTCCCTTATATATTAACCACAATCCCATATTAACACACACAATTGTGCTTTCTGAACACTTGAGCACTGAGATGACTTCTAAAAGTGAATACGAAAGGGTGAAGGGTACTTTTTACATTCAAGCATATACTCGCACAAATTTTTGGCAGTACTACTGACCCCATGCTGGTCAGAGTTATAATGTAGTTGTTTTAGCTACTAGTGTCACAACATGTTACTAAGCCCAGGAAAGCTCCCCACAATGCATTCACTGCAAATTCCTGCAAGTTTGCACCTCAAGTCATTGGCAGAATATGTGCAATCATTTTACACAGAAAGCAGGCTAAATGGAGTTGTCATAGCCTCTGTGGTAAACATGGGATGCCCAATGGAAAAAAATTGCATGAAGCAACATGAAGGTCACGTGGAAAGGATTTAGCTCCACTGAGTTGGGCTGACTTTGGCCCCTTTGTCTAATCATGACAATGAGCAATTGTGGGCCAGATTCTGCGATGCTTACTCACGTTGGTGAATAAGCAATTATGCACACAATTACAATGTTATTATATTGACTTTAGTGGGACTACTTCTGTGAGTAACTGCATACCCATGCAGGTAAGGGGGTTACAGTCTAGCCAATGGAGAATAAAGGGATAACTCAAGGAGGAAGGGGCTTTTGAACATGAGTAAGCATGACAGAATCTGGCTCTGTAAAAATATAATTCACGCTCTTCCCCTCCCCCACAAGAGGAGTTTATAAAATCCACAAACCTTTTCCTCATGTTTTCTTTAGAAACTGTAGCTTTATTCATATCACTGCTGACATTACAGTGTGATTTGTCACTCTGTGTTGTGTTAGTTGCTTCCAGTTCTATAAAGTGCCATGACATGACTTATGCAACCCAACATGAGTCACCTGTCGTGACAGCTTTATGCTTTCAAAAGGAAGTGCTCTTTTTCACTGAACAGTCCTTTTCTGTTTCTTAAGGATAAAATTTTACTATCCATAATATTGCTTTATTGGCTGATAATTTTACATAAACAACGAGGGGTAGGTGTATTCCGCATCAATATATATGAGTAATTAACTACTGAGAAAAGATAAGAACAAAAAGCTAATACTCTATTTAACTGTGAAAAATGTTACACCACAATCCAGCGCAATGTCCAGTGAAAACACAATAGAAATGACAGTATGCTACAGATGAGCACCTAGGACACTGCTGAGCTTTTAATCAGCATCCAGTGTTGCAGAAAAAACCTTCATGATATTATTTGGAATTATTTTAGAAATAGTATGTGAATACATACTTAAAGACTAGTCTATATTGTAGTGCATATGAACAAGGAGGCATACTTAAAATTGCCTGGGCAACCTTAATATTGTTTCATGTCATTTGATGGTTTAATCTCTTTCTCTCTCTCTCTCATCTCCCCTCCCCTCCAAAATTAGAGTGAGACAAAAGGAAAAAAAACCAAAAAAGTTTATGAATTTTTTTAAAAATCTTGTGAAAATTCAATATTTCAATGGAAGATTTTATTGAAATTTTAAATTAAAGGGTTCTAATAAAAACAGACATATACATACACCATATGGGTAATTCTTTTAGCACAGTATACAAAGATCTTCTTAAATGTGCATTGTTGCTGCAATAGTTGAGGTGATAACTTCACTATGAAGGCTGGAATTATAAACCTTCCAAAAGACAGATAGTTCAAAATAAAATACCTGAATGTGACCTCATATGTACTGCTTTTACACCAGAAGTACTCTCTTGGCTTTGGTGACATTGCTGCTGATTTATACTAGTGTGAGATCAGAAAGTGGCCTATGGTTTTCACAGCTCTTTTAACTCTTTTCCCTTCACATGTATGCATTAAAATCCATTACATGTCTTACATGAAAAAAGATAATCTATGTGTGTGTGTGTGTGTGTGTGTGTGTGTGTGAATACATATATACAAATTACAATGTACATAGTGCCAAATTCTGTTCTTGGTTTCTTCCATTAGTTGCATGGATGGTGTAAGTGAGAGCAAATTTGTCCCAGTATGTGCTTTTCCAGTTATACAGAAAAATATGAGGTTCAAAAGTAAATCCATGTCACCCATTCAAATTCCAGGAATTAATTCCACAAGCTCAGCACATTATCTGTTTGGTTCTAGAAAAAAAAGTCTAAAAATACCATTAAGACCCAATCCATAGCCTATTAAAATCAAGTGGAGTTATTCCATTGACTTCAGTGGGTGCTGGATCAAGCCCTAAGATTGTTTGATCTTGTTTACAGTGACCTTTAAACTACTGAGCACAGCTAGTGGCCCCATAGAGCTGAAAAAAGGGGGAAGGGAAGCAATGGTTAAGGAAATTCTGCTGTCATTCAGCCCGTTCCTGTGAGTTGCACCAAGGATTTGCCAGGATCCTTTTGAAAAAGAGGTGCAATATTTGGTGATCAGACATAAGAAGTGCTGAATTAGCAGCAATAATTTTACTGACTGCAGAAAAAAATTCCAGTTTATGTTGTTTTGGCAGATTGCTATCCTCTATTATATGTTTATGACCTTGTGGTCCTCACTGGCTTGTCTCATCATTTGAAAAATATGCTGTCACCATGCCTCATTCTGATGGAGACCACACTAATGCATTAGCAGAGTGGGAACTCTTTCTGATTGAAAATAAATGGACAATAATATCCTCAGAAGGAGGAATGCTTGGGATAACTCATAAGTATCGCAGAGGTAATAACTCAGAAAGATAATGGAAGAACAAGTCTTGGACCATATTTGGTTATCACAAGATGTAGCCTGTGCTACTGCTGGGCCCTAACATTATGCTAACACTGGGTTTTGAATACTTGGTTTCCATGGCCAGATACTGTACTAGTGCAAGTGAATACTCTAGAAAGCCCATGCATAGTGATGTCATGTTGTCTGTATACATTTTGCAACCAAAAAAACATCCACTTTTGCAAGCCATACGGATCTCAGGTTCACTCAACTGGTGAGCACTTTCATTACAACAGCTGAATGCAAAATGGCTTTTGTGCAACAGGATGATGCAGTGTAATGTGCTATGTTAAATGACCCATTACATTATGAGGCAATACAAGATGATATTGTATTAGCTATCTGGCATGATGTCTAGCAAAATGTGTTGCAAATGAAGAGGAAAAAATGTGAAAAAAATATGATCCACTATAATTTCTGAACTTCTGGCAGTTACCAGTACTCTTTCAGCACAGTGTGTGTATTTTCTAATGACATGATTCACATCAGTCTGTCATAATATTTCTGTCCTTTCCGTTCAGTAAAGGAAGGCTAATATCACTGCTTTACAGTGTTGTAATTTACAATGCCTGGTCTGTATTGCCTACTTTGAAGGTTGTGTGTCATCTGCATTGGCACGTACTCAGTCCATTCCCCTCTTAACCAACTGCTATTATCTCACATAATTCCATGCAAGCTAAAAAGGTCTGAAATTTGATTAAATAAAAATCATTTGATATAATGATAAACAAGTGCAAAGTGCAGAACCAACTTGCAATTGTCCAAAATTACTCTAGGGGGTCTGTGCCATATGGAGCCCTGCTGTACTTCTTACTCCATTCCCACACAAAACTCCTGTGAAGGATGATGGGAGTTTTGTCTGAGAAATAGCTGAAGAGTTTGATCCTCTGTGTGAAATTCACACTATGTGCAGAGGGCTAGCACAAGCTGATGCACCGCTTTACCTGTCCTTAAACTCTTCAGGCTTATGGATTCCATGGAAATTAGCTGGCCCCCTGCACAAGAGTGAATTCCACCTTACCAGAATAGCAACATCCTACTCTTTTAATATCCAGTTGTTCCAAACTTGCACTGATCTGCCACTTTCCATTGTAATATAGAACTAGTCATATCCAACTCACCCATTTATTCCATTTTTTTGTTCTTATTGGGAAAAAAAGCCAATTGCAAATTCCTGTAAAGCAAAAAGCAAACATTTGCTAAGGCTTGATTTTTTAAACCTTCCCTCTCTTTTTTGCTTTTGCAGCTAAATAATAGTACCAAGAAGCTGCTTAACTTGTAAGTACTGCATACACCAATTTTTAAATAATAAAGGCCAAGTTTTCACAGAGGCTTAACAAGTGAACTTGAGAGGTGCAGAAGTGTATAAATTTGCACTTCTCATTTGCATGTGTAATGACCTTCTTATTTGCTGTCTGTAAGGTTTACCCCAGAAACTTCAGCACCAAGGAACGTGTCTGTCACTTGAGCTAACTAACAGAGAGAGATGCACAGGTGTTTGTCCCTCCAGGTATTAATACATACTCTGGGTTAATTAATAAGTGAAAAGTAATTTTATTACATACAGAAAGTGGTTCCAATATAGTTAAGTAATAGTAATAACAGACCGAACAAAGTGAATTACCAAGGAGGAAAAAAAAAAATAGAAAAAAATCCAACACCACAAGCAAGTCTAAGCCTAATACAGTAAGAAAACTCAATATAGATAAAATCTCATCCTCAGAGATGTTTCATTAAGCTTCTATCATAAACTGGACACCTTCATAAGAACATAAGAATGGCCGTACTGGGTCAGACCAAAGGTCCATCTAGCCCAGTATCCTGTCTACCGACAGTGGCCAATTCCAGGTGCCCCGGAGTGAGTGAACCTAACAGGTAAAGATCAAGTGATCTCTCTCCTGCCATCCATCACCCCCCTCTGACAAACAGAGGCTAGGGACATCATTCCTTACCCATCCTGGCTAATAGTCATTAATGGACTTAACTTCCATGAATTTATCCAGTTCTCTTTTAAACCCTGTTATAGTCCTAGCCTTCACAGCCTCCTCAGGCAACGAGTTCCACAGGTTGACTGTGCGCTGTGTGAAGAAGAACATCCTTATATTTGTTTTAAACCTGCTGCCCACTAATTTCATTGGGTGGCCCCTAGTTCTTCTATTATGGGAACAAGTAAATAACTTTTTCTTATTCAGTTCCTCCACACCACTCATAATTTTATATACCTCTGTCATATCCCTCCTTAGTCTCCTCTTTTCCAAGCTAAAAAGACCTAGCCTCTTTAATATCTTCTCATATGGGACCCATTCCAAACCCCTAATCATTTTAGTTGCCCTTCTCTGAACCTTTTCTAATGCCAATATATCCTTTTTGAGATGATGAGACCACATTTGTACACAGTATTCAAGATGTGGGCGCACCATGGATTTGTATAAGGGCAATGAGATATTCTCCGTCTTATTCTCTATCCCTTTTTTAATGATTCCTAACATCCTGTTTGCTTTTTTGACTGTCGCTGCACACTGCATGGACGTCTTCAGAGAATTATCCACAATGACTCCAAGATCTTTTTCCTGAGTAGTTGTAGCTAAATTAGCCCCCCTCATATTGTACGTATAGTTCGGGTTATTTTTTCCGATGTGCATTACTTTACATTTATCCACATTAAATTTTATTTGCCATATTGTTGCCCAACCACTTAGTTTTGTGAGATCTTTTTGAAGTTCTTCACAGTCTGCTTGGGTCTTAACTATTTTGAGCAGTTTAGTATCATCTGCAAACTTAGCCACCTCACTGTTTACCCCTTCCTCCAAATCATTTATGAATAAGTTGAATAGGATTGGTCCTAGGACTGACTATTGGGGAACACCACTAGTTACCCCTCTCCATTCTGAAAATTTACCATTTATTCCTACCCTTTGTTCCCTGTCTTTTAACCAGCTCGCAATCCATGAAAGGATCTTCCCTCTTGTCCCATGGCAACTTAATTTACATAAGAGCCTTTGGTGAGGGACCTTGTCAAAGGCTTTCTGGAAATCTAAGTACATCCACTAGACGTATGTCCACTAGATCCCCCTTGTCCATGTGTTTGTTGATGACCCCTTCAAAGAACTCTAACAGATTAATAGGACATGATTTCCCTTTGCAGAAACCATGTTGACGTTTGCCCAACAATTTATGTTCTTCTATATGGCTGACAATTTTATTGTTTCAACTAATTTGCCCAGTATGGACGTTAGACTTACCAGTTTGTAATTGCCGGGATCACCTCTAGAGCCCTTTTTAAATATTGGTGTTACATTAGCTATCTTCCAGTCATTGGGTACAGAAGCTGATTTAAAGGACAGGTTACAAACCCTAGTTAATAGTTCTGCAATTTCACATTCAAGTTCTTTCAGAACTCTTGGGTGAATGCCGTCTGATCCCGGTGACTTGTTACAGTTAAGTTTATCAATTAGTTCCAATACTTCCTCTAGTGATACTTCAGTCTGTGACAATTCCTCAGATTTGTCACCTACAAAAGACTGCTCAGATTTGGGAATCTCCCTAACGTCCTCAGCTGTGAAGACTGAAGCAAAGAATTCATTTAGTTTCTCCGCAATGACTTTATCATCTTTAAGTGCTCCTTTTGTATCTCTGTCATCCAGGGGCCCCACTGGTTGTTTATCAGGCTTCCTGCTTCTGACGTATTTAAAAAACATTTTATTATTACCTTTTGAGTTTTTGGCTAGCTGTTCTTCAAACTCCATTTTGGCGTTTCTTATCACATTTTTACATTTAATTTGGCAGTGTTTATGCTCCTTTCTAGTTACCTCACTGGGATTTGACTTCCACTTTTTAAAAGATGCCTTTTTATCTCTCACTGCTTCTTTTACATGGTGGGTAAGCCATGGTGGCTCTTCTTTAGTTTTTTTACTTTGTTTTTTAATTTGGGGTATACATTTAAGTTGGGCCTCTATTATGGTGTCTTTGAAAAGCGTCCATGCAGCTTGCAGGGATTTCACTTTAGTCACTTTACCTATTAATTTCCATTTAACTAATCCCTTCATTTTTGCATAGTTCCCCTTTCCGAAATTAAATGCCACAGTGTTGGGCTGCTGAGGTGTTGTTCCCACCACAGGAATGCTGAATGTTATTATGTTATGATCACTATTTTCAAGCTGTCCTGTTATAGTTACCTCTTGGACCAGCTCCTGTGCTCCACTCAGGACTAAATCAAGAGTTACCTCTCCCCTTGTGGGTTCCTGTACCAGCTGCTCCAAGAAGCAGTCATTTAAAGTATTGAGGAATTTTGTCTCTGCATTTCGTCCTGAGTCTTCCTAGTCTGGGCCCAATCCTTTCCCCTGGTACAGTCCTTGTTCTATCTTAGGTGATAGCTAGGGGATTTCTCATGGCTGCAGCCCCCTTTGCTCGGTTCCACCCTCTTATATATCTTTTGCACAAGACCGGAATCCTTTGTCCCTCTATTCTGGGTTCCCACCCCTCCTTCTAAATGGAAAGGCATCCGGTTTAGGATGGATTCCAGTTCAGGTGATATGATCACATGTTACTACAAGACTTCACTACTCACTTGCCAGCAGGCACGAAGACTTACAAGTAAATAGAGTCATTTCAGTCAATTGTCCTGGTTAATGGGAGCCATCAAGATTCCCAACCACCATTAATGGCCCACACTTTGCATAATTACAATAGGCCCTCAGAGTTATATTTCATATTTCTAGTTTTAGATACAAGAATGATACATACGTACAAATAGGATGACCATACTCAGTGGATGATAAGCTTTGTAATGATACCTTACAAGAGACCCTTTGTATGAAGCATATTCCAGTTACACTATATTTACACTCATTAGCATATTTTCATAAAATCATATAAAGTGCGACATCACAGTAGTATCATAGTTTGTGAGGTTCAACTGAAGTATCCTTATTTGGAGTAAATATTTATAATTATTATGGTAGTACCCAAAAAGGATGAGGATTGGTGGGAAGGCATTTTCTATGAAGAAATTTTGACAGCTGAACTTAGCCCGCACCTTGGTTTAACAGAACCTATATTTCTTTAGCTTCAAATCATCCTACAAGGCTTTGCCATGTAATGGTTGCCACCTCTAGTCCTAGGGGTCTTCAGCAGAGTTTAACACTAAAAGCTACTGACCTATTGGCTGGCAGTGAGAGAAAGTTCTTATCCTTTTACATGGAACAGGTCCTAGACGAGGCCAAACACCACACATGAACCATTTAGACCCCATCTGTTTTCCTAGGCTATGACTGTGGGAGTAGATTGAGAGATATGTGGTGGTCTGCTGTGGGAAGTTATTTTGTTGATACATTTTTGATTTGTGAGATGGGATTGATTGACATTGGTAGGCAATCTTTTTTGGATTCTTATGTTTATTGTTGTACCTTTAAGATGTTTTCACAAGCAGTTAAACCTTAGAGGCATTGGAAGCAGAGCAAATGTTAGAAGTCATATATAGTATAGAATTGCCTTTACTATGAGATGCAGGAGCTAGTCAAATTACTGCAGATTATGTAACACTACTGAATGTACCATGTTTTTATTAGTCATGCATAAAACCTGGAATAATAAATGCAAAGATTGTGCAATTACAAATAGTGCTTTGGTAAATGAGATGTTTTTTCAGAGCCACTTAATTCTTGACTTTTATAAAACAGACTTATTGTTCTGCTGCTTGTAACTCTGAAAGCAGATCAGACATTTGTATTACTCCCTGTCACAGACTCACAGGTTGTGCCCACTCTTGGCCCTGTGTGGTCCATCGGGGGTACCCCTTTCAGTGAGACAGCCCTTCTTGGGGGTCCACTCCCTCTTGGGGTAAGCCCCTCCACCTCCCGGATCTGCACCTCTTTGACCCTTGGCACTCCTGCCTTTGTCGTGGGCCTCCACAGGGAGTCCCCTTGCTTGGGACCCCTGGGGCTTCCACCCCCAAAGGGGACGATGGCCCCCTGTTCTGTAGACTGGAGTGACTTTCAGCTAGTGTAAAACAGGAGGGTTTATTGAGCATTGAACACAGCACAGGAACTCTCCGGACCCTCAGGTCTGGCCTCCCTTGACCCAACACATCCAATTCTCTCCTGCATCCAGGTGGGCTCTGCCTGCTTCCCCCTTCAGCACAGAGCCCCTTTCCTTCCCAGATGGGCAGCTCATCTCACTCCCTCAAGCCCCACCTGTCCATTGTCTTGTCTTCAGGTAAACAGGGTTGTAAACAGGGTTATCTGGGCCTCTAGCTGGAACCAGTTGGTCAGGTCCCCAGGGATCCTCTCTTTGCAGCCCATTGTTCTCCCACCGGCCAGCACTGCCTGCGACTCCTGAGCTGGGTTCCAGGTCACCAGGTCACCAGTTGCTGGGGTCTCCATCCTCCAGGCCGTTGGCTGGAGTCCCAAGGTCCCTCGACGGTCGTCTGGAACAACAAACTCCCTCTCTCATCACCTTGTTAAATCAGTAACACCCAGGGAAACCGAGTCCCATCTCCTCTGCAAGCAACCCATAAGAAACACAAGGAAAA
The DNA here is from genome assembly GCA_007922305.1 of Dermatemys mawii. NCBI lineage: Eukaryota > Metazoa > Chordata > Testudines > Dermatemydidae > Dermatemys > Dermatemys mawii. The sequence continues at coordinate 19,850,048 of ML677332.1, forward strand.
AAAACCTCTCATTCCATCACACTCTCCACCCAAAAGAGATCTATACAGGGCAACTGAAGTTCATAGGTCCCTCAAGCAGTGGATTAAATCCAATATATATTGATATGTCTCAAAAAAGAATAAAAACCCATTAACAGATCTGAAGGAATTCCAGAGGAGAGTGCATTGATACACATGTGAAGTTCCCTGGAATGTTTCATGAAATGATCGTAACATGATAGTATGCTTGTTACAATGGGGCTCCCTGACACATAGGAAACGTCTCACAGCCAACCATCTTCATGGGACTCCTTACAGGGTGTGACAATTTGTATCATTGCACAGGCATGATTCAGGTCTGGCAGCTGTGGTAAAAACACAAGCTCTTTCCTTGTAAATAGAAGTGAGCTATGTTGGAGCAAGACTGGATTCACATGCTGCCAATCCAAATTTTTAGAAGAACCTGCACAGATTTTTGAACATGTATAATCTGTCTGAATACACAGATAGAGAATGTGGCTACTGTGCATTGCAGAGGACCCTTCCCCGCCCATAAGAAAAGCCTGCACAATAGAGCATAAGAAAATACTTAGAAATATTTACCATTGATAAATGCATAGAACTCCCTTCAGGTGTGCAGGCTCAGAAGCAGGTTTTGATATATATACACATAGCTCCCATTATACACATGTACCAAAGGGAGAATAGATGTCTAAGTATTTATATTTCCTTTATCATAGAGCTGGTGACAGAGAGATGAAATGCCATATTTTATACGCAAAAATATCACTGGCTTTTTTCTGACTCAATTTTAGAAGCAATAGGACTCATGATTACTTATCACAATCCTAAATATCCCATGGTACCTTTATGTTCGCAGCTTACTATCTTCATGTTGGGAGCCCTGTCTAACCATACAATCCGTAAGTCCATGCAACAGATGAAGTTCTGTTACTGCAAAAAGGACAAATTATATGTAATAAAACTGAGCACAAAAAAATATATAGTCAAAATATTAACTTTTAATGTGTCTAAAATACAGCTCTTGGCTTTCCAGTCATAAAAGAAACATACTACTTTTTCCAAACACACAGAAAGTTTGTCATTGAATTCAATGGGAAACCAATAGGTTAAAAAAACCCCCTTAAATATGTGACACATTTTAGGAATGCCTTTTAAAATATGGATGCAAGAGGCACTTTGGCAATACTCTGTCAGGAATGCAAGCAGGATAATTGCACATGTTCAGTGGCCATCCTAAAAATTCAACATTTGTCAACCTTTACTCTCTGTGCACCAACGTGCAGCAGAGAAACTCTTTGTGAGAGTCTCACAGACCTACTTTTTTGAGAGCAACTGCAGCAGCCAGTATCCCCTGCCATGCCTTTCAGCAAAAAGAAAAAGGGAACCTCATTGCTGCCCCATTATCATCTCAGAAAAGAAAGAGTGCTGTTCTAGTGCAAAGTAATGTCTGTTCTGATGGGCTGGGGACAGAAATAACAGCAGCAATAGACAGCAGTGAGAGCAGACGGCAACAGTTAGTACAAGGCAGCATTGTCTTTCACACAGAAATATCACCAAGGCTAAGTTTCACATTGAGAATCATTAAGTTAAAGGTGCTGCAGGCTGTGTAACATCAGGCACTGCTTGTAGGTGGCTGAAATATTTATAGCACAATAGGGGTGAGTTACCAGAAAATACACAGAAGGGAAAATAATTGCCATGGCAGCAGAAATGGACTAGATGACCAAAGAAAACTTTTCCAGGGTTTATTTTGAATGGTGTGCTGTGATCCTGGACGCTGAATTCCTTTGTTTTTGTCAGATGACATCAGACTATTTTCATATTTTGAATATATAACGAAGATGCAAGTTTAATAAGAATGACAGCTACAAGGCAGAACACAAAATCTGGCCTTGAAGTCAGTGGGAGTTTCAGGTGCTCAGAATCTCTCAGGATCAGGCTTTTGAAGTTGGTTTTTGTAAAAAGAAATGACAGTATTAATTAGCAATGCAAAAATATTTTTGACTATCCCATTCTCATAGGTTAATAAAAGGTTTTACTCTCTGCTGCTCTCCTGAATTGTAGCAAACATCAATCCCAGAACATGTATAGGGTAAATAGCTCCAATCTTGTACCTGGAAGTGGCTGTAACCTGATGTTTTGGGTAATCTTCATTTTTCATGAAATCATCTCACTCATACTGTGATGGAGAAAAGGGCTAGGAAGGCATATAAATACGTTGTCTTTTTATTATATATAAACTTGCCAAAAACAGTAGGAAGGAGTGAGAAAAGTTGCCATGACAACCTCCAACGTTGTACCTCTGAAGACTCACTTAATATATTTGAAATACTTGTATTTTTCTCTTCCTATGGTGATTAGGCTGTAGTTTAGTTCTTTTTCTTATTTAAATGCTGTTTCTTTTTTCTTATCAGCCTCTAAAAATGATGCTTCTTCATTGTAAGGGGTATTTTTGGCTCTACAGCCATCACAAATATAAGATTTTAATGAACATAGGCCAAATTCTGACCACATTTATATTGACTAACTTCAGTGGCATTGCTCTGGATTTTCACCAACATAACTGAAAGCAAAAGTTATCCCTGCAAGTCTTATACCTATTTTATGGAGGTAAATAACACAGTGAATTTCATCTTTTATTCTCTGGGTTAAAATGATATGCTTTATTTAGCAGTGAAATGTGCTTGGCTGCTTGAATCAAACCTCAGCTGATCATTTCTTCCGATCATAAAGGAGAAGACCTGCCCTACACAAACTCAGTGTTGCACAGGAGGTCCAGTTGTTGTAGTATGATTGGTTAATTTTGGCAGTGGATACACCACAGCTGCCAGCACCTAACACCATGCAGGTAGCCATATTTTCAGGGGATTCCTCTGATCCCAGTCTGCTTCAGGAATTGCTGTAAAAGGATTCAAAACTTCAGAGAGGGAAAACAATATTATTGTTACTGATGCTGTCATGAATAATGTTGACTGCAGGTGTGCAGGGGTGTTTTGAATGTAGCAGAACCGAGCAAGCCTCTGTTTGGCCTCTAACTCATGTCCTGTCACTTCTCCATCCCCTCCAATAGCATGGAGCTGGACTCTTGTAAAAATTGGACAGTGTTTTTCACAGGATATGAAGAAGGGTAAGAAGTACGGCAAAAACAACACTCCTTGCTCCTATGTCCACTTCTAGGAGTGAGAGAACAGAGGGAAGCATGGGAGCGCTCTCAATTTCTCCTTTTCTTATATAATGGTGGTGATGGGGGGAAGGGAGTGGGACAAGTTAGTTGATTGAGATTAGGTGGTGTTTTGGGGACTTGCAGAAGAAATAATAATTTAGGAGGAATTTGGAGGAGATGGCATGGACCTGGCATGCTGGGATGGTTAGCCAGTATATTGAGGGGCAGCACAGAGGAAGGCATGAAAGAGGGCATGGGAGAAGAGACTCTGAAGTGGTGAGACTGGCATCACTAAGCAAGTAAAGAAGATGGAAGGAAAGGAGATCTGAGAGGTGGGCCATAAAGTTTTGTAGAACAACAAAGGGCAATAGGAGAAGTTTAAACTAGATAAAGATGCCAAAGAGGAGGACGCAGTGAAGGGATTTAGGAGTGGGGTAACATGGCTTTCTGCAGGCAGAAATCTTTCCTATGTTTATATTCTTCACTGATATATATATTGATATTTATATTCATCCATTGACAAGATGGATCCCTTCAGGTTTTCACAGGCCAGAGCAAAAACAGTCGGCAGCAGTGTACTCAAGAGCATAGAGGGAGACTGGTTCTCAGTGTCTGAAACTCCAGAGCAGGGCTTCTCAACCAAAATTGGGTTGCCAGAATGTTTCAAAGGATGTTTCCTGTCCCACAGGGCTTGCTGGGCTTGCCTCCCTTCCCTAGGCACCTCTGGGGTCTCAGCATCACTTAAGTTTAGCCCAGATGTCATGATGATGGGAGTCCAGGTAGGCCAAATTTGAGTGAGTGGCTCTGCAACCCTATCATTGTCCTGAGCCCTTCCCCCTCACCCACAGTGATTTACCTGTCTGGCGGCTGCCCTGGGCACCCAAAACATACTGCTGGGGAAGGTCTCATGACCCCTCTTGTGGCTTCCTTTTGCTTCCCCATCAGAAAATAATTTTTCTGCTGGGAAGCAGAGAAATCTGAGGGGGACATAATTTCTGTGCATGTGCAGTAGTACAGAATTCTCCCAGAAGTAAATGCCACTCTCATAAATTTGGTGGAGTCGTGGGGTGTGGCCAAACCCGAGCAGTGCTGCAACCCAGGAGATTGCAATATTTAGAGCGGAGAGCCTAGCCCAGTCAGCCTCACACCACAAGACCTACTGAAGTGGCCACTGTAAGGTAAGGCAGGACTCAATCCACTCGGGGTGGGGGGAGGGCAGGATCTGACCAAAACCACCCCTGGGTCTCAACCCCCATGCTATTTACTGGGTCACAACAGGCCATAAACATTTACAAATGGATCCCGAGCCCCAAAAGGTTGAGGATCCTGCTCCAGAGTATAGTTCCCTGTAGCTTCACCCTTCTGATATGGGCAGTTAGGCTACTAGAGCATGGTATTGTAGTAATGAAATCACTGCAAGTTAATTTAGGCCCAGTTATTTTCCAGCAGCTACATGCATGCAAACCATTGGAAAGTAATTGCCCTTAGTCTAAATTATGTTTTGGTTTCTTGTTATTTTAAATGCAAGGTATATTTTAGAACAATAAAGTCTGTGGGCCAGATCCACAGCTGAAACCAACTGAACTATGCAAACTTACACCAACTGAGGATCTGGTCCTATCTTTCATGTTTGGCTTAACATGTAAATAATTTGATGCATCATTTTATTGGCAATTTTTTGGCTTGTTGCTTAAAATAAAAATAACTTGTGTGCTCTAGATTTCTTTTTCTTTCTTTTGGAAAGATTGGTGTATTAATTATTTACAAACTTATGTACACTGTGTTGAAATTACTTAAGGTATTATCCCAAAATAAATCAATCAAAGCTTTGTTAGATTTCTCACTCTACTATCTAACACAGATACGTGCTATTCTTATAATCTTCCATGATTATTTCAACGCTTTGTTGAACTTTGCTGAGATATTTAATACCAGCTCAAGTGTTTATTTTATTAATTAAACCTACACCACACAAACAAACTCAGATGGACTGTAATCACTACATAAATATATCTTTAAGCCATTTACCTCTTTTCACTGCCTAGCTGTGTCTATCATACCGTTGCCCCTTTGGCCTCAGCTGTTAGCCAAAATTTGGGGCCTTGTGAGGTTGTTCCCACTAGGATGAGAAATTGATGAGATGAGTGGGGTATATTTTTGGAATAATCCTATCTGTTTGAAAAAATGGTACACAAAGTCCGGTGTCCCTGAGCACAGTAGAAAAACAACAGCATGAAGTTTCCCTGCCCAGAAATCCCCCAGTGTGTCACTCTAGTAAACTCTAGGACCAAGAAGCTCCATCTCTCTGCTTCCTTTCAGGGTCATGCTCACAGAAACTTGTCCTGGCTTTCTGCTGCCTCCAGCACACAGCCTGCATGTTTTATCTTAGCCTCTGGGGGTTAGCTCTGACCTGCTTTGAGGCTAGTGCCTCCAGTGGTAGCCCCATAGCCCACAGCTGTTTTTACTCCATAAAGGGATTTGGTTGCTTCTTCTGTTGAAACTGAGAGAGTGCTTGGTACATCTATTACCTTAATGAGTTCTCTGATTGTCTTTGGAGCCAAGCGTCACCTGAAGGCAGCCCTTAACATCATTCAGTATTACAATACAAAAGAAATGCATGATCCCTCAAATCTTTGCTCATGTGACACTCTTTATGGATTAAGTTTTTGATCCTGAACCCATGACGTAAATGGGAAGATTGCCCTTAACTTTACCAGAGGTAGGAGCAGGACTTTGAGTAAATATTTGGAGGATCATAAGTATAAAGAAGTATAAAGTATAAAGAAGTATAAAGTATAAAGTATAAAGTATAAAGAAGTATAAAGAAGCCTAGAATTCCTGTTTACCTATAAGGGGTTAAGCTAAGGGTAACCTGAGAAAGGGGCACCTGACCAATGAGGGATCAAGATGCTTTCAAACTTTCAGAGAGGGAAAAGGTTTTCAGTTTCTTTTTCTGCTCGCTCTGGAGATGGGGTGAACCAGACCTATCTCTCTTCTCTACCTATCTATAATCTTTCTAAACAGTAACAACAAGTCAAGTTTGCCAGCAAGGCAGTAAGTTTTATGGTTGTGTTATTATATCACTCGTGAATTTCTGAGGTTTGTGGAAATTATCACTAGGTTTGCTGTACTGTAAAGCTCAGCACAGATTCAGCAGAGGAAGAAACGCCTCGGGGGGAGGTTTGTCTCCTTGATTCTTTTGTGATTCTAAGTGCCCTTCTGACTGATTTTTTTTACAAGAGATTTATTCCTTTCTTTTTTTTCTTTAATTAAAATCTTTCTTTTAAGAATTTGACTGCTTGTTTTCCATTGTGTAAGATCCTGGTTTGGATTGAGTTCATCTCACAGGATCAGTAAGAGGTTTTTCTCGAGTCTTTCCCAGGGAGGGAAGTACAGATTTGAGGGGCTTTTTTTGGAAAGAGAAAGAGGGGCTTCAAGGGGCCCAGTTCTATAGTTATTGGGACACTCACTTGATGGTGGCAGCAATCAGCTCCAGACACAGGAGACGTTTGTGTGTGGGGGAAAGTTTAACCAAAGCTGGCAAAATAAGCTTGCGGGGGGTGGGGGGTGTTATTTCTTTTTTTTTATGCGGGTCCCCACATCTGTACCCTAGAGTTCAGAGTGGAGAGGCAATCCTGACAGGCCCTATCTTACCTGCTGCAAAAGTCTTTATCTTCTTCCTTTATCATCTTCTAGCTAGAGGAGATTATCTTACTTCAGATAGGAGTGTCTCTGATTTTAGCACCGATGGACCCAGGTTCCAGCCCTGCTATCAAACCAAGCTAGGGAATCAATGCAGAAGTGGTGCACCAATATGTGTCCTGCACTCCAATAGACCATACACTTTCAGGCTGAACTTCCCTAGGTAGAAAAAGTTTGCAAATCTCCTCCCTAGAAAAGCAAGTTCAGCTTCTAACTAGTAGAGTTACTCTTTTATCCAATTGGTAGAGTCTTTTCTCATTCTAAAACCAAGAGCTATAGATTTTTCTTATGACAGTTGTAAGAAAATTTTTTGCACATTTCCTGAAAGGCAAAGGCATCAACATTTATAGTATTTTTATTATTAGGGTCACTGCAGAATCACCACTTTTGCTTTTTTTAAAACGTTCCATGCCTACGCATCATTGTTCTTTGCTTATAAAAACCATAATATGTGTCAGAGTAGAGATTTCTCTGATGGACAAAGATGAAATATATATATGTTGCTGTTAAAAACACTTATTTGTACAGAGATACATTATTTGTACATTATTTAGTTATCTGAGACAACAAACGTTTCTAAGGTCAATTCCTCTAGCTTGGTGAGTCACTTGGTTTCTATGTAACATTTTTTTCCTAATTGTAACTTGCAACACTTTAGAATTGGTAATTAGACAACCTCTTATCTAACTCTCTTGAATCTGTAGAAGTGGGCTGGAAATATCATGAAACATGTTTTTTTTTAGTAGGAAACTTCAGGTACTTCTGCCTTCCAGGTAAATTGGAAATATCAGAATTCAATGAGGCTATTTGTCTCAGTAAGTACGACCCAATGCGAGTAAGGATTTCAGAATCTGATAGGATGAAGTTTTTAAACTGACATTGGTTATGCCTAATACTGGAAAGTTAGGAGGAGAGGCTTGGGGAACTGGGGTAATTTAGTCTGCAGAAGAGAAGAGTGAGGGAGGATTTGATAGCAGCCTTCAACTACCTGAAGGGAGGTTCCAAAGAGGATGGAGCTAGGCTATTCTCTGTGGTGGCAGATGACAGAACAAGGAGCAATGGTCTCAAGTTGCAGTGGGGTAGGCCTAGGTTGGATATTAGGAAGTACTATCTCACTAGGAGGGCAGTGAAGCACTAGAATGGGTTACCTAGGGAGGTGCCTTTTAAGAAATGTTCAGAGACTTAACATTCAGCTTTGTTTTCTTAGGTATTCAGCAAAGTCTTAATAAGAAAAAAGGTGTTAATGGAACACACACTAGAAATAGATAATGTGATCAGAAGTGATGCTTTGGATTGATGGCCCTTAGCAGGCTGGCAAAAATAATAATAGAACGAGGCTAGCATCTTCTTCCTACAGTCCAGAGAAGGTCTAGTTGATAGCACTTTGTTCCTAATTTATAAAAAGGCTTGTTTTACTCCACAATGTTTAATAAAGGTGGCTAATAGTTTGCCCTTTCTAAAGTGCTCCACAAATTGATTGTTTAGGATCCACTGAATAGAGAGAGATTCCGGGGTTATATAATTGGATGCAGATTATAATAACCTAGATTAAGGGGAAATCACAAAACAGCTTTCCGCTCTCAATTTCTCCCATGTGGAAAGACACATTTTATAAGTGTAAATAAATACAAACGCCACATGCTCTTCCTTGTTCTCTTCCCACTCCCTTGTGGAAGGATAATGCTCTGAAACGCATTTTACTAAACACTTTGCTTCAGAACAAGCATGGCACACTCAGCACAATTACATAAGACATTTAAATAGCTGTGGTTTCCCCATTATATTATTTTTCATTAGATTATATTTCACTGCCAATCTGTTATAGTAACTGAAAGAAGAAAATCTTAGCAGAGGGAACCTGATCCTTATGTGCTCCTGCATTTTAATTCACAACTGAGAATATATAGCCATGAGGCACAAAATTCCCAGTCAGAATTTGTTTTTGTATTTGATATATGTAAAGAAGCACATCAATATGTGTATTAGGTTTGATATGTCAAGGTTTATTTTTTAAGGAGACAGTGAACAAAAATGGCATAAAGGTTACAATTAAAATTATTTAAATACATTTCTATTTGAAGGTTGCCTTTTAAAAGCAAGTGTTGGTATAAATATAGCTGTTTGTGATTATTGATGTATGTTTCTAAAAATCTCCAGAGACTGTTTTGGGACCAAAGCAAGTTAAGCTATAAGAGGATGAGCATAGCCTAAAAATTAGAACTGCCAACTGTAAATTTTAACTTGATCTATTTGCTGGGTCAGGTAGGGGATTTGTTCTTTGTTTTATAGCAAATATCACCTATGAGGTTCTACAGTCTATTCCTATCCCCTATGGAACTGTTGTCCAAACCATTTCGTTAATGCATACACCACTGCCCATATATATTACCATGGAACTGTACTCAAAGGGTGGGTGGGGGTTATACCAAACTAAGGCACCTATGCTGCTCCCCTGCACATACACATGCAGAGAAATAAATCAAATCCAAAATACCCTGCAGATACAGAGACTGCATGTTAAACTACACAACCCACTGGGATGTGGACCAGCTACAGGATGGAACTTAAGAATGAAGCAGAGACATGGGCTTTGCCTGGGAGTGGGTGCTGAAATCAGTGGCTTTCTCTGCCCATTCAAGGGTCGCTCCCTACGTTCTTCCTAATGACCCTCCCACCAACTGAGGCACAAGCTACATTGTAATTATTTACATTACTCGTAGTTGTGCTTTTTGACCCCCACTGAGGGACGGAATAATCATACAGCAGCCAAGAAGAGTTAATGCTGCTTCAAGTAACATTAACTTTCCATACTTAAAAAAAAAATATCTACACACCATGGCTCTTTGAGTGATGAAGGAAAGTGAAAGAGAGAAGATAATGGTCTGAAAATAGCCTTTTTTAAAGACAAGATACTCTCTTCTGTTAGAAGAGAGAAACTCCAGCTATTGCTTGGGAAGTATGAATTAATTATAACAGTAACCCTTTCACCTTTGCTTTCCTTTGTCCTACAGCACTGTTCTTGTAGCCAGTTTACTTACTGAACAAGCTAACTAAGTTATAATTTTGAGATTAGCTTCTCAACAAAGAGGTAAGAGTAAAAAAAAAAAACATGAAGCACTCAAACTCTGAGATAAACAAATAACAAAAACTCTGTGTAAAGTTCAATGCCACTAAATAAACTCAAAACTTAAAAATAGCCAATAACCAGCCAAAAAAATTCACCACCTTTCACTAAGCCCATAATTGGCTTTATTGAGCTAAAACCTGCCCTACTTCTAAAAGCTCAAGCCCTGCATTTTATATAGGTGAAGCACCTCAGCTCCTATTTTATAGCATTCATAGCTGCCCTTTTACCCTTCAGGTCACCTGCTTTGAATCATATGACTGTACCTCCAATCTCTCTCTCTCTTTTTTTAAATTTCTTCACTATTGCAGTCTAACCTTCCACAAATAAGCACAGTGCTTGCTCCAGTCATATTTTTAAAACCAATTAAGGGTTTTAGGAAAAGGTCAGGTGACCAGGATTGCCCTCCCAAACACCCTGCCAGGCTGATTTTCTACTATAAAAATAATGGCTTTGACAATTACTCTCCTTTCTAAGGAACTTCTTGGTTCTTATATGCAGTGTATTAACCCCATTTCTTACACAATGTTTTATTATTTAAGATTCTGATTTTCAAAATGTTTGGTTATGTTCCTGCAAGGCACTTATTGAATTTTGGCTATAAACATAGAATACAAATATAGCTGAATAGGGAAGGGTGAATATTAGATATGCAAATCCAGTGGTTAGGCTCCCTGTCCTGGGAGAGGGGCAGCTGGTGTTTCTAAAGGGGGAATACCAAACTCCACTTTGATACCTAGTCTAAAGATCTTAAAGTTAACAGGAATCTTTCATAGGAATTGCCAGATTGGATAAGACCCAAGATCTATCTTGTCTAGTACCCTGTCTCTTAGAGTGGCCAGTACTAAATGCTTCAGAATGAGTTCTAAAAGCCCCAAAGAACAAAGATGTGTAGTACTCTTTAGTGGGGTAGATTGGCTTATATCCTGAAGTATGAGGTTTAATTTCCTAGCAAAAATTGTTATTCATTATTGTAAGTCTGGTTATTCTTGACAACTCTGGCTATTCCCGCTGACTTCAGTGGTCTTTGGATCAGAACTTTAATTCCCCACAGAAAGCTTGGTCTCACAGGATTTTTGCAGAGTATGGTGTATTTTATTATTAGAAGAAACAGTGTTACAGATTTCTAAAGGAATCAATAAAAAGTACAGGCACATAGAACAGCTAGGCTGGTTCCAAACAAAAAGAGAGGAAAATGCTGTAGTTCCAAACCTCAAAGCCATTCAGGTCTCATGAAGAGAAACCGGTGAATAAACCTGCTGTAGGCAGGACTGAATTAATCAAATACTACTAAAGAGTTTTAACTCAGTTCAGGTGGCCAGACTGTCACCTCCTTACTTTTTCACAGTCCAGTGGTTTTCACAACAGGCAAGCCTCTTGGGTGACCAGCAAAGAACTGCTTCTATATCCCAGAAATGTTTGGCACGCTTGAGGTATATGGAGAGTTAAAATGAAATGTTTGTGCTTCACGCTTTCTATGCACGTTCACTAGCTGCTATTCAAATGTTGTGACCACATCAAAACCCCTTTAGCTATCTCATTTATTGTCATTTAAGCTTCTCCATTGCTTAGTTCCCTCTCTGCAAGTGCTCTGGTCAGTCTTTAAGAGGGAAGACAAGCCAGAGGAGCCAGAAGTTGCAGTCTTTTTTGCTAGTTAGCTTTGAGTACATACTATAAGCTAACTGCTTGCTATTCATGTGAACACATTCTCCCCGGCCTTCCATCTCATACAACATCCCTCGGCCTCTTCAAATTCCTTCAAAATCCACCTTCTTCCATAATTTCTCTAACTTTGACAATTTCCCCTACATTATATATATATTTATCTCTTTAAAAGGCCCGATATGATGCAGACCATGAAAAAAAGCAGCTCCTTATCCAACGTTGTATATACTTCTCGCTCTCTTTTCCCCCCTTGCTTGGTGTGATCCCTCCAGGCATCATGTCTTGTCAAATCTAACCTTGATGTAAGGGACAATGTAAAGCACCACTGGTGATATATACTGAGATTAAAAAATAAATATGAATGCTATTAGCTTGTTATCAATCAACATTAATATAGTGGTTTCCTATCCTTACAGGGAAAAAAAATGGACATGAACCTGGACACAAACCCCACTGAAAGCTGGCGAAGAGCCTCTCTGGATTCAAATCCTGACCTAGATCAAAACTTTTCAGTTTGGACCTATCTCTAACAGAAATTGGGAAAATGCTGATATTTCACAGCTCCCTGTCCCTTTTAAGGGTGATCCTCTAACACAGATCCTCAACAGCTGTAACAATGGACTGTTTACTTTCTAGTCCTTGCATTGGTCATCCTTCATATTTCATATTTAAACTACAGTCAGCTGCCTTTGTATATTTAACTTCAGCTCTGTTGTTTCAATTGATTTCACATCTCCTATTCCTTTTCTTTCTCTAATTTCCATCTGCCTTGACTTGGTTGCATTGTACTGAGGCTCTGGCCACATTTCCCAGAACATTAATCATGCTGTGCATTTTATGAAAGATTTTTGGGAGAAGAGCAATGCCATCTGCTAAGGCAAGATTGGTTGAGAACTCTGTCTCATTGCAGCACTTTGTAAAGTCCTTCCCATCTGTTAGGTTTATTCAGGACCACACCTATTGGTGGGAATAACGTGACATGGTTACTTGTTTACAATATCTGAGGATGTGGCCCAACACATCTTAACTATCAAAGCAGATGGCCATTCTTTATCACATCATATATGTACTATCTTAATATTCAAATACTTTACTGATAAAGTTAAAGAAAACTAACGGTCACACAGGCTATCTGTGGGGGAAAAAATCACAGGCAGGGGAAAAGGCTGGCAAAGTCAATGAAATTTGTCTAAATAAGTTTCTAGTATATCTAGTATAACTTAATATTGAACAGTCAAAATCTGGTTTCCCCAAGAGATTTGTGTAGATAGAAATTATAAATCTCTAAGAGCCAGACCCAACACCTCATTTCAGTTAATGGAAAAATTCCTATTTACTTAGAGTTGGTTCAGGACCTAATCTGGTTACTGTTTGTGTTATAGCTTTGAAATTGTAAGGTGCTATTATAAATAAGAGTTTCCTATTTCAAAAAGTGTTGTATCCAACAAGGGGGAATTCTATATTACGCCTCAGCACAGGATGACCAGATAGCAAGTGAGAACAATCGGGCTGGGGATGAGGGCAATAAATGCCTATGTAAGAAAAAGCCTGAATATCTGGTCACCCTACCTCATCTTGACAGAAAAAGAAGATGGTAGCACGTAGGGTTGGCAACACTGTATTTAAAAAATAAGGGACTGTTTTCTAAGCACCCCCACCTCATCCTCCTCCCAATATTATTACTATTATTAATAGTAATATTAAATAGCAATCACCTACATTCACCAGTGGTATTTTTTCCTGCTTTTTGCTGCAGTCAACAACTCCTGATCTTGTTGTACAGAGATGAAAATATAAAAATGAAAATAAATTCCTTGTAATAAGGGACTGTGGGCAACCCTACAAGTGATCATGACTTGATGACATTTGTTATGTACACATAGAATAAAGTCCAAACCAGTAAAATATATATTTGGTGCGTCTAATAGGGCCATTTTCTCAAAACGAAAGACAATTATAAGCAAAATCAGCTGGAAGAAAGGATTTAAATAGAAAAATGTGAATGAGAATTGGAAACTGATTAAGAACACTTTACTAGATGCCCAATTGAGAAAGAAAGCCATACTGGTTATAAAAAAGCCTGCTTAGAGAGGAAGTGAAGGCAAATGTAAAAATGGAAATAAAAAATGTTAAAGGGAAATTGATAGTAATTAATAGAAATGAGAAACTAGCAGAGTTAAGGACAATAAGGACTTTTTAAAGAGTATTAGGAACAAAAAGGATCCTAACAATGGTATTGCTTCATTACTGCATGGAATAAAATTGTCAGTAATAATACAGAAATGGCAGATGCATTCAAAAGAGTAAATTCTAAGCATATTAATACCAAATGCATTAAATGGAACATTCTTTAATTACAATAAACACCAATTACAAATATCATGTATAGTCACCTATAATGTTTATATGTATATTCACATTATAGGTCTAGTTTTGATGTATACACATTTCAGCTACAGTCAGCACTTACTAATTTCCATACCCATACACACAGTATCAGTGAAGAATTATGACCCTTGTGTTCTCATAGATCTTTTAGAAAAAGAACACAACCATTTCTAGGGAGTTATTAAGCATTACCTAATCTATATGCAGTGTTAATAATTCTAAAATAATTATACTTTTATTGCATTATTTTTGGGGTGCAGTAATCTTAGTGCATTGTATTCCATGGTGAATCAGTTTGTCTGGCACCCTGTTAAAGAGCAGCAGAGTTTCAGGAATAAATCCAGTTAGAAATAAGATACTGCTCAAGAAATGTCTTCATGAGAAAGGCAACAGGAGAAGCTTTGGGAGGCTCAGTATGTCACTTACAGCAGGCAAAATGGTAGTACTTAAAGATATCGTGTGATGACCAAATCAGTGAAAAAGCATTGGAAATCTGCTGAACAGATAGGGTTATACATTATGTATGATAAGATGATCCCCGAAAGAGAAAACAAACCTGAATTAGATGTGCAATATGCTGACAAGAGCCAAGAGGTAAAACACCAGTGCACATGGATATGGAGAAAGATTGACAAATAAAGGTCAGAAAGCAGCCAAAGGCTTAGAATGGCTGCACCACAACTAAGGTGGGGTAGAGTTTGTCTGGGGCTTACCCAAAAAGGACAGTTGTACTTTATAGTGGGGAGGGAGGAAGAAGGTCAGAAACTGCTGTAGAAAAGGTGCTCAGTGGTCAGCTTTGCAGCAATGACTCAACCCCGCCCCCCCTATGAGATCCAAAGGGCATAAAGGTACAAGACCTGGGTGGGGCAAGTCTTTGGGGCAGGAGGTGCTCACCAGTATGGAGGCTGCTAATGCCCAGGGTGGAGTGTTTAATAACCCAGGGCCTCCTCATGGATGGAGGGTGGGGAATGATCGAGGGGAAACGTTCACACATGCAGTTGGGCAGGTTGTGTGGATTAATGGGGTAGCCAGTGGAACTGTGGAGCAAGTGGTCAGTGAAATTGTTTCTGAGGTTTTCTCCACAGCATTACAGAGCTTCCAAAAGGCACAAGGTCACCTAGAACCAGGATCTTCTCCTCCATTGAACACAATGGATGGGAGCAATGCAGATCCCAGGGGTAAGTGTGATGTGAACCACACAGATGGAGGGATGGGTGGCAGAGGTAGTATCTGGCCATCCAGCCTGGCAAGGGGTGGAAGTTGCAGGTGCCATAGCGAGGTGCAGGGACTGTTCTCAACCAGTAACTCAGTGAGTTAACCTGAGGGGGATGGGAGTGAATCTATCAGGGCACTAAAATCTCTGGGCCCAGAAGTGGAAGGTCCAGAAGGCTGAATAGACCCACCTATGACTGGCACCTTCACAGGGGGCACTGACAGTATTACACAGTTGCTGCAAGCTAATTTGCATTTACTGCAGCAGCTTCAGGCAGCTAGATATGAGGGGTCTGCACAGGGTGACAGAGCAGGCCCAGCATGGGATCAAGTTTGGGCAGCAGGACAGGGGCAGGCCTCCGACAAGGGTAGCAAAGCCCGTGTTGGGAACGAAGCCCCTGGGCACATGGGAACTCATTGGCCATCAGGGCATGTAACCTCATGGGACGGAGTAGAAGCTCTTGGGGGCCTGGGAGGCGGCAGGGCTCTGCAGAACTCCCTCCATGCAGTCCTCAGTATGGTTATGCCGGGTGGCTGACCTGAGGGGAGTTCATCTACTCAGTACAACTAAAGATAAAATCCTGAGTGGCAAATATGTGGACATACTATACCTATTGCACAGGGAGATGCTGACAGACAAACATGGGCAAGGCAAGCAAAACAGCGAGCTGGCCAAGAGTGCCTAGAACATGGGAAAATTGGGAGGCTGCCTTCTTCATCTATGCTGGTGCTATAATACAGGCCTACCCAGAGAGCAGCCCTGTCTTGGTTAAGCATATGGACATAATAAGGTGGGCACACAATATGATTTATTGTATTTTTAAAAAATTGTGAGGGGTTCTGAAAATTGGTGCATCTTGTCATTTTAGAAATTTAAATAAATAAATGGCAAACGAATCAAGTGCCTGTGAATAAAGTAAAAAAAAATAAAAAAATCTATAGCTATCCTACTTTTGCAATCAGACAGACATTAAAACAAATAAGATGTATGATAGCAAATAACAAAAATAAATAAGACATTATAGGTGGATCATGTATAGAAATGTGACTATACATGAAACCTTTGCAAGTTACTGTTAAATCCTAAAAATAGCACTAAATATGAATTCTTGAACAAGAAAACAAAAGTATAGTTTGTTTAGTTAGTTCTCATCATGTGTACAGTATATATGGGGTGTAGTGAAGAGCTAGTGCCATATTCTAGAGTTTAAAAATGGAAATTGTAAAATGTTTGACACTTTATTAATAAACATTTATACAGTGGCATAAATGTACATAGATCTCCACAGACTGTAGAAAAGACAGAGTGGGTTAGATTCTCTCCTGTGCCAGAGAACTACACAGCACAGGAGAGAGAGAGGAATCAAGGAGATGGTTATGACCTGTCACGCTCATATCTAACATGGCTGCAGCAACACGGCTAACATTAAAGATAAGTGGCACATAGCAGGTATTCAGTCAGATTTTCTAACAAAATTATGACCTCTTTGATATGCTCAGGCAATTCAAAGACTCCAGAAACTGGCCACAAATGATTAGAAGATAATTCCCCAGGTGTAGGGGACTGCCTCATGGTGCTTTTGTGCTGGATTCAAGCGCTGTATCTATCTGCCTCCTTTAGCTTAGGAACCATATTGGGGGTAGGAAGAGCTATGTCAGGGTAGGAAGGAAAGGGATGGGAGAGTGCCAGCCTACACCAGCAGCAGAGACTTGTTGCTTTAAGTATCGTCATTCCTTTTGTTTTTAAAGTTAGGGATGAATAAGACTCGTGGACTTAGGGGTTTAGTGAATCTCTCAGACTATATTTGCTTTGCAAAACTTGTCCAAATTCACACAATTTTCCTCCCTGACATTAAACTCTGTATTATCAAGACTGAGTCAATCAAAATAAGATACAAAGAAATATATCTTTTCTAGCAAATGGGAAGCTTGTGCTATATATTAGGGTAGAAGAATACCACAAAATCTAGACTGGCAGAAGTTAGTGCCCTACACATGGTATATATACTGTAACCTTTTGTTTCCTTAGCATATTTCTCTCTCTTTGCTTCCCTTTGTCACAGCTTCTGTACTTGTTTTACATTTTGCCTTCTCATTATTTCATCCTATTTTTTTCCATTATATTTTGTCAAACTTAAATTCTGCACGATCTCTCTAAAGCAGGATGAAAAACCAATAAAATGTCAGAGTTCAGATCAGACTTTTAAAAGGGTTCAAAATGAATCAAGTATGTGACAGTGGGAGAAAAGAAGTATAAAAAAACCCTTTAAGAAGTGCCAGAATAATGCCGATAGAATAATACATATGCACATATTGCTAGCTCTATTTTTGTACCAATTTTTGTGTTTACTCTAGTAGCATGCTCTTGTTAGCTAGTAACCTATCTGCATCCTTGTACCAAGCCATGCATTATGTAGGCATAAATGTTTGTTACTAAATTCCAAATTGTCAAATGGAGTCTCATTGTGCTAGGTGCTCTTTAAACACAAAAATTAGATGATCCGAGGGACTTACAACCTAAAAACACAAATAGATGAAAGGTGAAGGATGTGAATATGAATACAAGTACATGAAGATGGTGAACATCTTCATTAGATACTTGTATTCTTGGTTTTTTTTTTTCTGTTTTGATTGGGTTTAGAGGTGGAGGAAGAAGAAAATAAGAGAAAAGAAAGAAAAGGAAGGGAAATAGTCACAGCTCATCATCTGCCAATGAATCCAATAAATGCCCTACAAATGCTAAACATTTAGAAGAATAATTATTGGATAAATAATACCATATTAATACCATATTTTCTGGGATGCGGAGGTGTAAAATGACCTTGTATTTTTTGTTTTCTTTAGCAACAATATATTTGGCCTATGCTTTTGTGTCTTGTCTCCATTCCTACTTTTTACCTTTTTCCACCTTCTCTTTAATATTAATTCATAAACAGTGAAATCCTGACCCCATTGAAGTCAATGGGAATGTTGCCATTGATTCTCATTAGGCCAGGATTTCATCCTTAGGGCTGAAAATTTTACTCTATCCTGAATCAGACAAAACTCCCACTGAGCTCAACAAGAGTTTTGGCTAAATAAAACAGTTCATAATTAAGGACCTTGGGATCTGGCCTGTAGTATTAAAAACTATTGTTTCACTGCTAGATAGAAAACTCCTAGGTTGTTGTCTAATGATAGTAATAAAGTTCTCTGATGATACTAAACATATGGGTGACACTAAAGCTGAGTTATTACTGTTAAGTATCTGTGTACCACTATAAGTGAAAATATTGCTTACAAAAGCATGTAAATAATATATGGTGCATCAGGGATAATAATTGTCTGTCTTTTCCACATCTTTAGGCTTTTAAACTATCTATATGCACACTTTGGCTTTTATATTTTAAGGGACACATTCTATCATTGAATGAATGGACATACTTCCTAGTGACTAACCCAACCTTCCAAATATCTCAAAGGAAGACAGACATATGATCCTTTTAAAGCATTCTGGTTTAAAATATAACTAAGCCAATATACTTAGCTCATTTGCAAACTGTTACTTATATTTAATAAATCACTGATGTCATGCTAAAAGCAAAATATAGTTTGTTACAGATCGGAGTAGTGTTATTGAATGTATATAATTAGCAACCAATTAAAGCCACATCAGAAAAAAAAATTTTGTCCCCAAAGCTTGTGTATTAAAATGTGTACAGGGTGTTTGTTCAGAAAAAAAGGAGTCACGTTTTATCTCTCTTTTCTCCACTTTAGGTAGTCAGACCAAAATCATGGAATAAACTGTTCCTAAGACTCCTCTGTCACAATGTGGGGAACCGTATACATATACTCACAGGAGAGTGCTTGACGACTGTTTAGCATGTAAGAATATATAGGGGAGATTGTCCATAGCACTGCAACTGAGATCTCATCCCAGATGTAAGAGTATTCTTACTGAGTCTGCTATGAAAAATCTGTTATTCAGCTAGCTCTAATGGGAAATTACTTTAATTTAATTTGTCAGGAGATGTTTGTGTGGAAAGAGGCAGAGATAAACCTGACAGGATTTCTTCGTACCTGAAGGATGTCACCAGATAAAGTGTTTCAGCAATTATATACATTATACAGTGCTAGAAAGGGAAAGAAGTACTACACGTGAGAGAGACGTTAATGAACATTTTGGTGTTTTCTTATCCTTAGTTTATTCATTCATGGAGATAGCAGGTGCTGAATGTGAAACAGAGAAAGAGACTGCAAATATTGAAGCTGTGAAAAAGTGTTCAAGTTAGATAATGTGATTTTTTTTTTGGCCCAGCAATTATGTTATACAGTAGAACCTCTATTTTATGAGCACTAATATTAGCAAAACCAATTCTATGAACCATTTTTCCCAACAGAAAAAAGAATCACATAATGAAATTGATATTGATGAAGGACAAGTCAACATCCCTTCACATTCCAATTCCTTCAATGTATTGGAAACTAGTTTGCAGTGATTTGAAGGACAGCAAGAAAGCAGTGCAAAGCACCATGCTGAAACTTACGCACTATATCTATTGCAATATTGAGCTGTTCAATTTTGTGAACATTTTTATTTTTATGAACTCCTCAGTCCCCCAGATTTGTAAAATAAGAGGTCTACTGCACTACAAAACCATTTAGGATCAAGATTTCCTTTCTTCAGGTACATACTTTATCAACCCTGTTTCCTCTTTCTGTTGGAAAATATAAGCCTACACATATTGGATCCAATCCTGCTTTTACACACACTAGGAGAACTAAATGTAAATGTAAATAAGAGCAGAATTCAGACATTTTCTGCATTCAGTGGAGGATACTGAGAAAGATATGGAAACGGAGATGAGAATATTTCTATTTGGTCATAGGAATCCCTCTCTTTATTCTAAAACTAAAACAGCGGTGGTGTATTTTAGAACTGGGGGTGAAGAAATACAAGGTTGAATGAAGGATTGTTCCATCATTATAACTGATAAACAGGGACACTTTTGCTTTCACAAAACCAAACCAAGAGATTCTTTGGATATGGATTCCAGATGGTCAGAACTGCAAAAGTTCTTGAGAGTATGTGCTTTGGATGAAAGGTTCCAGCCCTTCTCTACATATACCAATAGTAAAGAGCAAGCATTTTTTGGTGGTGAGAGCTAATGTATACTTCTATATTAATAAACACAAATTAATATATCAACATGTGTATTGTAAGTTTATTGAACTGATAGAAAGGACAAATGTTCTGTTTTATGAGTATACTTATCCTATAGCTGTCTCATACAGAAAGTCTGCTCTTCAGTGTCCTTAGGCCAAGTTATTTTATTTAAATGTTATTGACATATGATTTCCATAAATACACTAATTATTTCCCTCTATCATTAATACATATAACAACTAGGAAACTGACCTACATCTTCACTATACTGTTCTTTAATAATATTTTTTTAATCTTATTACATATTTTAAATCATATTACATCTATCAGATGTATTCACATGAGATGGGATTATTTTAAATGTAATAAACTATGCTTAAAATGTCCAGACAATTTGTAACTCAAAACAAGAACAGTGTGAGCTCTAAAATAGATTTGCCAGTTTAATTTTAGACACAACTTTAGCTTGCTTAATCATAATTCACTAGGAAAATAATCTGTTTTAGAAACTAAAGATGGTGATTAACTAATGCAATAAGTTTAGTAAATCATAAATGCACTAACAGTATTTACTAAGCCTATCTTTTAACTGTTCTGGAACTGTTGAGTGCATTTATTTGTATTAGTTTGCTTGCCTTACCTCTGACTTTTTCTGCTTGAATAGGTTTAATTTCTTATGATTATAATGTAAAACTATCATCAACAAACAATATCCCAACTCCCATTTCACTTCAGCCAGGCTGAACTGTTTTTACTGCCTATAAGACTGTATCCCACAACAATATCCCATAAGAGTTCAGCACATCTTGTTAGTTTGCCAACTAAAGCTGCCAGATGACAGGTGTAAGAGGTCCACGTGGAAAATTATGTAACTTGATAGCTCAGCTTTACTCTTGTGTTCTAGCCTCTGGTGTAAGAAGATATTATGTAGTTTCTATTCTGCTGCAAATTTACTGGATTCCTGCAGAATTTTCCATGTGGACCTCTATTCACGGTAAAATGTCTTGCCAGTGAGCGAGCATCATTATTTCAATTATTGTATGTTTATTCTGTGAAATGAATATTTCATAATACAGATAAAGATGATTTTCCAGAGTAAAGTATGCAGCTAGCAAGTTTTTCTTATAATACCCATACATAAACAAACTGACATGCCTAGCGCACTTGTGGGAGTAACTAAATAATTAATAAATAACAACCAGACAGATGGTACTACACCTAATTGTTATCGCTTTCTGGTATTGATTTCTCATTAACAAACATCTGCATTGTGAAGAGTGGTATGAAAGAGTCAGCAGCAGGTACAATACAGAGATGTGAAGCAGGAAGCAGTATATACACACTTCTAAGTGAGCCTATTAAGTTCTAACGACCCAGAGGTCAGCAAGGTGTGCAAATACACACACAGTTGTGGCAAATGGTTGTATTGTGCTAGTATGTCGAAGTTCTAAAAAAAAAATGCTTCTAAGGGCTTGGGATTTTCTTTTTAAAATTCTGCCTCTTGTTTTTTTCTTTTCCTGACCATGTGAAAGTTGGAAATGACAAATAGTATAAAAAGCACAATGGTTCTTTATTAAGGACTGAATTATTATTACAGAATGACATGATCCAAGGTTTCTAAAGCTAGTGAGAGATGTAAAAGCATTAGCCGGGATGTTTGACCTCTTTGGTTTGGCACACAGAGATCATTGCAACGGCAACCAGTGTTGTCTCCATGTCACAAACAGATCTGAACCCTGAAAGAGTGGGGTAAAAAAATGGGAGGAGGAAAGCTGCTGCTGTAATTGATCCCCTGCCACCTTTTCAGTGATGTTCCCTAAGAAGGGAAAGATAAAAACTGATCAGTATTAGTGAGGTTGCTAATGCCAGTCATGTTTAAGGGTAGATGAAAGCTTGCCCTCCCACGGGAGTTAGTAATAATCACTGTCAATAAAGGATCCAGTGAATTGCAATGGCTATTTCGTCAGCTGTAAGAGCCGGGGGTTGAACTAGTAGGTTTTTGTGCAGACTTTTCCTATCAGTTGTAGGACTTCAGGCTAAGGTGATTGTACTGAACTCATTCAGGGAAGATGGTTAAATAACTCCCCATCCCCAGCCTCTGCTTTCACAATATTAAAGACCATTCTGAATCTGGTAGCTCTTATCTGTGAAGTAGACTCCTCCTATATTATTTCACGATGCCTGTAATGACAGGAATAAAGAAAGTACCAAAATCTCCAGCACTGGAACTCTTTGTCCATGGATCCCCCCAGATTCCCTGAAAGAGGCAGCAACGATCCACCACAAAGATCTTACATGAATAGGAATATAGGTGCTATTTTCAGTCAAGTTATCTTAACATGTCTGTTAAGCCACTTTAACCCCCATGAAGACAAAGTTTTAACACCTTTTCAGACTATGCGCTGGTTGTATTGTAGTGTGGGAGAAAGCATGCGCCTTCCCTGGGCTGACGTCAATGGGAGCTTTACCACTGATTTCAAAGGGAGCAGGAACAAGGCTTCAATGGGATTAAAAAATCAGAAGCCACTGAAAGGATAGGAAGGAAATATGAAACAGTAGGAGAAGGCAGCAGTTTAGCAGCTGCACTGTGGGTAACCTGGTTGACAAACAGAGTCTATATAATAATATTTGATCATATTACCCTCTCCTTATTTGTTTGTAAAGTCTTATGCACATTTATAGCACTATTTAAATAAAATAAATATAATAATAACAATAAATAAAATAATAACCAGTATAATCCATATCAAATCAACCAAACTTCACTGCTAGCATCATTTTAGATTGCTACACTGTATCTCCATAAAACTGAAATAGTTCCCTTCTCTATCAAACTCACAGGCAGGGGTGCTGGAACACTTTTTATAGCAGGGGTGCTGAGAGCCATTGAACCAAACTGTAAACTCTGTATATAATGGAAACCACTTCAAGTTCCAGCACCTATGCTCACAGCATATTTTTTAAATTAGAAGTCTTTTCCCCTAAGCTCTGTAGTCAGCTGACAAGAATCAGAGGGGTAGCCGTGTTAGTCTGGAATTGAGAAGTGACAAAGAGTCCTGTGGCACCTTACTTAGTCTTTAAGGTGCCACAGGACTCTTTGTCACTTCTGTAGTCAGCTAAGTTACATCAGGCTGATTTCTGAGTAGCTTTCATTCTTTCCTTTAACATTTACTTAACAAATAATGTACACTGTACATTGTGTTAAAAAAAAAGAAACCCACACATTTTGACACCCATGTAAAAATGAAAAGAATCCTTTGAGATGAGTGTTCTCATACCAAAGGAATAGAGATGCTGCCTATTGCTCACCAGTAAATAATTTCATATTAGTCACCAGGACTAGTCAGTGCCCATAGTGAAAGAACAATTAGAGGAAAGCTGAATTTGGGAAGGAATAACACCCTGGTAATGAATACTTGTTAAACCTACAGCTAGGCAGTTATGTGTGATTTTTTAAAGCTGCCCAGTCTGCTTCAAGATGCCCTGTCTTGCATCTCAGTCAAACAATATGTGTGTAGCAGAGAAAGCTGACTGAAATCATGCTGTGGCTGTGAAGTTGGAAAATATTTGCCTGAGGCTGGGGGGGTAAAAGGAAGACATAAGATAACAGAGCTAAAGAAGCTTATTCTCCTTACATAGGACCTTCTCATAGGCCCAAGTCCCCTCTCTTTGCATGCCTAAAAGAACTCAATGTAGGTTCCAGCAGCCACAGCAAAATCTCGGCTGGGCCTCAGATGCTGGTAAATTCAAATCTTGCATGCTTTGGGTTGTGCATATGAATTCCTTCCATACATGTGCAAACACAACCAATAAGGCCATCTCTCTTTCTGACATTAGTTTAGGCTGGGTGCTCAGCTGCAGCATAGTCACTACCTTGCCTCTTAATATGAGAGAGAAGGAGAGGTTCCCACACCAGCACATTGACTACAATGTGACTTCCTCAAGAACTTGCTTATTAACAATCTAAAAATGAACTCGGCATAGAAACATGCTAATATAGCAGCCAACTGGAAACTTACTGCTGTGTGTTACATGCATTCTCCCCCAAGGTACGCTTCCCTCATAGCTCAAGGGAAACCTGTCAACAAGATTTTTTGTAACCTAATCTTTATTTCTGACTTAACTTTAAGCAGCTTTACATCAGCTTGTTAACTCTGCTAGTTTTATCATAACTTGTGTCAGGATCGTTTAGCTCTCAGAACCTCTCATACATTGCTTTTCAGTGAGCATATTCTGTATTGTTGCCATGAAAGCATTTGCAAACGTATGATGTGGCTGGTGTTAATGCGCACAATTTGAAGAGTGATTTTACCTCTACTTATTTCTAGCACAAAAGTCTATAATCACTGATTTTAGGGTCAGCAAATTCTTCTTTGTTGTATAGAGCTCCTAATCTTTAGCACAGTTTGCTTTTACATAGCACTTTACAAAGACTTATTACGGAGTGATAGCAATAGTTGCTTCTGGGTATATCATTGCTCTCTATGAAAAGAGCAAAAATATCAAATAGGCAACTTGTTTCTAATCCAAGCAGAGTTCAATTAACATAGATGCAATCCATTTAGACTTCCTTTTGCCTCCTGATTAGGTATTCTCAAAGCAGGCTGTTTCACTTATTTGTGAAATTGAGAGTGAAGGACACTTCCAATAGAGTATGTCTATCTTTTTTTCTTTTGCATCTGTGTACAGTTGGAATGATAATTCTTCAGGTAATAGAGTTTTGTAAACCAGGAAACATCCAGGATGGGGGAGGTAAAATGGGGAATTCTCAGAAATGGCACGTCCTTTTATCATATCCTAGCAATAGTAGCCACAGCTTGCATGCAGGTAGGCATGACACTGAAAGCTCATTGCAGTGCTCTCCAGTTCCCTCAGAAGGGAATTATTTACAGTGGGTGGTAAGGAAGGTGTGACAGTATAACTGTGGTATACTGAGGTGAGGCTAAATAGAGGAAAACAGAGGCTGCATATCAGTGCAATTTTACTGCAGGTATGTAACAAGGTACTTCTGTTCACCCTGGCTCTTTGGGACTCCTGCTCCTACAAATCAGCCAGAAACTTTGTCTGGGTGCAATCACCAGTGCTTTTCATTTATAGTGTCAGCTCTCTATTTACAAACTGCTCCAGACTAGCAACCTGGGGGACAGCTAGCTTCTCCAGCAAGCAGGGATGTATAGTCTCTTCCTGCCTGCCTGCTTGCCCTATAGCCCCCTGGCTAATAAGATTCGCAGGTGCTTCCCTTCTATCAATTAGGTGTGCCATACTAAACCAGCCCCAATTATTGCTTCTTGATTGGAGCTGGGCTAATGGGCTGGCTCAGGCCATCCTGGCCAGCACCCTGTTACAGGGTAAAATCAAGTAGAATAAGGTACAGCCTGCTGTAGGATGGCTTACTTAAAATTGAACTGAGTTTTTTAAAACTGGAGCAGAAAATACCCTAGAAATAATAGTAAAATGAGGAATCTTGCACTAGCCAAGGGATGGACTAAATAATCCAGTAAGTCTTTTCCTTCTCTGACTTCTATACTTTTAGCAACCAGAACCTGGACCCATTAAAGTCAAGGGCAAAACTCCCATTGACTTCCGTGGGATGAGGATTTGGTCCTATGATTCAAATTTGGCCTCCTGAGTCAGATTTGCCCTGAGAGGCTGCAGAGCCAAGTGTTCCATCCTGATGCTTGCAGTCATGAAGCTTATTCAATAGTCGCTTTTCAGATAAGCAGACAGAATAAGAAGTAGGAACTCAAGTCTTTTGTACACTGTTATTCTAATAATCCTCATTATCTTCTATAAACTCAGTTGCTAGGTGTCCCGTCCCTGCACCACTCAATCTGTTTGCCATTTGTCTTACTGATCTGAATTCTTACTGCAACCATGCTCTTGGACTTTTGATGCTAATCCCCACACAGTCTTGGGTATTCCATAGATTATACGGGATCATGCCGGGGTCTGACCCAATTTACAAATTGGCTGAGAATAACACAAACTGTTATACTCTGCAAGACTGATTACTTTATACTTAAGAAATTCACTTTAAACTCCATTGTTCTTTCATTAGTCAAGTCTAATGCCTAAAATATTCATTGTTTTCCATGGACAAAATAATAGCCATGTGCATATGTTGTTGACACAGTAAAAGC
Organism: Dermatemys mawii; assembly: GCA_007922305.1. Lineage (NCBI taxonomy): Eukaryota > Metazoa > Chordata > Testudines > Dermatemydidae > Dermatemys > Dermatemys mawii. Next base: position 19,876,591 of record ML677332.1, read on the forward strand.
TGAATAAGATCAGATTCTCAAAAGTCAAAGGAGCTCTTCTGATTTTTCTGTGGTGTTAACCCAGTAAAAACAGATCCTTAAAAGCCAAAGGAACTATTATGATACACATTTGCTGAGATTCTGGTTTTATTATAATATCTCTGCATTGCCACCTGGCTGGATGGCTTCTTAAGACTGTTGCAGCAGTTGATTAGGGGCCAACTTGGAGTCTGTCACATAGCCACCCATGAGGGAAGCAAATGATGAGTTGCTTACAGGTCATAGTAGCAAGAAAGGGCACCAAATTAAAAGCAAAAGCAGACATTTAAAAAATTGCCCTGTGAATTTTTAAAAGTCTGTCTAAGGACATGTGGAGTTTGAAAAGGCAGCCATTAAAAAAACTACAACAGCCATATCTGGTGTGAGGAAAAAATCTATACTATGTATATGGTGGCTTGTGAGACAGGTGTGAGGACACAAACCAAACACATAAGTATAAAAACATCTGTAACCAGCATGTTGTGTGTGTTTGAGGGTACTTGCAATTGAAACTAGACTGAAAATAACATTTAAAAAAATCACAAGTTTTATTTTTAAACATATGTGGCTGGGTGGAATGGGACTGTGAAGACTGTTACTTGTTAAATAGACTCCATACATAACTATAGACTCAGTGAGTATTCTCTCCTGGTCCTTGCAAATGGTAATATTTCTATAAAACTGCTTTGCTGCTTTATTCTTCTTATTGTATCAGAATTAAAAATGGCTCATGGCCATGCTTAGTTGTCACACTGGTGGTGATAGAAGAAGATATAGTGATGCATACCTCATACCTCTGAGCTATCCCTCATGAGAAGCAATGTCCTGTCTTTGTACAGCCAGATTTTACCCTTCACAACATTTCCCACTGCTTCATTATTACTGTTACAAATTATTTCCACTGGAAATGCTGACTTATTAAATTGGGGCTACATATAATATTGTTATTGATGGTAAAGACATGAATTGAGACTCATACAAAGCTTTCTGTGCAAGCAATTTTCTCTCTGTTCCTCATTTCTCTGCACCTCACATTAGATCTTAACAAGCTGACAAGCCTGATAAGTAAAAGCCATTATGGTTAAAAGGTGTAAAAACTCCTCTGCGCAAAAGAGTTAGAAATGGTTTTTGACAGAATAATCTGAAGATTCCTGGCTGAATCGGAGGTTAAGAAACTATAGTGGCTGTATAAATCCAAAAGTCCCCAAGAGAAACAGATTTAAAAAACTCACAAACACAAAATAAGCTTCTTTCTTGTTTGTTAAATACAGGTGTTTAAAGTGCATCTCATGTCAAGCCACTTTCCCACCAAGCTTCCTAGCCTAGGGTGAATTGGTTTAGTCTCAGTCTGACTACAGTGCATCTATAATTTGGTGAATTCTCTTTTGCTGCCCAGAGACACAGCACAGACACACAGAACTGCTCTTCATCACTACGGCCATTGTATACAAACAAGGAAACAAATGCAGAAGCTGGCTGAGTAAGCAAATGTGCATTTTTAGACACAATTACAGGTGGACAATACAGATACAAATCCCCAGGGGCCTTCAAGAACATATAACCATAGTGTTATATTTGAAAGGAATAAATGCATGCAGCTGTTATGTACTCTAATTAGGACAGATCAAGAACACCAAAGGGTTAAGATGCCTAGATGCCTCCTCCAAGATCTTTACAGGAGCTGAAAAGGTGTTGCTTATATTGAGTGCTAGAAAGCACCACATTGTATAAAGATTGAAGAGTACTGCACCAAACCTGAGCCCTTAGATACTACCCAGACTGAGTCCAATGCTCTGGCCCCCTCCTCACAGCTCCCATGAGGCAGATCAGGAAGCAGCACAAATTCTAGTAAAAATGGGAATAGACTAGAGTATTGAATGAGTGGGTTAGGGTATGTCTTCACTACCCGCTGGATTGACAGGTAGTGATCGATCTATTGGCAATCGATTTATCACATCTTGTCAAGACACAATAAATTGATCGCAAAAGGCACTCCCGTCGACTCTGGAACTCCAGCTCACCAAAAGGTGCAAGCTGCAGTTGACGGGGGAGCCTGCTGCCGACCGCTGCCGCAGTGAGGACGGTAGGTAAGTCAGCCTAAGATGGACTGAATGTGTGGCCTGGGCTATACTACATAATGTTAAATTACCCACTGTGGGTTTAATCATGGATAGATGACACATAGTTGACATTTGTCGTGGTCTATGTTGACCACTAACCTGTACTCAGTGTGGTGTCAGTTAACACCATTGTTGGCAATCAAACTCAGAGACAGTAAAGTTTTGTAGTATTAGGGCAGCCATAGACTGGAGTTCAATGTGGATAGAGGGTGAGGCTGTAGGAAGGGGATATATGAAGGCCGAAAGGCCTGATCCAAAGCACACTGAAATCACTGGTCAGATGGCTGATTTCACTGTGTTTGAATCTGGGCCAAATTCATGAAAAGGATGAAAGAAGAAAGAACACAGAAAATGGGGCAGAATAGAAGACTCACAAGGAAGTTAAGGACAAAGTATAGAGACAGAAGAAGTATGCCCTTTATCCATCTGGCTATTTTCCAGTATCACATACCTCACCCATGTTCTTCCCCTTCAATGAACTATGTAACTTCTCATATCAGAAACAGAATTGCAAGATAACTGCTACGTTTATAGGAATTGAAGTAAATGTACAAATGTTACTCCAAAATTGATCTGGTTCACAGTCTTACGCTTTTTGTTCAATATCCACTAATGGATTAGACAAACACAAGAGGCTAAAGAAAGTGACTAATATTTGTTAGAGAAATCCAGCAAATTAATCAAAGAAGAGAAGTCCAAAAAATAATCAGTGTTTTAACTTTGATGCTAAAAGGAAATTAACTTTGATGCTAAAAGGAAATTAACCACATAGGCACTGTACTAAGTGTAGAAAAGTGTATAATCCAAAGGAGATTTTAATTACTGGTTCTGCAATGTATAGTATTACAATATGGTTTACAAGTTATATTTTACATAATATGCAAAGCAATTGTCATACATGTTAGACAATGGGTGGAGGGAAATTGGAAATGGAACAAAAAGACTTTCACCATTATGTCATCAATCCCAGGTTAATAAAGACCCTAAATTGTTTACCATCCATCTGCTGGTCAGTGTCTTACATGAACTGAGTTGGTGGATTTGGTCCAGTTTGTAGTATACATATGTCCACATCACCAAAGTCACCCCAGGAAATGGCAAAAATTGATCTGTTAGCAGTGCCAGAAGAGAGCCAACTATTGAATAGACATGGGCACTGCTATTGCCCATGTTGATCCACATCAGTGGATAGAGAGCATCATTAGCTAGTAATCCAATACTTCTAATGGGCTCACTTTCATAAACAAGTAAAGTGTATCTTTTTGCTGTAGTTACCCGGAAAATAGCCAAATGAAAATAATCTCATGAAAAGATGGGAAAAAGTAGCTTAAAAAAGTAAAGTGAATTTTGGTTGTATTAACTGTTTCCAAGACCTTAAAAATATTTCCAGATTTCATAAGAAGTATAAACTCATGTAAAAAAAGTTCATTAAGGACCTGATTCTATCACTGTTACTCATCTTGAGCTGCAATTACATAAGTAGCTACAATGAAAGCAATGGGTTTACTCATTACTCAAGAATTTGCTACTCTTGGTGAGTAAAGACGATGGAATCAGGCTGTAAGGCTATTAACTAATCAGCAACGTAGATTTAAAAAAATGGATTCTCAAAGTCAAGTTCCTAAATTTAGTCAGAGCTTCCCCATTCGGATTCAGCTTTAACTGCTAGGCCAACCCTTGCTCCTAATGCTAGGCCAGATTGCCTATGATTCAGTTGCTGACAGTTCTGAATTGTAGACTTCTTACAATTTTGACTTGTAAAAAAATGTACTGCACATCTATGTTTTCCTTGGAGGCCTACGAGTCAAATACTGACACATCCCAATCTTGCTTTGTTTGTGAGACATGATAGCATTGCGACATAATAATAGTATCTATGGTTATGTCAAATCAAATGAAAATCAGTACTATCATCTACTTATCATTTGCTACACTCCTGCTTTGTGGTATACAATGATTACTAGCTGAAGTGTGAAAAAAAAATCCTCCCCCACCATTGCATAATAATGCTCAGTCATGGGGAGTTTATGCCATCCTTCAAAGCTTCTGTCATGAGCTGTTTTTGGAAGCAGAATAACAGACTGAGGGCAAGTCTACACTATCTCTTAGGTCGATCTAACTTACGTCACTCAGGGGTGTGAAAAGGACATGCCTTCCCCCTGTCCCCCGAGTGATGTGACCTAAATGCTCTTCACACCAGCACTATGTTGGCGAGAGACACTCTCCAGTCAACATAGCTTCCACTTCTCATGGAGGTGGAGTAATTTTGCCAGTAGGAGAACAAGGGTCGTCTGTCAGCATGGGGCAGCTTCAACAGACGTGCCACAGCTGTGCCGATGCAGTGCTTCCAGCGTAGACCTGCCCTGGGCATAGCATTGTCCTGTCCTGATACTGCAATTCTCATGGTCTTATATTTCATAGGATTTTATTTGTTCAGACAAAGTATCAAAATATGATTCTTCTTGTCTAGAATTTGTGTTTCCCTTTATGACTTGTGAGACAATCTTTTGTTGACAGGAAATGGCAAGGAGCTGTGGGCAACTTTCCATGAGAAAAGATGATTGTTATGTTTATCTTGTACCTGCCAATATATTACTGAGCAGCTTTTTGTCCTCTCCAGAAGCTTTCCCGTAAGAAGAGTATCAATGACTTCAATGTTAGCCAATGTTTTATTAATGTCATCCAACGCACTATAACTTAGGCAGTGGATAAAGCAACTGTCAACAGCTTTGGGTATATGCTGCCCCCAGCATATTTTTAGAGCTGTGAGAACTTGAAAAAATTCTAACTGATAAATGATTTCTCCAAGCTTGTGATCCAAGAGGCAGCATTAAAAAAAAATCCTACTTGTGCATCCCAAAATGAGTGTATAATCATAGGCTTACATTTGTGCACAATTTCTGTGATTGCTCATGAAAGAGTTTTTGATATATTGATGCATGAAGATAAATATAATAAAATATACAACAAGCATGGAAGTCCTAGTAGCCAGATAATCTACTTAAAATGGAGCTCAGCATCTACTCCTTAGATGAGTAATTAACAGAAAATATATAATGTAAGATTCTCATAAAGTTAGACTCCTGTGGAAATTTGATCTGCTTTTCTCAGACTCTAGGTTTAATTCTATTACCATTGAAATCAATGGCAATAGATTTATACCATGGGTATAGTATAGGCAGAATCAGGCCATGATATGAAGTGTCTCAGTCAACATAAGTTGCACATGTTTAGTTATTGTTCGATTTACTCCCAACTTGTCCCTTCTTATCTATCTATCTATCTAGTCTTGATCCAAAATCCATTGTAGTTAATGAATAAGTTCTCACTGAAGTCAACCGAATATGCCCATTGAATATGCCCATTGCCTTAGATCAGGCCTGATGTACATTTGCTGTAGTGTGTTAGTCACGCTCCTTAAAAAAAAATTAGAATTTTTAAAATGCATAAGAGTGTGATAATACTAGATTAAGTGGATTTGCTGTGGTTGTGGGAATAAGGAAGGTTATTGGAATTCTCTGACTCAATGTTGTGCACTGAATGTTAGTCATTTTAAACTAGTCATTGGTTTTCATTTAGTTACTGTGCATTGGTTACTGATATTCAGTTTATTATCCATTTGGTCTAATGGGGAAGCATGGGACCTAATTCCATCTATATCAGCACTGAACTGATTAGCCTATCATGCGCATTAGTTTATGAATTACAGTTTATGCTCAATTTGTGTTTAATAGTAAATGCCTAATGTTAGGGTCCTAAATATGTATCTGGGCACCTAAATATCAGCCTGCAGTATAGGGACAAGGAGTGAGGTGCTTTTGAAAATCCAAGTGACTTTCAATGGGATTTAGGCTCTTAAATCACTTGGGTACTTTTGAAAATCCAACCCAAGAATTTAAAATATGGTTACCTAAAGTTAGGCTTCTATGTCCTGTTTTTTTTTCAGAACCACTGAGTACCCACAAATCCCACTGAAGTCAATGGGAGAAGCAGGTGTTCAGCATCTTTGAAAATCAGAGCCACTAAATTCTTATTTAGCTAGCTAAATAAGTTGGATTTGTGAGTGTTCAGCCCTTTTGAAAATCAGGCCTTAGGTGACTGAGGATTTGAGAACTTCAGAAGATTGCTGTTGTTTTCCATTTGTGATTGATGTTATTTTGCAGCTGTTCTGCAGTGTGCATCCTCACAAATTGGATTAAACGAGACAGAGCTGGAAACAGCTATCAGTTGCACAGGACGTAAAATGAACCAAAGAACCCAAAATACAATTTTCAGCATGGAAAAGGCGAGCTAATGCAATCAACCATTCTACATGAACTTCAGTGATGATTACCAGGGAGATCTTGATGGTCATATGCAAAAGATTACTGCAATGCTTGCTAGGCCATACTTTCCAATCTAATTTATTGGTTTTTGTTCTTTCTTTATTTTATAAATTGGCCATCCGCCATCAAGTCTGCAAGTGAAATATTGTCTTGTTCAGGATGAAAGAGAAGCTGTACCACAGAGCTGCAGGATTATCTCTCACCCATTTAATATCCTCAAAGAGAATGTTACAGGATAGTTCTGATGAATGGAGATCAGAACAGTGCCAAAGAAGTCAGTGGTCTCACGGCTTTAAATAATGATGTTCTTATCGTCAGTGGAAAATGGCCCGCAGAATACTCTGTAGGCAAAATAATTACAGCTAGCCACCTTTTATGAGTTCTGATTGTCACCAATGTCATGCCAATTTAAGACATCATGCCCGAGTGACAGATCATTATTCTAGGGGGCATCACCTGTAAGGAGGAGTGTTGCTCTAAAGGTTTGAATATTGTGGTATATGAAAACCCCTTTCAGAAGCTCTCAAGAAACTGATTAGAAGTGGGGATTATGATATCATTAATAAAGCACTGTTAGGACTGCAGAGTGCTGTAACTATGAAAGGAAGAACATGAAGCAATAGTTTAGCAGTCCTTGGCATCTTTGAGAGGGTACTAACCCTGCCCTCCCATCTAAACTAAGAAAGTGTGTGTTTTCAGATCACTGTTTGAACTGAATCGTTGATGGAAGGGTTTCATTTTTCCCTTGTCTCTGTTTTGGCTATGGTTCAGAAAAGTAACTCACTATTGCCCACCAGCCACATGAAAGGCCCGCTGTGATTATTAAGAGAATAAATGCTACTTCCTCTGTGCCTTGAGAGTATGGAGGCCAGGCCACATTATCACTAGAGCTGGGTGAAAATTTTTACCGAAACTTGTTTTGGCAAAAAATGAAGATTTGGCGACACTGAAACATTTTGTGAATTTGTGCCAATTTAATACAATTGTTCATTTAAACAACTGAGAAAAGTTGTTTCAATATGAAATGGTCTAATTTTTTGGTTTGAAATGACATTTTAGTTCAAAATTTCCTTTTAATTTATTTTTTAAAAATGATTTTTCAAACATTTTCATTTTTGGTTCAACCCAACTCTTGTAAATTGCCAACAAACTGAAAAACATGTAGCTCTACTTATTACATAGAGGTGGCTGACACCACTTTTGTTAATGGGAAGAATTAAACATCTTCTGGCAAAGCATGAAGTAATGGACTCACCCTGATTTTTTGGTATCTATAAGCCTGTGTCTTCAGTAGGAACAAAGGTGCATTCTTAACTCAAGTTAGCTAACTCAGGTGATGACCACACCCCTTTCTCCAGAGAAGATAAAGCCAACGTGTCAAGAGCAAGGTTCATCTTCAATAAAAATAGTAAGTTTCTAACCATTTTCCTTGTGGATATTTGTTTTGAGAATGTAAACCCAAGTGTTAGGATTGAAAATCGGTCAATGTTTTTCCTAAATATTTGGTAATTCACAGTCCCGTTCCCCACAATTTAATCCAGGGATGGACTTTGGGAATCCATGAAACCCACAGTTAAGGGGCCCTGCAATTTTGATGAGACCCCAAGTCAATTTGAGAGGAGATGGGCTTGAAACTTGGGCTGCTGCTGATGGTGCTAAGGCTGCCATTAGCCTCTTCACAGTTTCCCGCAGCAGGATAGTGCCCTTTGCTGAAAACCATCTCTTGAAAACTATGTTCATCACTAACGTCAGGGCTGGTTTTGACTCCAAATTGTCCTTGTCTTAGGGATCTTGAAGTATTCGTTGCCTTCTGGCCAGAATAGATGAAAGAATATGCTGGAAAACCTAAAAGACTAGCTGGAGAGAAGGTGTTTGAAAGCACTTATATACCATGCTACTGATCCCACGAATGGAAGAAGATGCCCAGTGGTGATGAGAGTTGCATGAATCTTTCATCATGATTTTAGGCTTTGTATCAAATTTGAAATTCAGTTCAGATTTATCAAAAGGTCTGCTAAAATTTCTCACATTCAAGTGAACCTGATGTATGGTTTTAATTCAAATTATGTGAAGAACTGATCCTTCAACTGGGTTTCATTGGGTTTTTTTGATTTTTTTATACCTAAAATGGATAATGAACGTTATGGGATAAAAACCCACATGCATGGATCAAGACTAAAGATGGGCCTAGAAGGGTTGATTTCAGATTAGGTAAAGTCTAGAGAAGGCCACTTTCAATATTGAGCTGTAGGTCTGAGGTTTACCAAAGTTCAAAGTGTCATTGGTCAGGTTTTCTGTTAACAAAATCAAAACCAAAGGTAGTTTGGATCTTAGTTCCATTTTATTTAAACACCAAAGTTTTAACTGGTCTGAGCTGGAATCAGAACTTCCAGATTTGGCTCATTTTTAAGAAAAACAAACAAAAAAAGTTTGCATGAGTCACTGCTAGTTGAAACCTCATTGTTGTGTTGTTATCCTGGCCATGAGTAGAAATGCTAAACATAAATTTGAAATTGTGCTTAAAAAAATAAAATTTCTAATATTGACCCTTGAGATTCATAACTTTGAGGCCTCTCATTAACCCTGATGATTCTCATTATCTTTTTCCATATGGGCACACTGTTCTAAAACTGGCGTGCTGGAAAACATAAAGATAATTTATTTAGTAAAGCTTATTCAGGAAACAAAAATGTTTTATATTCTTGTTTGATCTAGTTCTTTTTTCTTTCATCTGAAAGAAAACAGATGAACAGTTCTTTCTGTCAGACTGTGCCCAAAATTGAATATCTCATTTGAATGGTATGATATAGAGATTTTTTCACCCAGTAGTTTTTATAAAGCACACAATCTATATTGTGAATTTATTATACATACATGGTTAGCTTGAGATACAAAGCCTTGGAAATAGGAAGATTGTGATGTATACAATCAGATCCCTCCTTCCTCACACATACAAGTTATACATGTTAGAAACCTCTTTAAAAATAGAGAGAGAGGAAGAAAGCGGAACAAGCTAAATTTAGCGACTGAGGATTGGGAAAGATGGTTTTGTGGTTAAAGCAATGGACTGAGACTCAGGAAAGAGTTCAATTCCTAGTTTTCTAAAAGACTCCCTTTGCAATCTAGGAAGAATTTTATGTTAAAAGGTGCTATTTTTATGCTAATAAGTGCTGTTCAGTATGAGTAAAGTTATTACAGTTTGTCTGTAAGGGTATGTCTTCATTACCTGCCGGATCGGTGGGTAGCGATCTATCTATCTATCAGGAATCGATCTATCGCATCTTCTTTAGGCGCAAAGGCGATTCCCATCGATTCCGGAAAACCATCTCACCAAGAGGCACAAGCGGAGTCGATGGGAGTCGATTCCCATCGATTCTCGTCGATTAGGCCCAAAGGTGATTCCCGTCGACTCCGGAAATCCATCTCACCAAGAGGCACAAGCGGAGTCGATGGGGGAGCCCGCTGCCGCCATGAGGACGCCAGGTAAGTCAACCTAAGATGCGCTGACTTCAGCTACTTTATTCATGTAGCTGAAGTTGCGTATCTTAAGTCGACCTCCTCCTGTTACTGTAGACCACGCCTAAGTGATTTCTGTATGCTGAACCATAGGTGTAAGAGTTTGGAATGAAATACTGAACTTTTTATCTTGGTCTCCTGCTTCCATCTCTATACACACACTCTCCTATGCACCTCCTCCCCACACACATTTAAAACACAGAATCATACAGAGAGGCCACATTTTTCCACTGTAAGCCAAAATAAATAATTTTATCTGCTGGTTATTCACATGATTCCTGCAGATCTCAGGGGACTATATAGCTCCTAAATCTTTTCAAAAGTAATTTAATTGGTATGAAAACATTTGAAAATATCTGCCCCTGGGATACTCTGCTTACTTGGAGGTGCACACATTTCTTACAGATCATTCAGCACCTCTAGCTCCATGGATTTAAAAATAGTACATTTTATTTGATCCCAATCACTTGAATAACAGCAAGCTAAAATGAAGAGGAAAGATAACTGTATATGGGAAATAATTCATTTTCTGCTTGAAGAAACAGAGTGCTTCTGTATCCTTCAAAGCTTAATAGTAAGCATGTGGTTGCTAATATTCATCTCAGGACTGAGAATGAGAAAATAGAAAGATAATTAATTTTACTCTTATTGTGTACAGATGAATGTTGTGAAGTGGAAGGAGAAATGTTGCTTGATTTCATCATACATAACGAACAGGAGTTTCATATACTTTTCTTCTGGGATATTGATAGAGAAAAAAATGGAAATAAATAAGAAAAGGCCTGTGATAGAACTGACAGTACCCAATATTTCTAGCTTTCTGGAATAGGCATTTGCAGGTCAAGTAGGTCAACCCTCTCTTACATGTTACTGAAGTTCTTCACAGTACAGAACCTTGGTTTTCAAAGGAAACACAGATCTAAGGTTGTGGCAAGTGACAGAGTTTCAAGCTTAATATATCTCAGCCATCTGTTAGGAATAATTTGTGGCTGATTCCGATTTTTTTTTGATAGGCAATAGAAATCCAAAATGTCTTTTTTTGTTTTTATCCATTGAATTTTTTGAAGAAACTGAAAGCATCTCAAGCTCATCTTTATCATTATCCAGATAATAAATTATCATTTTTGTCTTCACTTGAACTTTCAGGTGCTTATTCTAAATTAACCTTTTGGGATGAACATGTATCTGAGATGTGAATCTTTGGAGATGTCCTTTTTAATCCTTAACCTTATTCATTTGTATATATTAGGTATGATAAAAGAATATTTTGCTCTTCTACACAATAGCACTTTTTCATATGAGGGCCCAATAGTGCAAATGAAACCTCAGAATAATTCTGAGGTAAGGACTCGGGAATAGGAATAACTTCAGCCTTGGTACATGGCACCCATTGATGCTCATTTGGAAACAATGAATCATGTATCCATAGTTTGGTTAAATGCAGATGCCACAGCTTTATTAAATCTGATATCTAACCACTCCCCAAATTGTTCTAGTCCTGATTTGAACTGGATACCAATGACCCCAGCTTCTACAAACCTGTGAGTAGGTATGAGGGCAATGGCTTCTCTACACACTCAAGCCTGCTCAGGGATCTTGGTTGGAAGCCAGAGTTCCAACCTCTTCCACACAGGAGGTAGGAGAAGTATGAGTAGGGGAGCTACATGATGCATGTGACATAGAGATGCACATTTCTTTATTGTACAATGTTGTGCTATGGGTCCACACCTAAAGCACCCTTTGGATTATAAAGACCTCATATTGGACCCTTTTAACTCACTAGTGATACTGGAACCCATCAAAGTTACAACAAAGTAAATTAAACTCCAGATCTGGAAGTTCTGAGATGCCGGGCGGAAGGTGAAGAAACCCACACATCAGTTTGTCAGTTTTACCATGTGGGAAAAAGCCCTTCTAGACCAAGAACAAAATTAGACAATCAACGTACCCCTCCAGCATCATCAGAGATCAGGCTCACTAGATAAGGGTGAGACTGGAACAGAGCCCAAAATGGCTATTTCACCAGTAGCAAGCAGAGACAGCCCCGCTACTTCCCCAACATGTGTAGCTTCACTCCAGCAGTTCCAGCTTGAGATCTCTTCCACCCTCTCCATCCAAAGTGGGGGTTTGTTTGTGTTGCTCCCAGACACATCAAAGTCACTCCCAGCTTCTTGCAGTAAGCATTGACTTCAGATGCAGCCGCCTCTGTGGCTACCAAAAATATTAGTTTCACTATATTTTTGCCACTGAAAATAAAAATGTTTTTTTTAAGAGTGAGATAGGAGATGCCCAACTCACTAATTATCCTGAAAACAAGGCTTTCTTAGCCTTCCTTTTAATTAACTGTGGTATGCAGAGAGTCATGAACACGGCCAAGTGTTCATGATTCTCTGCATACCACACATGGATTATATTGTATTATATTCACACAATATAATCCAAAGTGTCTAACAGGATTCCAAATCACATTTCATCTGAGATTTTTTTAAAAAAATCCTTGATTTTCTAAACTTGTGATAGAAATATAATTTTACTGAGGGTGACAAAAATGACTTGATTTTTTGTAAAGGGCTGTACAACACTGCTTAGCAAAAAATAGGTCAGATGTCTGCTCTCTGAATTCTGTCTCATAGGTGACAAATACTTTAGATGTAGCATTTGTTCATCTGTTTGTCATGAATCTGACAAGCTGGTGTATGGCTGTTCCAAGCAGGTCAGACAGAGAATTGAGGAAGAAAAATTATTGCTCTTAAAATTGGTCGAGAGAATAAGACTTCAAGGTTATGTGGTTTTTTTAACAATATTCTTGAAATGTTCATTTCCCATTTGTATAACATCACATGAAGTACACGGTAATGTCGGGGGAAGTGGGAAAGATGAACAGCAATGGACGCCTCCTCTTGGGTAAATGTGCAGAACACAGTCTGCTCATTACTAACACCACCTTTAGGCAAAATGATAAATATAAAACAACATGGACACATCCACAGTCCAAACAATGGCACCTGATTGACTGTGTTATCACCATCCACCAAGATATCTGCAATATCAGAAATACCAGAGCCATGCATGACACTGGATGCTGGACAGACCACAGATTGGTAAAAGCAGTGCTGAACAGGCATATAATCCCTTTGCAGTGCAAGCATCTCAAATTTAATGGAACAGCCATCAACATAGCAAAGCTCAAGCATGCCAACTACCAGGTGCAGTTTCGGCAGTCATTTGATGACAAGCTTTTTTCATGCCTGCCAATCACTGTCAACTCATCAGAAAAATGGAACCAGTTTAAACATGTGATTATTGACACAGCAAAATCAGTTCTGGGGACAAAGAAAAGGGTACACCAGGATTGGTTCCAGGAGAACAATGAGGACATCTACAAACTCCTATGTGACAAGCAGAAAGCATTTCTCGAATGGCAGAATGAACTCACTTCCATCTCAAAGATAGGTTTAAGTACTTATCGAACAAGGCCCATTCTGATCTAAGGAGAATGCAGAATGAGTTGTGGGAGAGGAAAGCTGTAGAAATCCAACATTATGCAGATACAAACAATGTAAAGATGTTCTTTGTCTCTTAAAGCAGTCCATGGACCATTTAAATCTGGCACAGCCCCCTTGAAATCAGTATATGACATAACTGTCATCATAGACAAGGAGGGAATCATACAGAGATGGGCTGAACACTTCAGTAATCTACCAGTAGTCCATCCATAGTTGATCAGCATGTCCTTGACCATTTACCTGAGAAACCCATCAAAGATGATCTTGATCTCCCTCCATCAGTTGAGAAAGTTATAAAAGCCATCAAACAACTGAACTCTGGCAAAGCATCTGAAAAAGATGGTATCCCAGCAGAACTATATAAAGGAGAAAGCCCAAAAGCTATCAAAGTGTTTCATGACATCCTGAGTAGCATTTGCAGGAAAAAGAAATGCCACAAAACTTCAGAGATGCTATTGTTGTATCACTGTTCAAAAACAACAGCAGCAAAACTGACTGTGGAAACTACAGAGGCATTGCTCTCCTCTGTACAGTAGGCAAAATACTAGCTCACCTACTACTGAATAGACTCATTAGAAACATATCTGAAGAGAATCTGCCACCAGAAGTGAGTGTGGTTTCACACCAGGTTGTAGCATTATGGACATGATGTCTGTTGTAAGGCAGGTCCAGCAAAAATATTGAGAGCAGAACATGGAACTGAATGCAGTTTTCATCGATTTGACCAAAGCTTTTTATATGATCAACAGAGAGGGCCTAAGGGTTATTCTACATAAACTGGCCAAGAAGGTTCATACAAATTATCCATCTGTTCCATGACCAGATGACAGTCCAAGTATTAGCCAGTGGTAGCTTTTCTGATATATTTGAAATCTTGAATGAAGTAAAGCAAGGCTGGGTATTTTCTCCAGTGCTGTTCAACTTGCCCTTTGCTTGTGTTCTCATTCATGCAACAAGGGACTTGGATCAGGGAATATACATCCACTACTCACTCAATGACTCCCTCTTTGATCTTCGAAGACTCAATTCTAAGACGAAGACACTGGATAGACTTCTTTGCAGATCACTGCACCTTGATGGCTCATAGAAAAGATGATCTTCAGGTCATTGTGGATAGATTTTCTGAAGCATCCCAGCTCTTTGTCCTCACCACCAATCTCTGGAAGCCAAAGGTCTTGTTCCAACCAGCACCTCATTCCCATGCCCCAGTAGCAGACATCTTCATCCAAAGCACACAGTTGAAAAATGTCGATCAGTTCAAGTATTTGGGCAGTGCCATCTCAAGTGACAGTTCCCTGGATAAAGAAATCTCCTCCAGAATTAGTACAGCCAGCCAGGCCTTTGGCCAACTTCGAACAAAAGTTCTTAAGTGACACAACATCTGTCTCTCCACCAAATTGAAGATCTACAGTGCAGTGGTTCTAACAGCTCTCCTGTATGATCTGAGATGTGGACTCTTTATAGACATCATGTTAAACAGCTTAAACAATTTCACATGCGCTCCCTCTGCTCAATAATAAACATTCTCTGACAGAACATGGTGATCAGTATTAAGGTTTTTGCGAGATCAAACACAACTAGCATTGAGGAAATGTTATTGAGAGAACAACTTAGGTGTACCAGGCATGTTATCTGAATGGAAGACCACCGTCTTCCAAAACAGGTCTTGTATGGGGAGCTGAGTCAGGGCAAAAGAAAACGAGATTATCCATATAAACAATTCAAAGAGAAGTCTCCAGTGGGCTGGCATAAATCCAAAAGAACTTGAGCAAATGGCTCAGAACAGGATTCACTGGGGTCTCTGACAAGATCATCATGTGACAATTTAAGCAGGATCAGCGAAATTATCTCCAAGCTGCATATGAAAGGTGCCTCAGAGCTACATCATCAAACATCATGGATATAGACTTCTCATGCCTTCAGTGCGGCCAACTCTGTGCATCAGGATTCGGACTACGGAGCCATATGTGTATCCATATATGATAAATGCAACAATATTGTCATCATAGTCAGCGATGGATTACTAATAATAATCCTAACATTTAGAGATTGGTTCCAAACCCTCAAACATGAGGTTTTAGATCTCCTCCAAAATGTTTTTATCATTAACTATTATAATTCTAGATATTGTTGATATCCATATAACTGTCAAATTTCTCTCTGCCTGTTGCTGAGCTCTTGGCCACAATGCCACCCTGAGGCAATGAGCCCCTAAATCTAGTTATATACTGTGTTCAAAAAGTTTCCTTTTATCAACTTTGAATTTGCCACCTTTTAATGTAAATGAATGTCCCCTTGTGCTTGTGTTTATGAGATATGTAGAGCAGAATATTGGGATGTACTGTCTCCATAACATTAATTATTTTATACTTTTATCATGTCTTCTCTTATTCATCTCTTTTCTCAATGCTAAACTTTTAAATCTCTGTTCATATGAGAGCTTTTCCATACCACTAATCATTTTCATCACTCTTCTAAGAATCCCCTCTAATTTGACAATATCCTTTTTGAGATGGTGTGATCTGTACTGAACACAGTATTCCAGATGAGGGACAATCATTGATTTATAAAATGTCATAATATTTTCAGTATTTTTCCCCATTCTATTAGCTATGCACACTAACATTTTTATGCTTTTTTGACTACAGATGCACACAGAGCAGATGTATTCATTAACCTAACCACAATGATGTCTTGATCCTTTTATCACACCAACACAAATAATTTAGAACCTAGCAATTTTTGAGTAGTTCAAATATGTCCTTCCAAATGTGCATTCCTTTGATCACTGCAGTCTCCAGATCATTAATAAATATATCAAACAACAATGGTCCTAATGTGGAACCTTGAGGCATCCTGCTGTTAATCTTTTGCCATAATAAAAATGTGATAATTTATTCCTACTCTTTGTTTTCTCTCTGAGTCAGTTTTTGATCAGCCCTGAACTATTTAGTTTCTTTAGTAGCCTCTTTTGAGACCTTTTCAAGGCCTTTGGAAAGTCTAAATACCTCAACTTGTTTTCCTTTATCTGATTCTTCACAGAATCCTGGTGAGGCATGATTTTCCCTTTCAGAAACCAGGCAGATTAGACTCTATCATATAATGATCTTCCAGGTGTTTTATTATTTTATTTTTACTTTTCTGCCAGTTTACCAGATACAGATTTGAAGTTTATTGGTCTGTAATTCCGTGAGGAATCCCTACAGCCATTTTTGAAATATAAGTACCACTCTTAAGCTACCTTCTGGTTACCTGTGAAAATAGCTATTTTTAATGGGAGATTTCATATTTTGGCTATCAGCTTAGCCACTTCAGAGGAGTGGGAGGGCCCAGTTTCTCTTACTGCCCATCCATGGTCTTGAACTACTAGGTGCTACTGCCAACCCAGAGACTTGTTCCACTAGGCGTCTCTGCCCCTCCCTCACTAGAAGCAAGGTGGAATGGGAGAAGCTGGACTCTGACCAATTCCTCCTGGGACAGCGCACATGCCAACCCATACCCAGAGCACTGAGTAAAGGCTCAACCTAATTTTTAAAGAAGCTGTTAGTAATTTTGCAGTGTTGGAAATCATGTTTGCTCAATTTTGTTTAATGACCCCTTTCAGCTTATTAGATAATTTTTTTTACTAATGAAATTAAAGTATTGCTAAAGTACACAGGCAGAAGGTGAGGCAGCAGGCTGTAATTAGCCCATTTCAATTCTCAAGCCAAACTTCTCAAACAGTTTTTCTTAGAGAAAGAGCAAGCTGTTGAAAACAATTAGACACCATTAAAACATCTCTGCTTACCAGAAACCCAGCTGTTACGAATATGATGGCCACATGCAAGTGGTAGGATGTAAAAAAATAGAGAACAATCAAGAAATCGTATTATAGAACAAGTGAAATGGACTGAGAGTAAACACTTGTAATGGTTTGTTCTGAGCAAGGCGAGACCTGAAGCCATAATCATGCTTTCACACTTTACTACGATTCATTGACTTCAGTGGAGTTTGGCTCAGACTCTAAATGCAGAACTTCTCATCAGTAGCTGCTGTTAAAAGAACAGTTACTGTTACTGTTAAAAGAGAGAACATAACTACCAGTATTTTCTGTTCTAACTAAGGGAAATACTCTAGTATCTGAGACAATGCAGTAACTCCTGTAAGTATTGACCTATCAGCTAGGGTTTTTCATTTAGTGCTCTTCAACATGCTATAGACCACACACTAATAATTCCACTCTGTACAAGAATTCCAGATGTTGGGACTGTAAGTGTTTTGCTTGGCCTTATACCAGGCAGATATCATTTTCTTGCAGAGGGCTTGTGCACAATGTTTCTTTAGTTTGCTGCAGGCTTTCTATCTTGTGGGTACATAAAGCCCAGTGCCATAAACTTTTAAATGCCATGCGCCACATCTTCAGCTGATGCAAAGAGAGGCAGCTTCTCAGAAGTGAATGGTGTTATACCTGTTTACCCCAGCTGTGGTTCTGGCCTTACATGTTTTGCGTTTGTTGAGGTGCCTTTTCACCTTGTGGCTGAATAATGGAAATAGTAATTTACAAGTATTTGGATCATAACTGGAAGCATTGGCAAACCTGACTCAGAAAGGAAAATACCAAACAAACTGAGCAGGCCTGAACTACATCCTTGATATATGAACCCAAGAGTTTTTGCAAATTTGACCCATTCAGATAAAAACAGAAGAACAGCTGGTGAAGTTCCTACTAGTCAATGTTTGAAGAAGTATTTTCCAAAGTTAGGTGCTTTCTAGTATAATCTCACTCTAGTCATTACACCCAATACCCTTAGAGCCCAAACAATATCCTTAGAGCCCAAACAATACCCTTAGAGCCCAAACAATACCCTTAGAGTTCCTTTCATGTATCTGTCTGTTTCTTGGCTGAGCCACTGCCATATCCGCTGCTTTCACGGTGATTTCAGGCACCCATCTGATGTCTCCCTAATGCAAAATGTGTCTTATAAATAACAGAGCATGAAAATGCCATAGAGCTGAGGATGTGTGAGTGTAGGCAAAAAGCATCAGACGGAAGCAATTGCTGTTCAGTGCCTTTTATTAATACTACAAAGCCGTCCCCATCAGCATGAAAAATCTTGAATTTATTTTTTGTACCCTATCTGCATTTAATTTTTTAACAGGTCTACTTCCAGGATCCTTTTATGAGTTATAGAGGACAGAGGGGAAGACTGGAGTAGTACAATATTAACTAGCTATTCTCACTACTCCTCATGCTAGGTACTTTTAATTCCTCCTCTCACGTTTGCCTCCTGCCATTTTTGCTCCTATAAATCCACACAAATGTGATTCTGGCAGTTTGGAGGAACAAGTGAGGTGTGGTTTCTGTTGGGGCTGGTGCCCTCTCCAATTAGCATCTTGAGATCTCTCCTCCCCTCCCCAAGTGATAATTTCAAATACCGTAGTTATAATGGAAACTAGACAAACTCTTCTGTAGGCAGCCCAAACAGCCCCGTTCATTCACCTCTCTCCAGGGATGTGGTCTGTACCTGAAGATAAAAAATGAAAAAATTGCCAAAAGGCAAAAACCGCCTTAAAAGTACATGTCACTGAGAGGAAAAATATCATTACTATTTAAGGTACATGTTCAGTGCATGTGTGTTTGTGTAATCACAATAGCCTGAGTGTGTATAGTAAATGCTATAGTTAAGGCCATTTCAGACTTCCACTGAAACTATGCTGTTTTCATCTGTGAATAGCTTTCTAAAGAATTCTCCTTCCTACCAAAAAATGTGCATTGCTTAGTATCAGGGAAAAAGTGAATTATGAGCAAAATACATTCAACCATTTTTGAGTCAGATGATGATGGAATATAATCTGATATGAAAAATATTTTTTCATATTTTTATTAATTTTTCCAAATAAAGGCAGTCCTCAGACTTACGACACAATCGGTTCCTGAAAATTGCATCGTAGGTCAAAATGTCGTAACTCAGAACCATAATATACTCCGTTGCATGACGAAGCATCATAAAGTTGAAACCAATTGTCATACAGCGAATTCAGGGTATCAGTTCAGAAACATTGTAAGTGCCATTCATTGTAAGTTGAATGTCAAAAAGTTGAGGATTGCTTGTACAACAAATATACCAAAATGCCGGATTCATCCCAACCCACAAATAAAGTAAAGACAATTAGGCTAAAGTGAGGGGAAGTGACATATCTATCTTCAGAGTCCCACATTAATCACTGACCTTTAAAAAGTCAGGCTAAATTGCTTTGAATTTTTCTAGCATTTCCCTTCTGAGGAATGCCAGTCATTCATTAGCTGCAAAGTCAGCCATATCACTGAGCCAGGTATCTATGTTCGTTTGGTGGGAATTGACTTTTCCATTTTTCCAGGATTAGTTTTTTAGTGACCAAAGTTGCACGTTGGAACCATGTTGCCTTGTTACCAGGTAAGTTCTAGATATCAGGAAGATACCCAAGAATGAAACGTCTCATACCAGAAATTCTTGATACAGGGACAGACCCAAAACAAATGAGTTAGTGTAGGACCAAGGGAGTAGCCTTTCCAGCATTGGTCAGCACTCATGAGGCCCATTACGATTAGCCTACATGGGGACCAATATATTAGAAAAAGTGTGTTTTGGTGAATTAGATGTAGTCTTATGACTATAGTTGCTTTTTTTAAACACTAGATACAATTGTATTCCATTGGGTTAGAGATATTTGCATATACTAATCTCTATTCTAAGCAACTCTTAAATAAACATTGGCAGAGTTTTTTGGGCCAGAAAATCATAAAAGGATACTGCTGGCTGAGTAAATCCAGGTTTCTTCCAAAATAATAAAAGTTCTGGAGGTTTTGAAGCTCCCATGCCTCTGGTCCAAATACATTTGTAAGTAAATGCTATAAATGAAGATATTTCCATGCTCTGTAGTAGGGTGAGCCAAATTGTTGCTGAAGATCTACAGATGGTTTAAATTTATCATTGTCAGTTAGATGTGACACAGTCATAATTCCTCTCTCCGTCTGTGAAAAAGATTAAGATGTTTTGCACACACAGAGTGCTAAAAAAATGGCAGACCTAAATAAATTGAAGCTTTCCAAAGAGCTCATTCTCACTGAGTTTCAAGTCTGATTTCAATAAAAACAATGTGGTTTTCATGGTATATGCACAAGTCAAACATCCCACTACAGTTACAGGGCCAGAAGGTCAGCGGGTGTAAATATTGAAGCCAATGGAAGTATGTCAATTTATATCAGCTGAGGATATGGTCCACTATTTTTATAGGACTATACTGTGATGTCATTATATAATAATGATGATATTTAGTTATGTAGCAGATGTGATTTGTAGGCTGCTGTTTCAATGAGAAGTTCCATCGTGGCCTAAACTTTTGACTATGCAACTGGAGAAGTATAAAGGGAGATAACATTTTTAAAGTGTTATATTAATGTATATTAAGATTACAAAGTCAAAGTGACATTTAAGTTAATTTGTACAAGCCAGGAAATGGAAAAAGTAAGATTTTCATTGGAATTTTAATTTGTCAATATTTTTATATGGACAGCTTTGGATTACTCTTTATAGACATGATGTTGCTGTAATTTCACTTGCAGCATTCTGGATTATTGGGTCCTATGATGTGTAAATTAATATTGTAATTACTGTAACATGACTAAACAATACCACGTGTGCAATCCTGACAAATTCAGCTGATTATAAGAACTATGGGGAAATCCTGTCTCCATTGTAGTCAAAACTCCCATTGATTTCAGGGAGGCCAGGATTTCACCCAATAAATTTTTAGTTTACAGTGTGCTGGGAATGGGACTTTGTGCTGGCTCCAAACAATCTTGGCTTTCAAGATGGGGGATCTGGGAGAAAGCAAGACACGTGGCCTTCACAGCCATTCTGACCCAGCACTCCAGAATAGAACGTGGAGTGAGAGAACATGTAACAGTATCAGTTGCTATCCTAACTATGGATTCAGTATTCTTTAAATCCAGTTCCTGGAATCCTGTGACTACATGAGTGACTCAGCATTATTTTTTTTAAGAAGTAAGTTTCTAGCCCAAATGGTGTTGAAGAAAAGCTTGAAAATGTGACCAGAAAGCATGCTAAAAGCACCAGAGCTAAAAGGCAAATAAAAAGAGCCAACATTGTTTAAAAAAATCTCATGATTCTTTTGGAGCCTGATTTTTTGAACATTGGGTTTTGCAATATTGTGGATCGAAGTCAGAGCAGCTGAGAAACTGTGTTACAGCCTTTTGGCCTGCCAGAGCATTGGAGAGTTAATTCTATCTCGTGGTCACTTCTGAAGTGTCCTATAAAAAGACCACTAATTTTACCTATGAGCACCTATGATGAATTTTCCCCATTAACCCTGATTTACTAGAGGTATTGTCTCCCCTGAAAGATCCAGGATCCTGGGGCTCTCCCATCTGTGGTTGACATAGGCCCTGAAACATCATCAGTGAAGTTAACATGGCTTTTCCTTGGTTTGGCTGAGACAGAGCATTCCCCTGCTTCCCCTCACCACGGTGTTTAGGCTCCTCAGACCCCTTCCTTTATTCTGGCAGGAGAGACCCTATCAGTCAGACAATAATATTTTTAAAATCATACACCAAGGCATTTAACTTCATTTTGTATTTCTGCTTCAGTTTTGCTAGAACCTAAGGGCATGTAACTAATTTTTAAGAGACTTTTATTGTCACTAATTTTTATACTATGCCTATCACAACAGCAAGGCATCAGAAACTAGTGCCGGAAAATAAAAACAAATTTTAAGTTAAAAATAAAGTGTTAATAAGCAAGGAGAAAACACATCAAATACACAAATTTTGCATTATTTGCAAATATACATTGCATCATTTTCATAAAACCTCCAGATTTCTGAATCTTTAGCCTTAAGTGGGAATCATAAGAGCTGGATGAATAATAATAATAATTCATTAATAAAACACATTCTGTGACTATGCATTTGATTGTTATTGCATCTCTTGTGTCATTTCACACTAATATTCTTGCAAACTAGTTTACTGTCAGACATATTTACATAAAGAGCAAATATTTGGCTACTGTTGCAGACTATTCACTAGGAATAAATGTAAAATTTGTAATCACTGTAATTTGCATTGGCAACCTGATTCTAACACATATGCTCATCCAGTCAGTAAACAGAACCATTGGACCCATGTTTTCAAGCAAAATAGCTTGAGTTTCAGCTGTTGAATACTTGCTGTAAAACTTAAGAACATGCTACGAACCAAGAGTTATTCACAGATTGTATTCAGTGAATAATTCTGAATCACAAAAATAGATGAGAAAATCTTGATTGGCTTTGGGACCATTTTCAAACAGAAAAAGAGATGAAATTGTTCAGCTATGTAATTCATTATGAATTAGTCACTCAGCTCCAAGAAGCATGATGCTTGGAGTAAGCAGTGCACATATATGGTAGCTGGTGGATGTATGCAAAGATGAAACTCTGCAGCTAGCTATTGATTCTTATAATTAAAGCTATTTACTGTTTCTAGCATGAAGCTAACAGTATATCCTTGATTCAACCGAGGTCCATGACTGTTTTAACCAACAAACCTTACTGGAAACATTCTCTGTATGCTTTAAATTATATATAGCCAGGAACCCTATTTCATTTAACCCTTTACATTCTGGAAGATGAGGTTTGCTTTCTGATTTGAACACCACCAAGCCACATATTCTTGCTACTCATGCTGGCTGGATTTTTATTTGTGCTCAAACAGTTGATAGCGACTAACGAATGCCAAAAGCATTTTGTATGACTTCAAGTTTCTGCCAATGAAGGCTGACCTTGTTTGTTTCTCTGGAAATAGCTGCAGGGTATAATTGAATGTTTGCAGACAGTTGAGTCAGAATGCTGGAAAAACAGTCCAAAGAAACTAAAACATACTGGAAATTAAGGTCTTTCAGAGAGAAATATGCCATGAGTTATATCAACATTCACACTGTCCATTTGATGAGATGCTAAATCCTATACATTTTTGCCTATTTACAGCCTTTTTGAAAAGATTAGTCTCTACTCAGCCATAGGTAATGGCTCACCATGAACAGCCACAAAAGATAGGGGATATCCTCTATCCATCCTGGCAACCATTCGCTCTCTGCAGAGAAGAGATCCTCTCATCCTGAGCTATGTGAGCGCTTTAGCTGATCTGTTAATAACTACACTTGCACAACAGCAATCTAGCTAACCAGGAAGTGCTTCAGACAAATTTTCTTTTCTCCTTTGCGACCTTAAAGCTGATAAACAATGAGTAAAAATCATATTGAACATATGGCACCAAATTCTACTCTCAGCAACACCTCTGAAACTACTTTTAAGTCAACTATGTTGCTAGGGTGTAACTTAGCAGATTTTGTCCCATGATAATTCATATAAGCTCAGTATTCAACAAAATATCTATGAGCAAACAAAGCTTATTTTATGGAAGAAAAGTGTGACTTCTTAGAAAATTATGAATGATAATCATGATAATAATTAATACCTGCCTCTTATATGGTGCTTTTCACCCATAGATATCAAAGCATTTTACAAAGGGGAGCTAGTATCATTGTCTCCATTTTACAGATAGGGAAATTGAGGTGCAGGGAGGGATGTGACTTGCCCAAGGTTACTCTGAGCATATCTGGGAACAGAACCCAAGTGGCATATAATATATTAAAAATATTTCCTGGCCTGGAAAAGAGATTTCACCCTGAGAAAGAAAAAATATACAACTTGGCTAAACATGGTGGCATTTAAAGGCAATTGAACAGACAGGATGTCCTAAATCTGAATGTCCATAGAAGGAGTTTAAAATAATAAACTATAAAAAAAAACATACCATGCATAGATTACAAAATATGCAGAAAGTCAATTAAGCCCCTTTGAATGAATACGAGAGAGAGAAGAGAACAAACATGGTAGAAGAGTACACTTTTAGGGCACTGCAACAGATGCCAAAGGAAACTTAACAAAAACTCCCCTGTGTTAAGAGTCTGCCAAAGAACAATATGCTACTGCCTTCTGAAGGATATATGTCTTTTTAACCGTTCGGTACCATCTAGGGATTAATAACCAAGGGAGAGGATAATAGTAAGATAAAATGTGCCACATTATATGCCAAACTGAATTGAAACCTGCCTCTGTCTCTAGGTAGTAGAAAATGATCATATCTAGGTACTAGAGTACTGAACTGCTGTTGGAGTGGTGGCATGTATTGGGGCATAGCACTAGTGAATAAATGCATTGGTCAAAGGAAGGTTGGCTGTTTTTAAAAGCTTGCTCCGTCTTCACTATTTAGTGAAGTATTTAGGCACATGCTTGACTTAAGCATGTGGGAACTGACTAAACACATGCTAAAAGCTGAGCGTATATGTAAGTGCTTTAGTGGCTCGGGGCCAGAGGTCTCAATATCTTTAAGGATCAAGCCCCAAAGTCCTTGTCACTCAAACTAAAGATGTCAAATGTGTTGGACCTATGGCATACAGCTGAGCCACTCTATTATCATCTTTACGGACCATTATTGCATGTTAATCCTACTAGAACACTTTTCTAAAACACCTTACAAAGTGTACTCTATCTATCTAGCTGGGTACAATGTTATAAACCCAGGCCAGGAGCCACAAAATTCTGATGCTAGTAATCATTGTTAAAAAAATAAAAAAAATAAAAGATATCATGTGAGAACTACAGCTGGGAGGAAGTGTCCAATAAATATAGACTATAGTAACTAGAGATGTAGATTGTTTTATTCTTGGCAGGAATATTAAAATGGTTTCTCTGTTAAATATTACGAATGGGGTACCCTCCTTAACATCTTCTTACTCTGATCCAATCACAGCCACTATCACTCCATTTTGTTAGAATACACAGAACTATATAATGGACACAAAGCAGTAAAACAAACTACTAGTTGCTGGCATGCTGGCAATACATTAAGATTAAATAAATAATAAAACAAATTAATACATTAATAAAATAAAGTGGAGGTTTTTCAGTGCTGTTGTGATGCCATGCAATTCAGTACTGAATGGTTGATTTAATTAATTCTTCCTAGACTTTTGAGCTTCTTTTGCTGCTGTCCATTTATTTACTATTGAAAAGCTAGCTTGCTTACCACCAAGTGGATGTTCTCAAGTTTTCATCACCGTCCTCAGAATCAATCAATTCTGTTTTTCTGTATATCTCTGAATTGTCCGATTCATGTTGCAGAACTGGAAATTGATTTCTCTATCATTGGGAAAACATGAGGTGAAGATAGATTTCACCTGAAGCCATTGCAGGGAAGTGAAGTATCTCTATTCCTCTGGAAGAAAGCACAGGTCCATTTATCATAATAAAATGGTATTGAACCTGACCCAGGGTATTTCACTATTAAACTGGAACTTGTTATGGCTCTAGACTTTTGAAAGTGTTTTTAAGGCAGATGGATGAAAATCAGATCCTGCAAATTGTTGAGTGCTCTCAACTCCCACTGAAGTTAATATGAGCTGCAATTGCTCAGCGCCACTGAAACTCAACCCCTTTTCTGCTGGTTCCTAAACACAGATTTTTAGGTTGTGATTTTTCAAAGGCGCCTGAGGAAGTTAGGTCTATGGGAATGGGCCACCTAACTTTCCTAGGCTCCTTTGAAAATCTAAACCTTAGATGCCTATTTTTAGGGAGTCATGTTAGAAAAATGTGACCATAGCACCTAAGTTAGCTGAATTTAGCTGCATATCCATCTGAGTTTTCAAAAACAGTTTTCAAGTGATAAGCTTGTGATTCATGGTGCTTAATATGCCTCACTGGACCAACAGTGATGCTACATAAATCACATTTAGGAGAGTACTTGTCTGTTAACAAAACGTGTACAAAATACTGGATTTTTATTTTTAGTTAAGAAAAATTATATTAGTTGCCAGGTTGCAGTTCCTAAAGATTTATGGACATATCAATTTTCTTTTACCATTTAATTTAATTAATTGGCTGCAATGTGTTTTTTTTTCACTTTGTACTTACAAGTACAAATTGTGTTTAGAAACCAAATAAACAGAAGGATTCTTTCAACTTTATGGAACCAAGTGAGTCTAATTTGCTTAACACATTCATCATTTTTCTTTAAGGCAATGAATGGAACTGATCCTTTCTGTGGTAGAATAATAACATCTTCAAGCTTGTGCTGAGATGTTGAACAAAAAAATCTGAAAATGATTCACACTTTCTTAGGAACCATACAATATGTTGATATTTGGGACCAAAATTGTCCCTTTCATATGCATCATTAGCTTATTTCTAAAATCAGATAACTAGAGGAGAATGAGCCATCTATAAACAAATATGGATCTAGATGAAACTTTGCTGTACTTTGGAAATAAATTCAAGACAAGTTTTGTTAGGATTCAAAAAGTTTTAATGATTTTTTTACTTCCATGCTTTATCTGAACTTTCTGGTTCATGCCTTGAGAGTCTGTACTCATGGCATAAATGGATGTGAAAAGCACTAGACATCACAAGAGATCCTGTGCTCATGAGATTTCCAGCACAATTTCCATTTTTGTGTTTCCACAGATCCAAGAGTTTCAGAAGAGTCTCCTGCTTTGATAATGCTTTTCTGAATTGAGCTGAGATGCCATACTTTTCAGATTCACCAATCATTTCAGTCAACAATGGCAATTTTCCTTCCCAAACCTTGGTATTCCTACTTCCAGCCCTAGAAATCAGAATATGCACCAACATGTAAACATATTTACAAAACTAAACAAACTTTTCTAAAATTCAAAGGTTTAGTTTTTGTTTGAGCTACTATTTCATCTAATATAATTTGATGAAGAAATTCAAAGTTAATATAAAAAGCCATCTTTTGCATTCAATTATTCTGGTCTTGTATTTCCTAGGTCTCTTCTGTAGGTGATAAATAGATGATCGTCTGTATTATATGTGCTTCACCAGGAAGATAATGAAGTAGTGTCAGTTTTCGCCCTGAAATTTGTGGCCTATTTTTGAGCTATAATAAAACCCTTAAAAAGTTTAAAATGGACGATGCAGTCATGCTTTTATTCTCTTTATGCTGCAAGACATGTTGGAGATCAGTTCAATCTTCTTCTATGGAAAGTGTTAGAGAACGCAGAATTTCTTTAGATAGGGATAGGTAAATTATTCTCCTTTACAGAATTTTCTTTTTATTATTGTATATATTTAGTGAAGTGCTTTGATGTGTTGGTATGATCAGGTACTATTGCATTTAAAAGCCTGTCTGGAGGACAATTTTATTTATTATTTACAGTGTTTTACGTGGTTTCCTTGTCATCTGGACTCCTGGAATCAAGATAAATATGACCATAAAGGATTGGTCTCTTCCTAAAGAGTATAATTTTCAAAACACCTAATTTGAAAGTGAATGGGATTTAGGTTCTTAAATACCTAAGTCTTTTTAGAAAATGGTGCTTAGGACCCTAAGCCACTTAGGCACTTTTGAAAAAAAATACCCCTAAACTAAATAACAGCACAAACTTAGGATGTGTGGTGCTAGCGGAATGCAACTAATTACGACTGACTGAATTCACAGAACCTTAAAGTTTGCCAGATTCACAGTTTGGCTGACATAGGTTAGTACCCCTCTCAGCTGTTCCTGACCAGCCCTTGTATTGGACAGGTAAATTGGCTGTAGGTAAGTCGAAAGAGTTTGACTTGAAAGGTTGAATAGTCACTTTAACCTCTGGGTTGATTAACTTGGGGTCCACTAAGGATTGGTGGATAAGTGACATCTGAGCTCCATGTCCCTCCATGCTGTAACTTTTTTTCCACCCACTCTCACAGTTTCCCTTCGCTCTGAGGGTATCTGGGAGGTATCTGGGCCTGCGGACCTTGGGTGTGACTTTGGGGTAATGCACAGCATTTGGTTGGTGTTCTTGGGGCAGTTGACCTTAATATGCCCCAGCTCATTACATTTAAAACATTGCCCAGCTGACTGGTCACTAGGCTGAGGTTGGGTGCTGGAGATTGGTGCGGTGGAACGATGAGGTGTCTGGGGTTTTCCTTGGGATGTAGATGGAGTTTGGGGCTGCCCCCTCCGATAGGATGTGGTCCTGGATTGTCCCTTCTGGGATCCACTCCCACTGCTAGGCAGTCTTTTTTTCTCTACCACCTCCACCCATCTGGTTCCAATCTCCCCTGCCTCGATTATAGTTTTGGGTTTCCCATCTCGGATGTACCTTTCAATTTCCTAAGGAACACCCTCTAAAAACTGCTCCATTTGCATTAGGAAAGACAGATCTTCATGAGAATTAGCCTTTGCTCCTGATATCCAGGCATACCAATTTTTTACAATGTGGTAGGCATGTTGGGAAAAAGCCATGTCCGGGTTCCACTTTAGGGCTCTGAACTGCCGACGGGCATGCTCGGGCATTATCCCCATTCGGATTCGGGCCTATTTTTTAAAAAGTTCATAACTGTTCATGTTTGCCTGAGGCATTTCTGCTGCCACCTCTGCTAAGGGTCCACTGAGCTGTGGCCTCATCTCCACCATATACTGGTCTTCGGGCAGGCTGTACCCAAAACAAGTCCTCTCGAAATTGGCTAAGAAGGCCTCTGTATCATCGCCTGCCTTGTAGGTGGGGAATTTCCTGTGATGGAAAGCAGTACCTGGAGAAGGGTTGTTAGGTGGGGCTGGTATATTCTGCTCAGCCTTTGCCTTTTCTAACTCCAGTTCATGCTGTCTCTCTTTTTCCTTCATCTCCATATTCCTCCGGTGTGCAGCGTCTGCGTGCTTTTCCTCTAGTTCTTGCTCCAAGTGTTTCCCCCGCATTCTCTCCATCTCTCGGATATGTTCCCTTTGTCTCTCCTCAGCTTGGAATTTGGCTAATTCTAAATCTTTTTGGCCCTTACCGCCTGTCATTTTAATCTTTCTGTGTTTAACTTATTAACTGAAAATTAAATAAAAATTTTCTTATAGCACTTGGAAATTCTTTCAGCAGTGTGTTATTTCTACCAGCAGAGGGAGAAAGACCCCACTACTCTGATTCTCAGAAAAACTGGACTGGCCAGTTTCTCCCCCTCCCCAGGGACCCCTGGGATGGTTACCTAGCACTTAACGAGCATATTAAACTCTTAACTGCAAACCTGGGCTAATCTCTGCTATCCAACAGGAGAAAACCCTCTCAAAAAAACCCTTCAGCTCTCTGCCCTCAGGCGCTGAAAAAAGACAAAGCGTGGAGCTATCTACAGCTCAGCTCCGATACCTGAAAAACAAGTTTCACCAGAGTGACCCCCTGTGGTGTTTACCTCAGCACAATTGCCTGCTTTGTTCTCAGTAACTATGGAAATTTAAACTGCTTTCTGCAAAATTCTGTTTTTTAGATTCACAAAATTTTATCCCACCACTGCCAACCATGTCAGGATTGCCTCCCCACTCTGAATTCTAGGGTACAGATGCAGGGACTCACATGAAAAAAGAACTAATCCCCCAAGCTTATTTTACCAGCTTGGGTTAAAATGTTTTTCCCCAGAACACAAACTTCTCTTGTGTCCGGACCTGGTATGCTGCCACCATCAAGTGAGAATGTCTCGAAAAACTATTGGACATAGCCCACTTGAAGCCCCTCTTTCTCTTTCCACAAAACCCCCAAACTTATTCCCTCCCTGGGAAGCTTGAGAGAAAAGCCTTGCCTGATCCTGCGAGACGTGCCTGATCCAAAACCAGGATCTTACACCATGGAAAACAAACATTCAGATTCTTAAAAGAAAGATTTTAATAAAAGAAAGAAAAAGAAAGGAATAAATCCCTTATAACCATCAACAGAACAGCATCTACAATAATCAATAAAGAGTTAAAGACAACCCCCTCCCCAAATTTCTCCTCCCGCTGAAGCTTTACAGTATTAGAGAAACACAGAGATAAATTTCTACCAACTGAAGAGTTTTCTAAGTGATAAAAAGAAGGTAAACTTACTACCTTACTTGATAGAAAGCTGATAGTTATAGTAAAAGAAATAGGTGTGGTTTATCCCATAGCCAAGTTGAACAGAGAAGAGACCCAGAGAGAAACTGAAACTCAAAATCCTTTATCTCCCGAGGAATTTCTCATTGGTCAGTTGTCCACCTCTCAGGTTACCTTTAGCTTAACCCCTTACAGGTAAACACTAATTCTAGGCTACTTTATACTTATGACAACACCATTAGTAGAAGTGAGGTCCTGTGGTTTATATCGACCAATTTAAATTGAGGTACCAAGCCCAGACCAACCCTGTCTGACCTTTGTGTCAAGATCAGAGGACACTGAATAATCAGTGCATGTGAAGAAACAGCAGCTTAGGTTATGTATTAACAGTTTAGGAGTATCCATGGTCAAACTAAGGAGGTTGTTAATGGGCTGTGGAAGGAGATGCCATCAGATGAACTGACATAACTTGGGTTTGTGTTTTTTTTCTGTTCCCTTCCATGCATTATGTAGCCTGAGGAAGTCTTGAATAAAACAGATACAAAGGCAGTAACTGAATACGGCACAGCATGGTCACTTATTAAGAATGTACTCAAAATATATTGTAGTAGTTGTCTCTTACACCCCTGGTTATGTTACTCTTTCAAGCTGGCCAGAACAGTCTTTTAATGCTTTGTCAGTTTGAATTAATCCTGATCTCTAATTTAAAAGATAGTTGTAGCAACATATTCTTGTTGGCACTTTGACAACAAAACGAGGGATCAGTATTTCATTTAGTGTGATGTGAATTACTGTCATAGTGCAATAGAACAGACCAAATGGATACCCCAAATGAACTGCATCAAGGCGTGAGATATGTGCGGTTGTTCTATGGCCAGTGTGGTATCTTTTGATCTGTCACAGGAACAAAGTGTGGCTGCAAATTGTTGGAGACCTGATATCCGCACTATTTACTTCAGGGTGTTCGCATACTGTTAAAATCCTGTAACAGTGCAGATGGGGTGGTTGTGGTTGTGGTCATGCCAAGCTTCTCAAGGAGATCAATACCATTTTATGTTCCAATAGTATGATATAACACAATATTAATAGTAATTTGTATTTCTATAGTGTCTTTTATTGGTGGCACTCAAAGTGTTTTATAAATACCGAGCAAAAGCACATAAACATAACTGGCAAATTAAAGGTGCAAATAAATGAAAAATATATACATTTTAACAAAGAGAGACTGCTATCAGTAGTAAAAAATAAAGAGCAGATTGAAAGAATCAGAGATCAAAGGTCAAGTTCATTTATAGTATAAATTATGGACTGGCTGCAGAGCAGCTGGGATCTTTTGCTAACTATCACAAATATAAGGCCATTTATTATTTATAAATACTACATTTCAGAGCTATGCTGCAGTTTTCCTCTGTTTACATATGAGAACACATCTCTGATTAGATTATTACAATTCACTCCAAAGTCAGATGAGCAAAGGTGGGGATAATGGTAGGGACAGTTGGGTTGTTGAATGAGCAGTGGATAAAACCACAAATATATGGCTATATATATTCTTCCCAATGGTGTCATGCCCTCATTTCATTTCAGACCATAAATTGTTTACTTTCTTGTCCCCATTCCTATTTCTAACCCCATCCTCTTCAAACTTATTTCTGCCACACATGAGTCTGTCTAATGTTCACTCACAGTCTGGCCACTGCAGCAGGAACAGTGGTGAGTGGGAAGAAAAGGAAAATCTTCAAGATCTGGGATTAATATTCTAATATTCTGAGATTACAGAATATTTACTGAACATTTCTATGAATGTCACCTTGAAGATCTGAGATTAACCCTTGGATGATTACTGACCATATCCAGGATAGTTTGCATCTCTTTGAAACCCTTCTATTTCCAGATCTACAACATCCAAATTGTAAGGGTAGATTCCAAATAAGATCTCTGGCCTAGCTGTGATCAAAGAAACAGGCAATTGGGAGATTTATATGTGGATTTCCATTAGAGAAAAAAGTTGCCCTTAATTTTTCATATGCTACCATCTTGCTGAGGAAAATTTGAGTTTAATTGCAGATACAGAGGTCACTGCCGAATTTTTTGATAGAAACATTTATACTTCTGAGTTTTTAAGTGTTTAGCTGTGTGGTGACATGTCTTGGTCATTTAATATTTTCCAATCAGCTGTTTTCTAAACATAAACATGTTTATGGTTTTGACTGGATTTTGCATGTGTGCTCATGAGCTCTGATTGCCTTATAATACCGTGTTGCAGTTGTCTCTGAACGCACTGACCTGCTCCATTAATTTGATAGATTCTTTTGTGAAAGAAATAATTTTGAGACTTGTTCTCCATTTTAACTTTTAACAGTCTGCAAGACAACAAATCATAATGGACATTACTTCCAGAGCTTTTCTGACAAAAATGTGTCAGATGCATTGTATTGCTGTAGCTGGCTTATTTTTTATTTAGCTCAGACGTGGTTAGGATATGAGAAATTGGAACACGGCCTGTATTGACCGGAGGAGGTAATATACGTGGGAGGAAATAGATTAAATTGTATGCATACATTAGCTGTGCAACCTCATGTCATTCTGCACAGTTCATTCATAACGTGCTCAAGGCAGAGTGCACATCAAAATAGGGTGACCAGATGTCCCAATTGTATAGGGTTAGTCCCAATATTTGGGGCTTTTTTATATGGGCTCCTATTACCCCTACCCCCGTCCTGATTTTTCACACTTGCTATCTAGGCACCCTATTTCAAAATGTGATTGGTGTGGAGGAACCAGGAAGAAGCTTAGCAGTAACTCAGGGAAGCTAGGAGAAATGAGAGGCTATCAGATACTGAGGGGAGGCAGGACCTATGAGGAGGATCAGCATGTGTGTGCATAGAGCAAGAGAGAGGCTTCTATAGGAAAAAGGAGATGGTCTTGTGGTTAGTGCACTGAAGTGGGTTATGCGGGCTCTGGATGTAATTCTTGCCTCTTCCAGAGACTCGCTGGTTGAACTTGTGCATGCCATTTAATGTCCCTGTGCTTCACTTCTCCATCTGTAAAATGAAGGTGGTAAAACTTCCTTTTTTCCACATGTTGTCTTTTGTCCCGTTGGATTAATCAGCATTTTGGGACAAGGGCTGTCTTTTATTGTAAATTTGTCATGTGCTGAGCATCTTGGGGACCCAAAGTTGGCTGGGTACTGCCACCATATGCAAATAAATGACAATGAGGGCTGTTGATTGATTGCAGCTAATTCACACAATTAACTCAAAAAATTAATCGTGATTAAAAAAATCATTTTTAATTGCAATTTTAATTGCACCGTTAAACAATAGAATACCAATTGAAATTTATTTAATATTTTGGATGTTTTCCAACAGTTTCATATGTATTGTATTCTGTGTTGTAATTGAAATCAAAGTGTACATTATTTTGATTCTAAATATTTGCACTGTAAAAATGTTAAAAAAATATTATATATCACTTCACCTCATACAAGTATTGTAGTGCAACATCTTTGTCGTGAAAGTGCAACTTACAAATATAGATTTTTTTTTGTTATATAACTGCACTCAAAAACAAAACAATGTAAAACTTCAGAGCCCACAAGTCCAGTTAGTCCTACTTCTTGTTCAGCCAGTCGCTAAGATAAACATGTTTGTTTACATTTACAGGAGATAATGTTGCCCTCATCTTATTTAGAATGTCACCAGAAAGTGAGAACAGGCATTTATATGGCACATCTGTAGCCGGTACTGCAAGGTATTTACGTGCCAGATATGCTAAACATTCATATGCGCCTTCATGCTTTGGCCACCATTCAAGAGGACATCTTTCCATGCTGATGACACTCGTTAAAAAATAATGCATTAATTAAATTTGTGACTGAACTCCTTGTGGGAGAATTGTATGGCCCCTGCTCTATTTGACCTGCATTCTGCCATATATGTCATGTTACAGCAGCCCAGATGATGACCCAGCAACATGTGTTCAAGTAAGCATGTGTTCATTTTAAGAACACTTTTACTGCAGATTTGACAAAATGCAAAGAAGGTGCCAATGTGAGATTTCTAAAGATAGCTACAACACTTGATCCAAGGTTTAAGAATCTGAAGTGCTTTCCAAAATCTGAGCAGGATGAAGTCTAGAGCATGCTTTCACCAACACTCCAGTGTGGAAACTACAGAACCTGAACCACCAAAAAAGAAAGTCAACCTTCTGCTGGTGGCATCTGACTCAGATGATGAAAATGAACATGGCTCTGTCTGCACTGTTTTGGATTGTTATCAAGCAGAACCCGTCATCCGCATGGACTCATATCCCATAGAATGGTGGTTGAAACATGAAGGGATATATGAATCTTTAGTGCATCTGGCACGTAAATGTCTTGTGACGCCAGCTACAACACTGCCATGCGAATGCCTGTTCTCGCTTTCAGGTGACATTGTAAACAAGAAGTGGGCAGCATTATCTCCTGCAAATGTAAACAAAGTTGTTTGTCTGTGCAATTGGCTGAACAAGAAGTAGGACTGTGTGGACTTGCAGGCTCTAACATTTTATATTGTTTTATTTTTGAATGCAGTTTTTTTTTACAAATTCTACATTTGTAAGTTCAACTTTCAAGATAACGAGATTGCAGTACAGTACTTGTATGCAAATACTTGTAATCAAAAATAAATATAAAGTGAACACTGTATACTTTGTATTCTGGGTTGTAATTGAAATCCATATATTTGAAAATATAGAAAACACCCACAATATTTAAAGAAACTGTATTCTATTATTGTTTGAGTGTTATTAATCATGTAATTAACATGATTAATTTTTTTATCACTCACAGCCCTAATGATGATACATGTACATCTGAAAGGTTACAGTAAATCATATAGAATGGTGCAGTCAGTCTCTGAGAATTTCAAATGAAGGTGTAAATCTGTAGCATACTGGATCAGTACATATAGTCAATATTTGTCCAATGATGTTAGGACTGTGGGTTTGTCATGACTAAATATGTTTTGATTGTTTCTATTCTGCCCTTGGTGAAATTCATCCCTGTGCAGCTAGCATGCACAAGGCCTACTCAGAAGGACGAATTTCCCCTTTAGGACCAGATTCTGATTGCCTACTCTGAGTAGCACCTCACTATACAAGTAGGTCCATTGATTTCAGTGGGATTACTCATGGGGTAAAGTATTAGTTTCAATAGACTATCTGGGTTTTAGTTTGTCAGACTATGGAGAAAGTAATACAGAAGTCTCAGGTGGAAAAATCAAATGATTGATTTTAATGCATATTTTTGTTCTAAATCTTGAAGTTGAGAGCATTACTCACGTTTATAGATGGGCTGCAAGATGGGGAGCCTCAGCAGTGTCCTCAAAATACTCGGAGCCTCACAAAGTTGCTAATTAAACAACACCATTGTTTCATATGCTGGGCTGAAGAAAAGGGAGTCAGTCAAATGTTATATTTGCATAAGCTTTTGTATTTTCAGTAGACTAGGAAGATATTCATCTATCTGTATATGAGCTGTGAACATTAATACAAGGACATTAGCAAATCTTATTGTTAATTTATTTAGTGTTTGATTGTGCACCATAGAAGTCAGTGGGAGCCTTACCATTGACTTCAGTGAACACAGCGGGGGAAAAAAGAGGAAAAATCCATTTATAGTACTGACCTAGATATTCCCCTGACCAGGATTCAGACTCAACTCTTTACTGGAGAATCACTGTTTTATTTCAGCTTCATGACAAACCCTGAAGAGGCCTGACTGGCTGTTTTATGAATCCCTCCAAGTGATGACCTTGTAGTTAGACTCACCCATTATGAGAGCATGAAATGCTGTTAGTCTGGTTTTATTTTGTGCTACAATACTTGTTTCTGTGAGTTTAAACTTGACTCTTGCTATTTCTGCCATAGGGCTATAGTTCCCAAAGGGAACACATACAGTAACAAGCACTTTTATTTAAAAAAAACACAAATTAATGTTATTCTTACTCATTAAAATAGGGGAAGAGATCATTTCAATTATAATTAATAAATGTCTGCCTTTGCAGAAAACCATCATTTCTAAATATCAGACTGTGTTCTTATCCGTATATACTGAACTACAGTAATTATCAGCAGAACTATTCAGTACACTTTAAGTACATATAAGCTTGTGATCTATGAAATAAAATGGAGAAAAACAACACTCTCTTTCTTATTCCCTTTTATGCCTTATAGGGAACTATAATTAGTTTAATCATTAAAATTAGAAAGAAAGGTTGATTTTCCCCTTTTCTAAAGCACTTTGAGATCAGTAGACTGTGCACAATGAAGTCAGTAATCCTATAACTGCAGAATTTGCTATTTATTTCCACCCTTGCTGCAAATCTGGGTCCCAGAATCTAAGCTTTCTAATATGTAGATCAGTGGTTCTCAAACTTTTGTTCTGGTGACCCCTTTCATGCAGCAAGTCTCTGAGTGTGACTCCCTGACTTTTTAATATAATTAACATAATTATAATTTTTAATATAATTAATAATAAATGCTCTAGGCAAAGCAGGGTTTGGGGTGGAGGCTGACAGCTCACAACCCCCATGTAATAACCTCGCAGTGCTCAGAGGGGTCACGACCCTCAGTTTGAGAACCCCTTATCTAGATAGATGTGAATATAACTAGAGACAGACAGCCCTCTTTATAGTGAAGCTAGCCTTGAACATGTGAACTGATGCAGTGTTGCCTTCCTGAGTCTGCAACAATAGCTCTAAGTGATGTGAACTTCTCTGTTAATTGCAATAATTTTGGAATTCTGAAAGATACACATGACTATTTAAGGCCCCAAGCCTGCAGTGAGATCACCACAGGCTACCCATCCAATCTGGATCAGGGACTAAATGTCAGTATTTTTATCTGTTTAATTGCTGATCATTTTAGGAGAAACATTTACTTATCATGCTTATGTTACAGTCCCAATTTGCCACCTTTTCCCAAGGTGTCAAAAGATCCAACTGACTTCTGTCTACCAGTCGCCACTTATAGCTTTTTTCCTTGACAATTTATACAATGGAGGCATGTATTGCCAGTACAAAAATTGGTAGCACCCTGAAAATGCAGACACAGCACAAAATATCCTGAATTCAATATCAAACAAAATAACACAAGAGATACCCAACTGCTTGTGCTATTAATTTTACATTTAATTCAACAAAACCTTTGTGGGTTTATTTTAATATAAAGGAAACTTCTGTAGCAATTCCAGATTCCTGCATGCAGAATCCAAAGAAAGATCTTGCCATAGAATTTAGGTCCATCGTGCTGCATACAGCATCTTTTGTATGAACGAGTATGATGGATAAGGGCTTTTACATTTGCATGTATACTGAACTGTAATATTTTGAAAGTTTTGCATTGATGGAAAATAATTCTTGAAGCAAATCCTTTACTCCTTTTTCAATAAAAATTCCTATTGAACTCAGTGAGAGTTTTGGCTGAGCAAAGACTGTAGAATTTGGCCCATTGTGCATGAGGATTTCATCCCATTTCATCTAAAGAGCTTCCTACAATGAATTATTTGACAAGTGCAGTTGCTTCCGTTTATTTGTGGAGAAAGGCATGGAGGCTGTGCAAGAAACTGTATTTGTTGTCACCTCAACCTCCCGTCTCCTCACCTGCTTGTTTGTTTCTCCCACCTGCTTCATCTTGTAGTTTACGCTGTAAGTGCCTTGTGGCAAGGACTGTCATTTACTTTATGTTTGTACTGGGGATGACAACTTGGGGCTCCAACCTAGCTGAGTTCTTTAGATACTGCTGCATTAATAATGATGCTGATGACATGTCTCTCTCATGTCTAAATATATATATTTAGCAACAGGAAAAATGTTTCACATTCAGAGAGATGGGTGCATTCTGATCACACATGCAATATATATACATAATTATATTTATTATAATATATATAATATATATATATATTGCATGTGTGATCAGAATGCACCCATCTCTCTGAATGTGAAACATTTTTCCTGTTGCTTCCTCTTGATCCTGGTCTAGTTTATACTGAAATTTCCCACTCCCTTGGCGACTCCATTTTAAATATCTTTTTGTCTCACTCTTCATAAAAATACAAGCAGACACATCCAGTTTTTCCATGGAGAAGGGAGTGGCTGGATGTTAGTGCATTTTAAGGGTCCTGTTACCGCAGCTTGTTGGTATACAGGATAGTTCATTTCGGCTTTAGTTCTCTTTACATCCAGGGAGAAGGAGTCAGTAGTGGCTTGCCAGTGTTGTTATGTAGATTTCACAAAAGTCCATAATGACATAATGATAGTTCCTTACACAAAACAGACGGT
Source organism: Dermatemys mawii (assembly GCA_007922305.1). Classification (NCBI taxonomy): domain Eukaryota; kingdom Metazoa; phylum Chordata; order Testudines; family Dermatemydidae; genus Dermatemys; species Dermatemys mawii. The sequence goes on from ML677332.1 coordinate 19,915,306, forward strand.
CTTTCTATTTTTAGACTTAGAAGCTAACTGTTGTGGGTCAATTCCTGTACTTCAGAAAGGATCCAGATGCAATATTCCCTAAAGGCAGCTGAATCTGGCTATGTTAAATAATCAATGCTACTCCAGTGTTCACACTGCTACACTTAGCATTACAGTGTGTTTGAGAAAATAAATACATAAAAAAGTCTTGTGTATATTTTGCAAATGTTTATTTTGTGAAAGCTTAGCACATTGTGGATCATACAGCATGGCACAGTCAAGCGAGTGTGATTGCTCACAGACTGTCTTATTGGCAGAGCTCTTCCATAAACAATTATCTGTTCAAAGTCAAACTTTTATTTATATAGGGAAGGGGGGAGAGAGTAACTATTTTAGGTCATTTTTGGACTCATAAATCACTCTGTCTATGTAAGACGGCAATTGACTCGTGGTGTGATGAGTGAGGTATCCTCACATGGTGTCCAGATTTACTGGCTAGAAAGAACTATGCTTGTTTCAACCTTATAACCTAAGTTACCGATAAAAGCTATTGTCTCCAGTACCTACTATTCTTTTACAGTCCAAAATTAAAATGGACCTGTGGCCATTAGTGGAGAATTTCCCATTGACTTCCATGGGTTTTGCATCAGACTTTGTTTCTGGATGACACACATTTAACATTATGCAGATATATGAGAATAAATTAACTTGTGTATTCCAAGCATCATGGAAAAGTCAAATGAATTATTTGAGTCATATACTTTACTCATCAGATGTGTGCATCTTCACCTCCGCTGCTGCCTGCATGACAAATAATCTATCTGCCAATTGACTTTACCAATAAAGTAATATGACAGATGTTCAGAATGCATCCAATATTTTGTTTCTGAATCATTACACTCTCCTCTTGCGATTGTTTCTGTAAAAATGGTTAGAGGATGTGTGGCTACCTACCCTCATCAGCACTGAAAAGCTCAACCAGTGTAGCAATCTTTCACAGCAACGGGAGCAAAGCTTTGCCATTGTTGTCTGCAATGAAATTGGTGAGAAATTAAAAACCCCCCCATTATACAAGAGAAAACCTGACATCTGGATTTCAATGTACCCAAGCTGCTAAAGCCTGAAGCTGTGCCAAAAACAAAATATTCGCATAGTGGCAAGTCACAAAATAATTGTTCCCCTCATGAGATAACATGGAGAATATTTGCCTGCTCCTGTGCTGAATATTATTATGTGTATATACTGCTTGGCAACTCACACAACAGGAGCAACTGATATCAGTGACATCACTCTGATTTCTCTGTGTCTTAATAAAAGAGTAGTTAAATCAGATCATGGAGTAGCTGTTCAACATAATCATGAATATTAATTTGAAAGGAATTTGCAACAGTCAGGAAGGACTCTACAAAGCTTCCTCCATCAACTAATTTCATCTTGCCATAAATGGTTCTTAAAACCAAGTCATTGCTACATAGCTAGGCAAATGGTTGCACTCTGAATATGCTACCTATCTAAAGCTTAAGCTCTCCTCTTGGGTATATGTGGAAGGGAACCTACTGATTTCAAAGAGTAAAATTTGGCCCAAACTTAGATTTTTTTTTACCTCAGCCATAATAGCTATTGACTCTGGTTTCCAGCAGGGTAACTGATATAAAAACCTAATCCATATTGTGTGCTATGAATAGTTCTTTGCTCTCTCCTATATGATTTCAATTCAATTATTAGCATCATCATCATAGTATGTTTTCAGTAGCTTTATTAAGTAGTTGTATAACCTGGAAGAAAATCTGGTAAAAAATTCCAAAATTGCTATTACCATCTAGGCCCTAGTTTTCTCAGCCCAAGACTAAATCACTTGTATTATGCACTTTTTTTGTTCTCTGCTTTGGCAGCTTGGTGGTTTCTGACATTTTTGTCATATATTTTGTTTCTAAAGCCAGGCATCAGTTCAGAGACGATGATGATCATTTGGCAGTCTTGTTTTTGACTTTTATGCTTCTGAAGTTTCTCTTTTTCTCAGCAGCCTCCACCAGTCACAGAGGAAATAATTTGAGCCTGAGAGAGTATCAAAGTAGAATTACCACTACTGAATGCTGAGAATGATTGGGAAATTGAGGAATACAGAAATATCTCCTGTCTTGTATGGTTTTCTCTCTAACTCTTGCTCTCTTGGAAAATTTTTATTCCCAGCCTGCAACCCTCTCAGGCCATGTCTACACTACAAAGTTAAGTTGACTATATGTAAGTTGACATCGAGCCTCTGATTTAAGCAAGTTGATTCTGCATGTCCCCACTATGTGCACTGTGTCGGTGGAGTGCATCCTCACTAGCAGGACTTGCATCAATGCATGGAGTGCTGCACTGTGAATAGCTATCCCACAGTGCACATAGCTGAGTGGAATGTTGAGGTGGGCTTGCAATGCCTTATGGGACCAACACATTTGAATGAGTGGTTATGGGAACATATGGTCATGGGTGTTAGCCTCCCATGATGCACTTACCTCCCTCATTCCCTCCCTGAAATCAACAACAAACGAACCAACCCTTTTTCGCACTTTTTTCATAAGCATGGGCTACCCATGTGGATGCCATAGCATGGCAAGCTTGGACCCTGCTCAGCTGTACACTGTTGTGAGCATTACAAACATCTCACATCTTTATCCTGCAGTATTTACACAGCTGATACAGGAGTCATCGTGTGGAACAATGTGATGCTACAGAAGCAGCCCTGCTGGAAGACATAGAGAAAGGCAATTCACAGTTGCTGGTGACAGTGGTGCATCACCTTGATACAGTGACATGTCGCTTCTGGACCCAGGAAACAAGCACTAACTGGTGGGACCGCATAGCAATGCAGCTAAGGAATGACAAGCAGTGGCTGCAGAACTTTCAGATGCATAAGGTCGCTTTCCAGAAACTGTGAAGAGCTTTCTCCAGCCCCGAAGCTCAGCAATATTAAAATGAGACCTGATCTGACAGTGAAGCAGTGAGTGGTGATAGTTCTGTGGAAGCTTGCAACGCCAGACTGCTACCCATCAGTAGGGCATCAATTTGGAGTGGATAAATCTACCACGAGATCTGTTGTGATCCAAATTTGCAGGGCCATTAACAGACTTCTGCTAAGAAAGGCAGTGACTCTGGGCAACATGTGGGACATAGTGGATGATTTTGCAGCAATCGGATTCCCTAACTGCAATGGGGCAATAGATGGAACACATATCCCTATCTTGGCATCACGCCACCTTGCCAAAGAGTGCATAAACCAAAAGGGGTACTTCTCGATGGTGTTGCAAGCATTGGTGGATGACAGGGGCCGTTTCACTGACATCAGTGTGGGATGATTGGGAAAGCTGCATAAACATGCTCATCTTTAGGAATAGAGGTCTGTTCAGAAAGCTGCAAGCAGGGAATTTCTTTCCAGACTGCAAAATAACCATTGGTGATGTTGAAATGCGACTGATGAGCCAGGAAGACCCAGCCTACCCTTACTCCCATGGCTCATGAAGCTGTACCCCGGTAGCCTGGACGGCAGTAAGGACCAGTTCAACCATAGGCTGAGCATGTGCAGAATGGTGGTGGAATTTGCCTCTGTATGTTTAGAAGGTCGCTGGCAACTGGATGTAGAATGAATAAAGAGACTTTTCTCCTCAATCCACTAAGTTTTATTATGCTCACAAACACACAGAGAGAGCAAAGAAAAGTAAGACAACCTGGGGCAAAAGGGCTGATAACACTGCAGGGATGGGAGAGGGAAAAGAAAAGCTTGCTTACAGATGCACTGCAGTAGCAATTAAAGGTATGGGAATGGGCGCCTTCTGGACCTTGTATCCTCCCCTGGTGTTGAGTGCAAGGGATATCAAACTCCCCCGCCCGTCCATCCCATGGGCCATTTAGGGTAGAACTGGGCGATGACGGCAGCAGGTTCAGCATTGACTGCAGAGGGAGTCTAGGTATAGACCTGGCCCTTATGCTGCAGTGATGTGTGTCACAATGATACCAGCAGAGTTAATACTGGAGTGGTGTCTACCATGGTGGATGAAATAAGGGAGCCCTTCCCAGAAACCTTCTGCACGAAAGCTTCCTAGAGATCTCCATGGAGGATTCCCAGGCCATCCCCATGTACATAAACAGTCTTTTTTGGAAAGCAACCTCTGCGTAGCTGGAGTGGCCACCGATACCCACTACACCTACTTTTTTGTTCAATCGAACATACAAAATAATAGCATGTAACCCCTACAGTTTGATTGAAAATGTATACTCTCCAGAGGCGCCTTCCCCAACATCACGCTCCGCCACCAGTTGGTCCTGTGAGCGGATGGGCTCCATGTTTAAAAACAGTTTTTGGCAGTCTGGGAGAATGGATTCTCCACTTGCCTGCCTCACATTCTCCTCCTCCTCCTCCTCTTCCTCATCAACCATGTCCTCGTTGTTGCTTGAGGTCTCCCAAGGTTCCTGGGAGGTATCCATGGAGTTTTTTGGGGTAGTGGTGGGGTCGCCGCCCAAAATTGCATGCAGCTCCTCGTAAAAGTGGCATGTCTGTGGGGCAGATGCAGAATGACTGTTTGCCTCCTTTGTCTTTTGGTACGCTTGCTGAAGCTCCTTTATTTTCACACAAGTCCCTTGTGTAGCCTCTCTCTCCCATGCCATGTGCAATCTTGGCACAGATGTCAGCATTTCTTCTGATGGATTGGAGAGCTTCCTGGACAGAATCTTCTCTCCACCACCTCCTGTGTACTCCATGCTGGTGTGCGTGTGGGGCCTTGAGTCTCCATGATCAGCTCTGCTGGTGAGCTCTCCACAATGATCAAACAGGAAATGAAAATTCAAAAGTTCCTGGGGCTTTGACATGGGAGCATCTGTTTCCTGTATAGCTGGCTGATGTGCAGTGGAATTGAAAGTGCTTTCCAGAGCAGTCACACTGGACCACTGTGGCACTACACTATCCCTCATTTTGACCTGTGGATGTCAATTCAAGCACTATGCCTCTCGCGCAAGTGGAGTACAGAAGTTGACTGTACAGGCCATTTAGGTTGGCGGAATGGACTATGTAGTGTAGACACCTACATTATTAGACTGACTTAACACAGCTTATGTCAAACGAAGTTTGTAGTGTAGACCAGGCCATACTCTCCTCACCCACATTGACCTTCATTCCCATTTTCTACTGAAATCAGTGCTTTCACTTTCTAAGGCCTTGTCTACATTACCAGCTGGATCGGCATGTAGAGGTCGATCTATTGGGAATCAATTTATCACATCTCGTCAGGACGTGATAAATCGATCCCCAGAGGCATTCCCGTCACCTCTGGAACTCCAGCTTGCCAACCGCAGTATTCACATAGCTGAAGTTGCGTATCTTAGTTCGACCCTCCCTGCTAGTGTATTCCAGGCCTATACGATGTCTTAAGAATCAAGCCCTCCAGTGTGCCTTCTCCCTCCACTGATTGACAGTCATGTGACAAACTGTGCAAACAGCTCAGCAAGTCTTGGTAGGGTCAGTGTATGAAACAGTTGCATGGCAGAAATGGATTTTTATTTGCTGTTATTTCTGCTGGCATCAATGAATGCCTGAGGAGACTAGCTCTGCCTAGTATTTCATGTTCATACTGGTATTAATATGACAGCTTTTCACTTTGGGGTGACTTTAGCAGTAGATTTTATTAACCTTTTTATTTCTGGCTTTAGGGGATTTTTCTTTTTTAATATATACACTATTCCATCATCACAGAAACTTATGAATAGCCAAACTGCTGGTTGTTCTAGTCTACAGGCCAATTTTTTTTAAAGGGGCCTCAATTCAGCCTCTCATTTTCCACCCACAGTAATTTACAACCACAATCAACTACAAATATAAATCATAAGACTTGCAGGCTAACTACTCAGCTGATGTAAATTGCCATAGCTTCATTACCTTCATCTTCTATGTCAGATTACTCCAGCTGAGGATCTAACCTTAGATTTCTACTTGATGTGTGAGTACATTAAGGTAGGTGAGAAACCTAGCCCTATTGAAGTCAATTTGATTTCACTGTGCCCATAATCTCACCTCTAAATTCTATTATTTGCGTTTGAAATTTTACCCCTGCAATTGAATAGGGATGAGAAATTAGTGTCTGTTTTTCAAATAATGATCCTTAGTTAGAGCCAACACTAGGCATAACCAGACAAAGCAATTGCTTAGGGCTCTGAGCAGCTCAGGGGAGCCCCCTATTCACTTTTTATTATGTGTTGTGTGTCGAGGGCCAAATATTTCTGTTTAGGGCCCCAATGGGCTACCACTGCCTCTACCCTTAGTACTATGAACTCTTCAAAGATAGGCTTCCATTTTAATTAATTCCCTGTAACTTAAGGGGAATATAAGTTTTCCACAGTTGCAGATGTTTCTTTTTAAGCTAGAGGCAGGGGAATAGATTTTGTCTGATACTCTTCCTAGTATCACTGGCACAAAATACTTCTGAAACCTGGACAGACACATTTAAAATTCATCATTTTTTTCATCAAAATGGAAATTGTTCATTTTCCCAACATAGCCATTTGCAAATTTCTTTGTAGAGGCCTCTCCTCTATGTTACCTGTTGCTACATTGATTATCCCTCTTGCTGTTCCAAAGGGTTCCCATTAAGCAATCCTATTTTTACCACCTGCAGTTTTTTTGTTACATTCTCCCAAAATTCAATAAGTCAAATGTTATTTTAATGAATTACAATGACTTAGGCCCTGATCCTGCAAACATGCACATGCGTAATTTTAAGCATATGAAAAATCCCATTAACTTCAATAAGATTCATCATGTGATTAAAGTTAACCATGTGTGTAAGATTTTGCAGAATTGGCATCTTAGTTGGATCAGAATAACCACAGAAAGAACACTGATTGTCTTTAAATGAAAAAAAAAAAGGGCTTGTTGGTTGTTTTCCAAAACGTTTCAGATAATTGTTATGGTTTAATGTATAGTGGATTGCTGGTTTTGATTCATCAGTTTCGTTACCTGGTTAGTATTTTTTTTAAAGATTTCTCTGAAAGTTTTCATTTATGAAAATGAAGAATCCCTCTTCTGGTGGAAGATGAAGAATGGATCATTTTGAAAAAAAGTATGAAAAATGCTTTCAAATTTGCCATTTCATTGTTACATTATTTTTCTCGCTTTCAACCAGTCCAAATCATTCATTTGAAACTCACTCATGTATAGTTTTCCACGTCCAAAAGGTGCTGTCTTTGCAGCTCTTTTTATTTATTATTTGTGTTTCCAATGGACCTAGGAGCCTGAGTCATGAACTTGGATCCCATTGTGCTAAGTGTTGTAAATCACAGAACAAAAGACGTTCCCTGCCCTAAAGAATTTACAATCTAAGGTTCATATATTCTAATAACCTACCAGTGTGTGTGTGTGTGTGTGTGTGTGAATTTTAGAGTGGTCCAAAACTGAGATTATAATAGAAACTTGGATGCACCCTGAACCATAGATATATATATATATACACACACACATCCCTGTTTGAAAAAACAGTTGTTTTTGTAAATGAAGTACAGTGAGATAACAAACTCAGTGTTAGCAAGCCAAATGACAATTTAAAATATATCTCAAACATTTCAACACAAAATAGCTATATGCTTCATTTATATTTTTCTCTGTTTTTCTGTGATTGAAAATTACAGTAGAAGACATTATAAAGTCAACATTTGCCTATTATTGGCATACAATTGGCTAAGCAATCTCCTCTAATAAATACAGTTGAAAAGTAGTCATCTCGACTTTTAGATCAATAAGTTCTTTCAGTGAGTGAGTTTTATATGTACTTTCAGTTTGGCAACTGTTCTGTTTTTGCTGGAAGACATCTTATTTAGAAGTCTGTAGTATAGAAAAAAAATCCTTTCAGGTTTGAGGTATGGGTCACCTTTTCTAGAGGACTGTCTCTTTGCTTTTATTGCTGTGGAACTGTATTAGTACACTGATCTCAAATGGAAACATTTGGTTTTTTTTTTCCCTAGTCCTTAAAAAAATTGCCATTGCTGTTGGCACAGCATACATCATTACTTTGCACAGCATAGTTGGCATATGTACAGTATTTGGCATAACATCTTGCATTAATAAATTCACCCACTAACTAAATATACTGCTTGATTTCTTTCTACAGAGAATTTTGTTTATGATACAATCAGAGTATTATTTGACTTCTGATGCAAAACAGAACCTTGCATTTTTGTAGGAATGTATCTGGGGCAAAAAGATGTTTGCATAATGGCTAATTCATGGAGTCTATTCATAGACCCATTCATTGTATTTTTTTCCTGAAAATATAGCTCAATGTTTGTTGATAAAGCAGCTTGATTTCCCACAGATGGTGCAGCTGAAACTACCCAAGAACAGCTGAGAAATTACACAAATGTAGGTCTGCTTTATTTTAGGGGAAAAAGTACATGAAACATATGCTGAATATTTGTCTATTGCCTCAACTCATGCTTTGTTGGCCTTTTAGTGGAAATGGCCATGGTTTAAAAATATGAATATTGAATTCAATTAAGGAGAGAAATGATTTCTTCATTATGAATTGGTCAGGTCTTTGAATAATTGGCCTAAAAAAAAAGACCTAAAAATAGAAACTTCTTGCTAGACTTAAATTAAATGTATATGAACAGATAACTGAAATAAAAGCAGTATAAAAATATACACAAAATAAATTCTGCTATAGATAAATCACTTGAATCTGCTCCTACTTAACTCATTGGAGGTTTTTTTTGCCACTGATGCCTATTACAACAGAAATAGGCCATATCATGAAAACAATGGTAAGAAGCATCTATTGAAACTGGTGACCTACGTTTGCATTTGACCAGGGCAAACCATGCACCAAAATCTCTAAAAGTAACTAGTGATACTAGATTCCTACATTTTTGGGTACCCCAATTAAGTCACCTTAAAGGAGCATGGATTCTCTGCACTGTCTGAAAATTGGGCCCCTTTATGATGTCTTAACCTGAGCATCCAAAATTGAGATTTCAAAAATCATTAGTCACTCTTGGCAACCCTGGCCATAGAGATTGTTACTGAAGAGTTGGATATAAGGCTGTAAATTTAAAGCACAAAAAACTATAAAATTCAGAGCAAAGGGTAAAACTCAAGGAAGATTGACATGATTGGTAGAAACTAAGGAAGGGCAGAGTAGCAGAAGCTGCTGTATTAGTCCAGAAATTTAGTTGTGCTATCCTTGGCTCTGTCAGATTCTCTGAACTACTTAAACTGAATTCACTGGAGTTTGAATTTCCCAACTTTTAATAATGAATTGTTCACGAAAATATTGTGGTGTTTTCCAGCTTGCTTTAGAGGAATCTTCCTCTAGCCAAACCCATGTCTTCCAGAGTCCCTTTACACCGCTCCTACCCTTTTGCCCAGAATAAAGGCACTGCCAGAGGATTGAGCTGGGGAAAGAGGATCTCACCCCTATGGGATTAAAACTAATTTACATTTAATCATTAATGGTGGATCTTTCTTTGCATTTTTGTGTATTGGAAAATGAAAAAAAAAGAAATCTGCTCCACTTTTCCTTTAGCTACTTTTACTTACTAGTTCTGGTCTTTAACAAGACTGCAGGGGTTGTGTTGCAAATACTTAAGGAAATGTTTAAGTACAAAATAGTCTTTGCTGGAGCTAAAAAAATAAAATAAATTAAAGACATTTCTATTTATCTTAGTTTTTGTAATACCTTGATTTTAAAAAGAAAACTTAAACTTTGTTCCTAAAAAGATCTGACACAACTTCTTTAAAAAAGCTTTTACTTAGAACAATATACAAAAAAAAAAGGAAATTAGGATGGAAATTATTACATTATAGTACCCATCCCTTGTTTAAATCGTAACAAATAATGCTGGTTTTGAAAACAAAACTAATGCTGTTCAATTTTAGCACTTCCTGGCAGAATGACATAAATTATGCACAGGACACTGGAAGCAATAAGGTGAAATTAATGCACACTGTGGTTCAGTTCAGTGATAAATGCTGGATGTCTCACTTTCACTATCAAGGGAGGACCAGGAAGATGGCATTCTTAAGGTTGTAATAAAAATGCTTGCAATAGTGTGTCATATTCCCCCTCCTTATAGTAATTTTCATAAGAACAGATTCAAGAGAGAGCCATTTCTGTTCTTTGTCAGGATAATTTAGATTTGTTAACACTATTTCTCTTAGTCGGTGGCTCCAGCCACTGCAATTTTTCTCTCAGGTTCGTGAGTACTATATGTCACCAAATTTAATTTAAAATGATGGAGTGCATCACCATTCATTTACAAATGAGAACCTCAATAAACACAGGGAAAAATAACTCAGAGAAATAGATGGCGTAATCATCCATGTGCCATTCCGAGCCTCTTCCCTTCAGGCTGTCCATGTGCTTTTCTGCTATATCAGTCAATCAAATGAGAGTACAGTATTGAAACAAAGTCAAAAAATAGTTTCACAGGATACTATGGGATACAATTGTATATTAGGAAACACAATTTTTATGGCACTTCAGATTTTACAAGTCCAGAGTGGGTCAGATCCTCAGCTGGTGCCAATAGAGTTGTGGTGATTTACAGTTGCTAAAGAGCTGGGCATTATCAAAATATATGCCTGCGATTGACTTGTGCCAGCCTGAGGGTGAAGGTCGCAATAACTCAGACCTCCCACATAATAGTGTATCGTGCTAAGTCTAGTTCCTCAAGTTTCAATTCTTCCCCCTCCTCCTCATCCCTCATTTCAGGACTTAAGTTACTCCCACTAAAGTGAATGACGGTCACTCTTATCATGATAACTTATAGTTAACTTATATATGTTATCATATCTATCTATATCTATATCTATATCTATAACTATAATGTTATCTTATCATGATAACTTATAGTTAACATATAGTTATAGTTAACTTATGATAACTTACGGTTAGCTTATACGGTCACTCTTATCATGTTATCTTATCATGGTAACTTATAGTTATCGTGTGACTAGTGAAAAGTCATACTTTGTAGTACTATATCAAGGATTCATAGGCAACAGCCTCCTACAGTGGATCTTTCCAACAACAATATTGTGTTATTGGCCTTTTCCAATAACACAATATGGCTCAGCATAATGCTCAGATATGGTGCATGACTTTGAAAGGCAAGTGGACGAATCTTGCCGTATAAGTGACCAGGATTATATCTCAGCTCTGCAAAGAGTTGTGCAATTTCTCAGTGACTTACTCTTTAAAATGGGGGGTAAATACATTTGCTAGTGTGAAGCCTTGCTCAATAATAAGAGCTGTGAAGGTCACAGAATTAGCACTAGTCAGTGGAATAGCTGAGACTGAACTCATGATTTCCTCCTGACTCCCAACCCAGTGCACCTTACCCTAGGCAAAAAACGGTGGTGTGGGGGGAAATGGCTATTACATCCTCTGTCTGGCTTTGTGCCTACTGCTAGGATACTCATTGGGAACTTGGTAGCATGATCTGGTTGGCTGGCATGTGGTGAGATCTGTTAGGCTGGAGCATGTTTCGTGATGTTGACATGTTGAGAGTTTAGTGGTGCTGCAGCATGGTCAGTGCAGATGGAATGTTTGGAGATTTTACTAGCAAGCACTACTGAGCAAGTGTAAATGCAATTTTCAAAGGCTTAAAACTCAGCTAAATGTTGTGGAGGTTCATGGAGATAGCAAAAGGCACAGTTGTGACTTCAACACTGTCTACTTGCCAAATTTCTCTCCAAAGAGAGCTTCAAAGGACTGGGCAAAATATTGGTATTAGCCAGGTTTTTTTACTAGCATTGTTCTTGAAAAAGGCTGAACTGTTTCCACTGCAATTTTTTAATAAAATCAGCCAGAAAGTGAGGAAGTGTGAGGAATGTCAGATCAAATGGTTAAAACTTGGTAAAATTATAAGCAACTAAAATCAGGGCATGTAATGGAAAGTGTCAGGCAACGTTTACCATAGGCATCATTATTAGCTCAATCCATAATGTTGTCCATTCATATTGTAAACATTTCTGGACAGGGACAGTGTTGTTTTGGCTGTATATATAGCACCTTGCACTACATGGGTACTACAGAAACTAAGGGCTACAGGGTAGGATGATGTGCTGTACAATGGTGTGATTTCTAAAGCACAGTAACGTGTGGTGCCCACTAAAGGTTCCCTAGAGCACATTAATATAATGCTTTTACCACATTAAAGCACACTAGAGAACCTTTAGTGGGCACCAGCAGAGTCTACATGAACCAATTAATGTGCGGCATGTAAGTGTGGGTTAAAAATCACACCTCCATAGTGTGCATTGACACATCATATAGACAAGCCCAAAGACTCCACATTCAAGCTCCATGAGCATTATAAGCTATGGGAAATCTGGATCTGAATTTTGCATCTTGAACCCCTGCCCATCTCATTTGTGCTGACAGGAAAATTGTGCTCCCTGATTTAATGTTCATGACTTTTTCTTTGTTCTTTATTCCAAATCAGCAGCACCTGGAGCTTGAACTGCAAACTGTACCCATTCACCAGAGATGACAGTCATATCCTAAAGCGATGTGATTTAAAAATGAATGCTATTCTCCAATCAGAAGATTTAAGGAGTGGCACCCTTCTATTGTTTAAAGAAAAAAGTTTTAGGGTTCACATGTTTTTTTTTTCTTTTCAAGGCCACTTCTAGAATTTTTAGTTCTGACCAGAATCTGTGTAACTTTTTTGCGTCTGTGATCATGATGGATGTGGCTAAGACATGTTCCAGACATAGAAATGCAACAAATTGTTACAAATGAAAGTGACACTGAAACAGGTGGAAAAATAAGTTGAGGTAGCTTAAAAAAGAGAAGGCAACTTGTCTCTTCAGCCTGTCTCACAAACTTTGAAAAGTGATACCAGATGAAATTTAAAAAATATAGTACAGTAGCATTTGCTTTAAAGAAGTGCTCAAGTAAATAAACTAACTTTTAAATGTCTGATTATGGTCAGATGTGTGGTTATGTAAATCCATGCCCTATACAACCCTCCTTAGAAAAAATATTCAGAGCATTCAAACAGAAAAACTGCCATTAAGGCAATATGTATGACAGGGGTCGGTAAAATTGAATGCTGAACCTTAACTCTTCTTCCTCATGCTTAAATGTTAGATGGTTTCTCTTTATATCATAAATTGCCTATCAAATATTACAACATATAATACAGTACAAAATGGAATTTTTATACAACCTTATATTCAATTATTCTAATCTAATGTGTAAAAGGCAGAATGGCCTCTCTGATTTTCAGATTCCATTTGGACTATGCTGTGTTAGCTGCTAAGAAAATTTGATATGGGAGATATTAAGAGAAACTAAATATGTAGGGCCTGATCCTCCACTAGTATAAACTGGCACAGCTATAAGTCCACCCCATTCTTTAAGTAACTTAATATTTAACCTCTGTACTGGGAACAACCATTGAATCATATAATAAGAGATTACTTGGAGAGGTACGGACTGGTCAGCAGAGACTGATGAAGAGAAGGCATCACTAATGTACTGGTATGACCCTGGTGAGAAAGTGATAGTGAGAATACACTCAGAAACATCAATGAGCGTACAGCTGCGAGGGTTTGTTTGTGAAGCTAGTATTGTTCATATATTGTTCAAGATGGATGGGGAACAAGGAGTTTCCATGAAATATTATCTCATGATTAATGCACTGGACTGAGACTCAGGAGACTGGGTTCAGTGCCTGTTTCTGCCACAGACTTTCCTGGACAAGTCACTTCATTTGACTGTGTTCCAGTTCCCATCTGTAAATGGGGAATAATAGTACTTCCTTACCTCGCAGGGGCACTATGAGCAGACGTTCATTAATGTTTGTCCAGTGCTCTGTTCAGTGCTACTTAAGCACAATTGTGATGTTGGGTCTACAAATTTATCCTAAGTGTGAGCACAACTGTAAAAAGTGAATGGAAGTTCGTGAAGTGTCACAATAGCCAATGTCAACAAATGCTGATAGGAAAAGGCACAAAAGTGAGACAGACTGAATTAGTCCCAACAAGAAGGTCCGATGATATCATTCAAGGACGGTGTTAAGATCATCCCTGGTAAACAAGAAAGTTCGAGACCGAAAATCAATTAACCAAAACTGGTGTTTTGGGAATTAGGCTTACCGGTAGATAAAATAATGAGGGGATGAGCTTTTCCCTCATTTCCCTTTAGCGGTTCTTAAAGAAAGAGACTTCGAGAGAAAAATTGGCTGCTGGAGAGAGCTTCACAGTCATGGCTGCTACCCTCACTGCGTCCTGGAACCTCAGATCTTCTTCATCCTGATCCTGAGAGAAGTCCTGGCCAGACCAGGACAGAAAGACGGATCAGGTGACATCATCAGCTCTATCAGCATCAGATGAATCCCAAGTCTTTGTCTCCCTCCCTCCCCATCTTTGTCTCCTTTTCATTCCCCACCTTATTTCTGCTTTTTTCCTCTCTCTATCCTCCTCCCTCCTATCTAATAAGAGTTTAGTTTAATCTGGCCAAGGCTGCATATTTTGCCACACTGCTGTAAATGTGTGATCAGAGAGAGGCAGTTAAATGCAATGCCCTAAAACAGCCTGATGCAGGTAAAAGTTTGCCAGGTCATGGATTGGCTGATCAGACTGTGTGCTGAACCTGCATTTTTTCCCACCAGGAGGGTTGTAAGTGAAAATCGGCATGAGAGACACGAGCTTCGTTCTATCTTTGCTGTTCTTTTCTCTTCCCTCTTGTGTGTGTTGGTCTTGTTTCATCTTCTAGGAAACAGGATCAGACTTTAACAACAGCTCTAGCCCATCTCAGTTAACTTCTCTTCCCCCAAAAGCACAAGGTATTACCATCTTTAATACAATCTAATAGATTGTCAGACAAAGGTTTTTTTCATTCTAAAAACTCTCTCCAGCTAAAGGGAAAGGGATCAAGGGATGTTGTTAAAATGAAAACTTACTTAATAGGTTTTTTCCCTTCTTTTTCATATCTTTAATAAAAAGTTAAACAGGATTTTTAATGGTGTATTTGCCATGGTACTAAGGAGGCTGAGATCTTTGTATACCAACTCCAAATCTTGTTTAAAAGGGTTTAATGTTGGACAGGGACTGGGTTACAGCTTTATCCCATATACTACATCTAAATTAACACAGCAGCACCTAGACAGACAGAGAACCAAACCCCAGATCTTATAAAAACAAACCTGAAAAAGAAGGAGGGCTAGAGTCATTGTTATTCCCATGGGAGCAAGGCAAGGCAGTTATTGATGCTTTACAAACATTGAAAGCAACTGTAGGCCTGGGTGGCTGTTACAGCAGGTATTTTTTTCTTTGTGTGCATATGATGGTAAAGGCATGGTAACTTAACAGTTCTCCATTATATGTTCTTCTCTGATCAGAAAGCTTCTGATTTTGGCTGTCATATACTACAGTTGAAAATACAAAACCTAAAGCCAGCTATAATTGGATCAATTCTGAACCACTCCACAAATCAACACGCAACAGTGAAATAATAATATATGGAGCAACAGATGGCTTAGGAACTGAAAGGTCTTTTGAAAAAGAACTGTTTTGCTTGTACTGAGAAAATGGTGAGGGAAATCTGAGTTGACATGTACAAGGCTGCATGCGCAGCAGTTCGAGGCAGTTCTCAGTCTAGAAAGAGAGAGTGTTCTGCTTACATCTCAGTGCACTCAACAGTATGATTTTGTGTGAAGACAGGCAGCCCCAATTCAAATGCCTCCAGTTATGAGATTATTCCTAGGCATCTTCAGCAAAGATGATAACTGCCTGCCACCTTCTTCAGCAACTGTTGATGGCTGAGCTAGCTCCATGCTATTCAGTGAGCAGGTACTGGAAGAAATAGCACAAGAAGGAAACCATTGCTTGGAAGACACTTCCTACAGTACCATATGTTGTGTGATCTTTCTGTGCCTGAACAGAAGCATTTTACATCCATGGAGTATGGTAAATAAGAAATATTGCATCTGTGGGGTTAAACAGAAAAAGCCTCCCACAACCCCTAACATTAATTATGTAAATTTATGTATAGATTTCCTAGAATATGCCACATCACATATGCCACATCACATAGCTCAAGGTACATATAAAATGTATTAAACCCCACAAATTTTTGTCTAGTTTTCAAGAAGCAAATGGCAAAAAAGGGATGTTCTCCAAAACCCATCTACCTATCTACTGACTTTCTTAGTGCCCATTGTATCAATAGACCAGAGTACAATTTATACTAGTAAAGCTGAATACCCAGTTTCCCAAGGATATAAGAAGAAATGACCCATGTACTGGAGTTACAGACAACCTTTGACCCTGATTCTCCCCTCTGGTTTTACACCTATTTTATGGTGTCCATTTCAGTGGTGTTACTCCTGATTTACACTAGTGTAAATGAGAAGAGAATCCATGAAAACAGCAAGGGAAGCAAACTTCAGAATTCAGGGTCCTCCAGTGACAATGCTTGGCTATTACTGCAGATATTTAAATTTGTTAGTTCAGATGCCTCAGGTAACCTCAGCATCTCAGTGGCATAGGCTGTGCCCGAGAAGGGAGGGGGCACCTTAGTCCTGCCCACTTCACATTACGGCCATGTTAAACAAGGCCACAACTGTCCATAATTATATTATTTAACACTTGTCCTTGAAGCCCTTGAAACTACCATGTAAGTAAAGTACTACTCAACATCAGTATGTGGATCACAATCAGGCCCTTTATAAACGTCAACTAAACCCCCACACATTCCCATGAGGTAGGTAAAAAGTGCATTATTGTCCTCATTTTACAGATAATGAAACTAAGGCAAAGAAATTAAGAGATTTGCCCAAGATTCCAGGAGCCTGGACAAAGCCAACTAGCATTGAGGCACCTTATAATAATCTACCAGGCCTCTAGTTCCAAGCACCTAGACTTTCTAAGGCATAGATGTCCATGTGGTTTGTGTCCCAAAAATACACTCATTATATCAAATCTAGGCAGCTGAATGGGGCGGAAAACACAACTCATTTTCACCTTTATGCCAACAGCTGCACTTATAATGCCATTGACTGAGCAAATGAGAAAGCAAAGCCAAAGTTGAGCAATGATACATGGATCAGTAACACTTGTAATAATGACAAAGAGTCCTGTGGCACCTTAAAGACTAACTAAAATTTTTTTAGAGTATAAGCTTTCGTGGGCTAATACCCACTTCGTCGGATGCATTGTGTCAATCACAAATTGATTGTGTCAAATTTGCAAATGATTGGGACTGAATAGAGATTTTGAATGGCTAGCTAACTACAAAAGCAGCTTCTCTTCTCTCGCTATTCACACCTCCAGTTCAGCTGCTAGAGGAACACCTCACCCTCCCTGATTAGAGATAACAAGCTGGTTCAGCCTGATTGGACTAACCTTGTTATCTCCCACCTGGTTCTTGCCTACCTATTTATACCTGCTCCTGGATACTTCCACTGCATGCATCCGACGAAGTGGGTATTAGCCCACAAAAGCTTATGCTATAAAAAAATTTTAGTTAGTCTTTAAGGTGCCACAGGACTCTTTGTCACTTCTGCAATTCCAGACTAACACGGCTACCCCTCTGATACTTGTAATAATGGTTCATAGTTAATTAAATGTATTTAATATTGAACTCTGGATGTAATAATTCTTACTAGGTAATAAATGATCACTGACAGAGCTATACAACAAAGAAAGATCTTTAGAAAATAAGGGAAGTCTTCTTATTACGACACCTGGTGTTTTGATTTTTTGTTTCAGTGGCTCACACAGGGAGCTTTATATGACTATGAAATAAAAAATGTATTTCTAAATACATTATATTTTCTGGAAGTGGTATAGGTAAAGCCCTCAAGAAAAGCCGAAGTGTCTGCCATCTGCCCATTGATTGAATTTGTTGTTACATATGGAGATGTGAAAGCAAGTGGACTTTTCTATTTCTTTTGTAACATTTATTGTTTGTTTTTCATTTCCAAGGCTGATGACATTAAGTTGCCTGTCACAGCCATCTCTGCCTTTGCGGGAAGGACAGCCAAAAGGCTTGTGCCTCTGTTTCTGTCTATGGCAGGGCTCTTCATTTTTCTCCGAAGGAAAAGAATTTCTTTAGATTCTGCCTGTAAGATTGTATTTTATGTGATTGTCAAGAGACGATCTAGCTTTCCCTTTCAGCGGGTTATTTAGCAAGTACCAACTGAAACATCTTTGCATCAGGTGTGCTGGGGGTGTGTAAGTGCTACACTTATATGCCATGACGATGGGCAAAATAGAACACCCAAAATGAGATGGCTAATTGCAGAGCCACTTGGAAAACACATTATAAAGTTATGATCTAACAGAATGGGGTAGGGGGACAGGATGGAGTGGGGGGGAGGGGAAAGCCTGGATGGCTAGGGGAATACAGAGCCCTTCATGTTTAGGTCTCTAGAAGAGCTGGTTGGGAATTTTTCAATTAAACTTTTTTTTGTTGGAAAACGCCAATTTGTTCAAAAAGTTTCCCAGAGTCCAGGATGGAATTTCTGGGGAGGGGAGGAAGAGAAAGTGATGGATGATTTACCCTGCAATATCCCAGTGGTGCTTAGCAGAAATGTAGGAGAGCCTGTAGATTAGGCAGAGAATGGGCTTGATTCTGGCTTTCCCACAGGCCAGATGAGTGCCTAATGATTTGGGGGATGGGATTTTTTTCAAAAAATGAGGAAAGGTCTCATTTTTGGTCCAATGCAGAACAAAAACAAACTCCAAAACCTTGAGATTTTTCACAAAAATGGAATTCTTGTTTTCAGGCCAACCCTAGTTGCCAGTTCAAATTTGACCTTGGGTGATAGTTGCTCAGGTGGCTAATGTAGAAATGAATTAGTGACCTCTGTCTTGTCCATACTCCACTGTCATAACTGACACTCAGCAGAGATCACAAGGATTGAATAGACATGGAGGCTGAATGACCACTTATCCTTAAGAGTGATCCTTCCAAGGTTAAGGTCCATTGGCACGATGAGATAAGTAAACTCGTCCTGCCTCTGCTCACACTGTGCCTGATTCACTTCTGAATTCCTCCGGTTCGGTTTGATACTAGAGTAAATCCACTAATTTCAAAGGAATTACATCAGCATAAAACTGGAGTAAACAGGGTTGTATCTATTTTGTGAGTAAAGAGAGGATTTTAGTCTTTAACACTGTCATCCTGGCACATTACACAAGCAATACATTTTCTTTTAAAAAGAAAGAGAGCCTCCAGCACTATTCCAAAGATTATTTTCTTTCCCAGCAATCTCCTTAAATTTCTTATTCTTCATCATGCTATTACAGTATTGCTAACTACAGATGAGACAATATTAAGACCTTCAAGAAATAAGATTTTGAATAATTTTCTTAGGTACTGAATGCTTCCTTTGAACTTATTGGCTGTGGGTACTCAGGTGTGTCAGATATTTCAGTAACTGTCTCTCCTGAAAGCAGGCAAATCTCAAAACACAGATAATATAACAGTAGCTAGTGTGTCCCTGGGGCAGGTAAGCTCATCAATTAATGGGGCTTTCTCTTGAATAAAAAATGTGGCTGTTTTTCTACTGCAGCTAGCTTGAATAGCTGCAATATTATTAATATTTATCTGGCATGATCAGGACATTTTAGAAGCACATTTTAAATCTTGTCGAGATTAGGGCTCCATTGTCCTCTCTCAATGCAACAGTTGTTGCTCTATTGACTTCAGTGGAATTGCTCACAATGGCTGACTACATCCAGTAACGTATTTATTTACACGAGGGGCTAGCTCCATGAAAGGATTTAGATACTAAAGTATCATTTTAGGTGCCTAAATCCCAAATGTAGAAACTCAAATCCTTGCTCAGTTTCTGCCTAACCCTATAGGTGGCTAAGTTTCTGCTAGTGGGAATGTGCAAAGCCACATAAATCTTGAGCAGCTTGGCACCTAAGTCCTAGCAGGATTCACAACCTAGGTTTCCTTGCCTATCTATAGGGCACCATTCAGGAAGCATTCTCAGAGTATGCCTAAGCTATACAAAAAATTGCAGAGGAGGAGATGGTAACTTTCCCAACCTCTTATATCCAATAGCTTAGTAGTTAGAGCACGTGCCCAGGATGTGGGAGACATGGATTCAACTCCTCACTCAGTCTGAATTGGTGCAGGGACTTGAACCCAGGTCTCCTACTCTCTGAGGAGTGCTCTAACCACTGCAGTTCATAGTATTCTAGGGGGTACCCCCAATCTCTCCTTTTGAAGCTGTTTCACTTTTTATGAAATACTGAAATAGTCATTGGAGAAGAGACTACAACACAGGGCTGCAGGTGAGTGTGGTAACCACCAGGCTATAGAATCATTCTCATTGTCACTCTCTCTGGCATAACCCTTCTCATGCTCATAGTATAGAAGCCTGGATGCCTAACGCAGGGCTGTGAATTCCACTGGGGAACGGTTGAATGAACTCAAGCGGTATACCACTAAGCATAAGTCCCTATTGTAGATTGGGCCCTATCTTTTGAACAGTGCACAATCTAAAATAATATAACATCAAAAAACAGTATGAATTTGTGTTTCTTTAAATAAGTGTACTTACTTTATAAGCATCAAAACTCTATCCACTGTATTTATTTTTTCACAATAGTTCTAGTTCATTGAGAATATTGAGTCAGCTTGCTAGAAGAGGTAGTACGGGTAATTAATCTAGCTATTTAAGCCTTGAAATCTACTTTTGCTTTACCCATCTGCTAAAGGATCAAACTCAGGTTAAAGTAATGAAAGCTATTGGACACCACCCTGGATAACATGAGAACACTGTACGGCTTAATTATCAGTTTCCTTTCTCCCCATTCAAATATCTAATTGTCATGTTTCTTTTTGCCTGCTTAGTACTGAAATATTGGAGGATAAAAGACTGTTCATTACAAGTGTTGGAATCCTATAAGTTCAGCATGGGTTCGTGAATTCAAAAATACATTAGAACAAAATGTTGGTAAATAGCATGAAAGATTTTCAGCAAAATATAATTGACTCCAATTTTGTAATTCACTATACTACATTGCTAGTTATAATTAAAACAAAATAGTTTATTGTTTTAATTGCTGTTTCCCCTTGTTAACTAGCTACAGTCTCTAAACTGTACATATGTGAATAATAGTATAAACATCCAATAAAGAAAGTTACATTCAAGGTTCAAATTGGCATTGCAATCATTCAGATCAAAACAGCTAACTAGCTGTTCCCTTAGCATATAGGAATCTCCTAGGTAACATATAGTCAGCTCTGCCGCTACTTCAGAGGGTGTACTGGGAATTTGATGAGGTTGGACCAGGGAGCACTGCACTCTAACTGACCCTCAGTGACGTAATGATCATAGTTGGTGGGGAAGCATTAAAATTTAGCATAAGTTAGAGCAGCCCTTAGGCTCTTATAAATTACAAAAGAGGTTAGTTTTGGTCCCCAGCTGACCACTGCATTGAGGGAGGTGGAAAAGTGGCTCAGAGCTCCCTTCCCAGCCCCCATTTAGGCCGATTATGAAGTTAGTAAGGCAGAGGCTCCACCCCAACATCTTCTGTAGAGAATAATTAGGCAGAAGAAGTCAAATTTATTCATGGCGCGATGCCACTACATCAGGGGAGTTACAACAAGGTCGAATTTGACTCATGCTGAGTACTGATAAATACCACAACCATCCCCCATGTCTTAACATAACTCCTGAGCACCCAAGAAGTGTGGGGGATTTGTAGATGCATAAAGGGAGTTAGGCGTCCAGATCCCATTAGATTTCAATGGGAATTAGGTGTATAGGTCTAGCTGGTTTCAGTGGGAGTTGTGTGTTACACTGTCCTTTGTGCCTTTGAACATCTCCCCTGAATGCATACATAGCACATCCTGTGCTCACCGCTGAAGTTGTTTTCTGTTTGGTGTTACCTTATCTTGTCTTAATTTCTTCAGTTCTTGAGAACCATGGCCTATTTGCCTTTGATGACTGAATCATTTTGGTTGAACAGAAGCGTGGTCCTTGAGGGTGTTTCTTTCCCTACAGAAGCATGCTTTCATAGTTGTGATGTCTATAAGCCTGAAACTAGTGGCTGGGAAGGCAACATACACATAACTCCAGATGGCCCAGTTTTCACTGCCATGGACATGATTCATTTACCTTTTGAACAACTATTCCTTCTGATCCACAGATACACTTTATTTTCTTACTAAAAGTGATTTCCTCCTGATTTCAGTTTCATACATGGATATTATATTTGCTTTTCTCCTCTCTTCTCTGTTCACTGGCACTAACTGCTTACTTCCATATTTGATCATTTAAATTTATAATCTAGAAACTTCCAACAAATCTACCTTCCAACATGTTGTATATAAGAATTAGGCAGTATCCCTTTAAATACCATGTGAGTCTTCTAGTGGCCCTCACTGCCTTATATGTTTCTATAGCCACTAGAACCCTGTCAAAGCAGCAATGTATATATGTAGCTAGACCTTGTATGTGGAATATATTTAATAAACACTGTTATTTATCAGTTATTTTTCTTGTGTGCTTCCTATATATGTTATGTAAAAGGGCAAGATATACAATAATTGGCGAGCAGGCTAGGATACTGTTTGGTTCCAGTATATCAAATAGAATTTATTTCATTCCCTGATTTAACATATGGGCCAGATTCTCTATACAATTGCAGTCTCTTTGCACCTGGCAGGTAGTGCAAATGAGCCATAATCTGTCTGTAAATGGCCAGCAGTGGCACTTCTGCTGGCACAACTGTGCCATACCAGATCATGCACCACTGGGGGAAGGAGGCGGCAGAGAAAGGATAATGCAGACTGGAGCTTCATTACAACTGTCCTCCAATGATGGAGAATCCAGTAGGAATCCAGTAGCATAATGTGGAGCGGCATGGTAACTCTTCTAAATTGCATCAGATCTGGGACTGAGGTTTCTTCCTTGCCAAGTGGAGCTCTGGTGCAGGGGAAAAGCAAATGCTTAGTGACTGGTCCTGATTTTTTAAAATCCAGTCTTTGATTCTTAGCATTTTAAATATTTGAAGATTTATTGAGTTTTTACGATATTCTTCATTTTTTAACTTGTAAACATGTTTGCTGTATATCTATATATAATTATAAAAAATTATAAAACAGACGAACTGAAGATTTTAGTTATTTTGGACATCTATCAATCAACGCTCTGTTCCAATTAATTTGCTAGTTGTAAACTGGAGAATCATTTGATATTGATATGTTTCCTTATGCAATTTCTTTCAGTTGTTCACATTGTATTGCACATGTCCAAATGAAAGTTGTACCTGCAGTATTTATCATATATTCTACATGCACCAGATCTGCTAATATCTCTGGATTAAGATCATCTGAGTTGCGAAAAGGAAAAGGTGAGGTGGTTTTCTGACCACTTGATCCATGTCCATAGCAGTAGGTCAAAGAGAGAAGAGATAAATGTAGTAGTCTGAGTTTTATTATATTTCTTACATTGTGCATGATGATCATGAACTCAGTGAATTGTAACTTCTGCTAAAAACCTTGTTCTTATATTATACTGCTCTATTAAACTTGCTGTCTTTATATTCTGTCATTTAGTATTTTTTCACTCTGCTTTTTCTTCATCCAATTACACTAAGTAGCAGAACACAGTATATTCACCTATTCTTCTCTTCAAGAGATGGTGTCATCCATGAGGTGCATGATATAGATTATATGCAATGGCTCATTTCGCTTTAGAGAAGTGTTTATAAGCTAGAGGTGCTGCACTGTATTAAATCAATATTGTCAGGTGGCAGGGATCAGTTGAACTAGCATGCTAAAATGAGCAGCATGGGCATTGTGGCATGAGTTGCAGCTTGGAGTAGCTGCCTGAGTCCAAGACCCTCCCACCCACTGGATCCTAGCTCAGGTGGCTAGCTCAGCTCACAGCCAGTGACTCAACATCCACACTGCTATTTTTAGTGCCCTAACTTGAGCTGAGATAGATTAAGTCTGTCTACCTCTCCTAGGAATCACACCTCCCAGATGCTGAATGGGTATACCCTAAGTATTAGTGAAAATCATCTGCTCGATGCAAGACATGGACCAAAAATTCAAACTATTCATTGCAGTCAACTTATGACATGAATTTAAAACCTTTTTCTCTTTGGCAAGGGCTTATAATCAGATAACAATTTTTACAAAATTGTTTGTTCAACAATATTGTCAATGAATAACTTTTATGAACATATTTGTTGTGCGGAGCGTATGTAAAATGTTTTTCATAGAGCAGTCGATCACTTTATAGTCAGTACATTGTTATTTGAACATTGTGTTCAGTTTTGGTCACATTGTCTCACTAACAGATTCAGCTGAAACAGAAAAATCCACAGAAAGGCAAAGAAAATGATCAGAGGTATAGAAAGTATTTGGAATGAAGACATTAAAAAATTAGGAATATGTAGCTTAGAGAGAAGATAAATAAGAAATGACACATTAGAGGGATGCAAAATAATGAACAGTATATTGAAAATCAAACGGGCTCTATTTCTCATCTCAAAAGAGCAAAGGACACCCAATAAAACTAAAGAGGAACAAATGTGTCTAAGAAAAAGATATAATTTTTATACAATGAATAATTAGTGGAACTCATGGCTACAATAAATTATCAAAGAAAATATTTTCATATCCAAAAAGTTTTAGTTATGTTGTCCAACATATAGCCATCTAAGTGGAAAAGACCTGATTTTCAGAAGTGCTAAATACCCACAATTGCCACTGAAGTCAACAGGGGATGAAGATGCTCAACACCTTCAAAAGTCAGGCCAATTGTTTAGGTGACTAAATGTGGCTTGTGGGGCCTAACTCAGCCCTCATACTTCAGCACTGGAGGTAACCACTAATTGCTTGGGTTTGGAAAGGATATTCTCCCATACACATAGAAATGGGTATTGTAATTATGAAGATTTAATGCCTGCCTCTGAAGCATATGTAGCCCTGATCAAAGAAGCATACCAGATTAGACAGAGAGCTCTTATATTCTTCTGTTTCCATTTTACAATAATTCATTATGTAACTATGAATTGGTATGTAACATGATGTAACAAATGAAACTATTAACTGGCAAGTTCATCTGATTCCGTTACTAGGTTCACTACAGTGCTCTGAGGTAAGGAGGGACAAATGTATTTATGTAAGCAGATAAAACCACAATATGCTGACAAATATTTTTTATTTTAGTATTTTCAGTCACATCACTTTTTTTTTTACAATCACAAGACAAAAATGCTGAGACTGCTGATAGAAATAGAAATATTGGCCTTCAACCCACACCTGAACAGAAAGCACAAAATGTTACACATCTGTACTTTTCTAATTAAAATACAGGAAAAATAAAGCCAGATTTTCAGCACCCAGTTTTTTTCTTTTAAACCAAAATTAATGGCACCTACATTTTTTGCAGTTACTTGTGGGTACAAATGTACTGTGTATATGTATAAGTAACTGATCTGGAGGTACAATGGTAGAATTTTCAGCCAAAATGAATTGAATTGCAAGAACAACGTATCTCCTTCTCCTCTGGCAAGGAGTTCCACAGGTTGATTGTGTGTTGTGTGAAGAAATACTTCCTTTTATTTGTTTTAAATACGCTGTCAGTGTCACCCTTGAAACATGGAGCAAGCAGTATTGTCAACAAACAAAGCCACATTCTCCTTTCAGTTACACCTGTGGCACTCCGTTCAGTAGGGTATAGCTAAGAGAAGAATCCAGTTCATAATCTGTCATTTTTGTAAAATTCTGTTGATTCTAGATTGTGCATGCAGCTTTGAGACTTTTTTTTTTTTAAAGCAGAAGAACTGCAGCTGTGTCTTCAGAAGCTTCCTGAACACTGGTTGTTTTCTGCAGCATTAGATAAAGGTATTTGATTTGTTTTCTGCAGCATTAGATACAGGTATCTGATAAATAGAAGCGCATTACCACCATTCATTTCATGAGGCCATTTCCAAAAAGAAGGTATTGTTCACTAAATTAGTAACCAGACTCCAGTGAGTACAGACCTGAGGACTGCACCTGCCTCTCTTGCTTCCTGCATAACTACTTTATTTTAAAACAAATCTAAAATTTTAAACATAATACAGAATGCGAATTTCTTCTACGCTGAAACCTTCCAAAGGAGATGGAGTTTGGCAAAGTGTTTTCTTTCTAGGATCTTATCATTAATTCACTGGTGCATTTCGAACTTTTTCAGGACTCTCTTATACGTCCCAAACAGCTGCAGCAAAGAATGGGTACAGTAAATGTTGCAATTTCTGGGAAAGATGCCCTGCTGTAACTTAACGAGGGTCATTATTAACGTGTATTTTTCTCCCTCAAAATATGTTCCATTAAATGCATTTGATGTGCATCACGCTCTTCTTCCCCCTGGGTAAATCATACCAAGTGAGATCTCCTTACAAGTAGTCAGAGATGGTTTAAGTAGAGCAGACTTCCGTTTATATTAGGTAACTTCTTTGCTGTCAAGAAAATGTTAAAATGCACATTTGTAAGCACAACTTTTTACATCTACTTAGAATATATTTTCTCTTATTTGGGAATGTTCACAATTTGAATGAACAATTTATCCTTGGTCGGCATGTTCTCATGGCTACTTTTGATCTAGCCATACACATTTTCTTGTCATGTTTTGTCTTTTCTGCAGCAAGCTGAGACTTTATTACACCATATTTCAGTGGGATTGTCCCTTCAAAAGGCAGTGTAATCAGTAGGCATGCACACACATACACATACACATACATGCAATTTATTATTTTATGAGTTTTTCGTCCTAGTTGTGATGGTTCTTTACAACCCCATATTGTTTGTCCAGTGTTATCAAAATGTCTTCCTGCTACCCGGATATTATACTTCCAACTGAGTCTAATGTTTTACCTATTAATTTCTCTTCACAAAAATGGTGTCTTCCAATAATTCAGTTACTCTGCCTTGGACCAACTGGATCCTTACTGCTCGAGCAGTGTCTTGGATACTATGGTCAGTTTTAGTGACGAACATATTTTTGTTCTGTATACCACAGTACTTAATGTGGCATGTGAATTAAAGACATCAATCAAAAAAGAAAAAAGCAATAAGTCTAGAACTGAAAGATGATTTGGAGACTGATCTAAAGACCACTGAAGTTAGTGGAAACACTCCCACTGACTGCCATGGAATTTGGATCAGACTCCACGTGGGGAAATTTACACAACACCCGCTTTTGCTGTGTGCAGTTCAAGCTGTTGCTGTAAATCTCTTACTTTCATGAGCAATAACATCCACTTAAGAAGCAGGAATCATAATAAAATTATTGGGAAAACATCTTCTCTTCTTGTTCCCTGTCATTCTAGTGCTTTGCACATAGGCTGGCATTTAGAGAATTTAACACCTATTAATATTATTTAGGATTACTCCTTGATGTGATGGGAAGATTTGTGTGTTCCATTGATCTTCAGAGCTATGATGGAAGGAATTTTAAGTCCTAGTCAGGACATTGAAGCCAGATAGCTCAAAGGACAGTGACCAGATGAAAAACATGTCACTGGTCCCCAAAGATGGGAGAAAGGCAATAGGCCAACAACCTTTCTTCATAAAGTTAAGTTATAGAAACATAACAAGATAACCATTTCAGCAAACAGCAGGCCAGATGGGAAGGAAGAGCCTTGTTTGTGCCTATTCAGAGTCTTAATATTATTTAACATTTAACCAGTTTAAAGACCCCAAAACAATTAAATAAAAAATAATTCTTTTGCAAGCTATTCATGGCCTTTCTGGCATCTGAGTTTCTTTTTAGTTCCTTATATGATTTTTGAAGGAGCAATTTAACTGTGATAATTCCCTTTTTGTTCAACAGCAATGTAATTCACAGAGGTCAGCACAAATTGTCAGTTCCACTTCTAGTTGTCTTGTATCAAGCATCTCTGCTTATTGTAGGCAAGTCCAGCTAAGTGTAGAAAATTCCCACACCCACATTCTGGTTAGTGGGAAACTGGAACCACTTGTAGTGCACTTATTTATTTCCATATTTTTTAATGTTTTAATAACATACCAACCAAAATTTGCACTTGAAAGGCTGCTCGTGTCTAATATTGTGACACGTACATTACCATTTATTTTTACCAATTCTCCAGCTAAATTTAGGTAGACAGTTTTAGGTCATGAAGTCTAGAGAAACGTGTCAAATGACTAATGAGGGAAAAAGTGTAAAATTAATTTGAAGTGGATAAATTTATGTGGATTAGATTTAAAACATGCATAGTTCAATGTGCTCATCTTGAGAAATTTAATCAAAATAGATGCTTTTATTCTTTTCTTCTTTTGATTGGAAAGTCACACATCAATTTCCTTAACATATCCCCAAATTTTCACACATACTTCCATAGCACTGTGGTGAGGTATCTCTAGTTAATGGACAGCAAAGGGCCAGTCAGTTTTATCTTGTTAGTCTGATCAAAGTTTCAAGCCTGTAAACAATATTGCGTTGTGGCAGATGTCATCCAGAATAAGTAGCCTCTTTGTCTTTTATATGATTTTTAAAAACTATTGCAGAAGTCTTGTCTATTAGATTAAAATATCATGTGAAGGGATTAACTCTATTTTTAGTAGAAGTTTAGAAATGGTGGGATTGAGGAGTTGGATTCAAGGCCCATCTCTAATTAGAGTTTTGCCATGTAACAACTATGAGGTAAAATATACCAGTAGAACCACTTGACATATCCTGACAGCAATATTCAGCTCTCCCTCTTGTTGTCTGAGTGATTTGCCTAAATTTAGGGAGTTTAGAATACTGAGGTCAAGATCTGCCGTGACACCAGATATGTACATTTTTTCCCTCTGGAGAACATATCTATTACACAGTTAGCACTCATCCATCCATCCCACATGCCACATCCATTGTGATCTATGGGAACAAGGAAAATGGGAACAGAATAGAATGAACTGAATCTGAAAGGAATGGACTGAAAATAAAGCTGATATTAAAATGAAATCTGAAATGAAACCACTAAGTGCAACATAAGAAGAGCCATATGAAGACAATGAAGCTACTTCAATTTATTCCAGCTAAGGCTCTGATCCATAAAATCTGAAGATTAAAGTAGGGAAGGTTTCTCCTTTAATTTCAAATGAGATCCATTTGTTACAAACACTTTCATGAGCAGCTCAATAAAATGTAAGGTAAGCACAATTTTTAGCTCAAACCAGGAGACTGTAGGTATTCCGATTTCCCTTCTCTTGTTTCATGTTTTCATATTATTGTTATACTGTTATATGTCATTTTGTCAGCATCCTCAACAATTACAGAATATACATATATATATATACATGTAAGATCTGTTTAATTAGATCCAGCAATATGATGAAATATTTCAATAGTTTTTAATACCATAAGATGACCTGAAAAGGCCTTCATGTCATTTATAAAAATGTCAAGTACCATATATGAAATATTTTGATATGAGCACTTTTTGAAAAGGCATTTGGCTTTTTAAAGGAAAATGCCATTTGTTTTTATATTGTGTAAAGGACTGGGAAAAGGGCAGGGTATTTTCTAAAAATGAGTTTGTGACAGTGGCAAACCAAGTCATGCTAGAGTGTAATCAGGTTACATCACTTGTGTATTAGTATAGATCAAAGGAATGGGTAGCAGTATAACAGTGTATTGGGTGTTTAAACTTCATAAAATGAATGGGACATTATTTGCATTGTTTTCACTTATCTGTTCCTCTGATGAAGTAATAGCAAATATTTACATTGTGTATACCCCTGTAACTATATAACCCATCAAACAAATCTTGTGAAATGCTAATGAAGAACTTAAGAACTTTAACAGAAAATGAAAATTACAAAGCAAGTGGCCATTATATATGATGGTTGGAGGTCAAAAGACTAAGTGCATTCCTCACGCACCATCATCAAAGGAAAAGCTTATATAGATAGAGACACTGTCAGCTGGCTTTCTGTGTGAAGAAACTATAAATATCAATTCAAGGAAAGATTTTTTATCTCTGATCTGTCTGGACTCTTACACGGAAGCGTGAGAGATGCAAAGCAGAGAGATCCCCAGAGACACTATGGGAATCCCAAAAAGACTTTGGGAAATTGGCAGTTTACTATATCACTTCCACCATTTGGAGTTAGAAACTGTGATTCCCCTGTATATGTATTTATCTGCTTTAACCTCTCAATAACTCTCAGTCTTTTTTCTTAGCTAATATATCATTAGTTAGTTTACTATAGAATTGGCTACCAGTTTTGTCTTGATGTAAGATCTGGAGTACCAGCTGATCTAGGGTAAGTGTCTGGTCTCTCGAGTCTGGGAGAAATCTGATCTGGTATGATTTTTGGTTGAAGTGACCATCACAAAGTTCAGTTTGTCTGGGCTGCAAGATAGGCTGGAGAGTTTAAGGGGACTGTCTGTGACTCCATGACAAGACTAGTATTGTGATCCAGAAATTCACATTTGTCACTGGCTTGTTGCAATCTAACTAGTTTTGGGATATTTGTCTTGTACTCTGACTGTCTGACCTGAGATAGGCCCTCACAGTTGTGGGCCACTCCAGAGAGTGTGACAGAGTTAGTAAAAACAAATTATTTTAAACAGATACCCTAAAGATGATATTAAATTAGCTGTTAAAAATCATTAGAAAACAGTGGAGGATTGAGGTTTCTGCCAGGTTTGGAGAGAAATCCCCTCTCCTCCTAAACTCTAAGCAGAGGCTCTGCTCCTCCCTTCTAGCCCCAATTTTCTTCCATATCCATGATGGGTGAGATCAAATAGTTCTCTTTTTTAAGGTGCCACTAACCATGTATTAGGCAGGAGTAGTCTTTCATGATAAGTAATTATGGTGGGACTGAAATATTGCAAATTGTTTCTCCCTAACGCTGACAGATCTTTAGATCAATGATTGCTGGGTTATCTACTTAGAGAGTTCAGTTAAATCAATGTGCTTTTAAAGTTTGTTTCTAAAAATTAGCACAGAAGGCCCAGAGATTCCGGTGTTGGCATTCCACAAGACATCCTTCCACAGATTCCTGCAACTTCTAACATAGAATCACAGAATATCAGAGTTGGAAGGGACTTCAGGAGGTTATCTACTCCAAGCCCCTGCTCAAAGCAGGATCGATCACCCACCAAATCATCCCAGCCAGGGCTTTGTCAAGCCTGATGTTTAAAAGCTCTAAGGAAGGAGATTCCACCACCTACCTAGGTAACCCATTCCAGTGCTTCACCACCCTTGTAGTGAAAAAGTTTTTCCTAATATCCAACCTAAACCTCTCCCACTGCAACTTGAGATCATTACTCCTTGTTCTGTCATCTGGTACCGCTGAGAACAGTCTAGATCTATTCTCTTTGGAACCCCCTTACAGGTAGTTGAAAGCAACTATCAAATCCCCTCTCATTCTTCTCTGCAGACTAAGTAATCCATTCTAGTGCAAAGAAAAACTTCTAGTGCAAGGAAATGTCACATTCTCAAATTCTTAGAGTCCCCAAGTTGAGTCATGGAAGGAAAATTGTGTAAAGGTATAATGTAAGTGAGGGGTTTCTTATTCTAAAAAATTATAGCTCTAATTTACATATATTCCCTCCTGCCTGTCAGTCTATGCACCATAGCTTTCAATTATTTATAGTTTAAATGTGATGGGTTTTAAATTATCAGTTTATATAAGTCACTAAACTTTTTAGTCACTCTCACTTATTAAGGATACTTGCTCTTCTTGGTAGAACTGTCTTTTTGCGGCCCTCTGCTGTTCAGTTAAGACATTGCTTTCCCTTTCTTGTGTACTGAGGACTAAAAGCTGTGGGCTTGGGAAAGACCATGTGGCAATCTAGCTTATTTAAAGTTCACAGTGTAAACTTTGTTAAAATTAATGGTACAGTTAAAGGGAGAAACAAATCAGAAAGTATATTGCTTTGGCCTTCTAGCATCTTCCATCTGCGCATCTCCAGATATGACACAAACATGAATTAAGCCTCACAACAAACCTGTGAGGCAGATGAGTTGTAGTACACATACTTTCCAGATGCTAAGGGAGACTTAGTGGCTTGCCCAGGATTGTGGAGCTGGGAATTAATTGGAGGATTCTTACTGAAAATTCTTGCTCTAATTGCTATATGAGATTCCCCACTCCCACCTCCCAATTAGAGAAAAGGTGGAGAGATCTAAGACGAAAGTAACAACAAGAAAACATACTTTGAAACCCAGCCCCTAGCTTCAGGAGGGTTCTAGAGACAGACACAACTTGGGAATGGCGGGCCCTGGCTACATGTCTCTTGGAACAAGACAGGGCTCAGAGTGGATAACAGCACCAAGGCAAGGGCCTCCAGTGGATTCCTTGAGATCTGCATGTTTTGTGGGTGGAACTCCTAATCTCCTTGATGGGAGGACAAACCCCACACCCTGAATGGGAAGAACGCTAAGGAAACCATAATTTATTTCAGCTCCGCTACATGAATATTCCTGCACGGGAGAGCTTGGAGCCCTCTGAGAACAGGCGGAGAAGTGAACGATCAGTAATATCATACTCAATTTACAAACTTTCTCAATTTCTAAGGGAGTTCAAAAGAGAAGTTAAGATCAAGAACTACAATGTTCCTGGGGTCCTGGCCACTAGGAAGAAGCAATGACATTTCCAGACTTCCCACTTGATCCAGGAAAGAACATGGTTCCTGACACAAATTAAAATGAAATGTAAGCTGACACACAGGGTATGTCTACACTGCAGCTGGGAACAAGCCTCCCAGTCTGGGTGGATAGACTTGCACTAACAGGACTCGAGCTAAAATGTAAGCTGTGTAGATGTTGTGGCTCAGGTTGTAGCTCAGGCTCTTAAGTTTACCCAACCTCCCTGGCTCTGAGCTTGGGTGGCTAGCTCAGGTCTCTGCCAGTCACAACATCTGGGACGCTTCATCATATTGCCATTGCTACAGATAATCATTAAAATGTTTGAGTAAATACAGTTACTTACCTACAACCAAATACTTTCTTTTATATTTGTATTTAAATTCACACTTATGACTGCATGATTCTTTGCAGGTCCTGCTATAATTTGATACCTGACTGTCCACCTGAGTGTTGAGATAGCTCTAGATAGTGAGACATTTGTCATTGACTTTTAAAGTTCTCTGCTGCTATAGTCAATACATTTACTGTACCTATCTTAATTTTGTCTGTGTTTCTATTTAATGGCTTATTTTCCATACAGCTCTTTACTCTTTCTGACATTGAGGTTGACTCATAGGTGGAGGGCCTCATTTATTTTCATATGGCAAATGCAACATTTTAATTTGATTTACTAGACTAATGAGCACTTACATAGTTTATTGGAATCCTGGTCTTTCAAAACACTGGTGTTTTTTTTCATAAAAAACAAGACCAATCTAAGCTTTTGAATGTTTCTCTCTCTTTCAAAGATATTTCTAAGGCATCATAGTATATAAGTACTGTATTTGTCCAGATGCACAATGGTGTTTTGGTAAAGTCTTGTTTAACCTAACTTTGGCTTATTTCAATTAATAAATTATTCTTACATGTCCCAAATCTGCACATCTGCCAAATACCAGCTCAGAAACAGTGTCAGACCCTCAGCTGGTATAAATGTATAGTTTATTTGACTTCAGTAGAGCTGCACTGATTTACACAAACGGAGGAACTACCTAGCTGCTTCATTTTCATCATGCTTTCGTTGCCAGTGCGTTCACTACGGTCATACCTTCTTTTCAGCCTTTGTGAGTCCTTAAGAATGCTGCCATCCACCTTCTCACATGTACAAAAAAGTGCACCCACATTCTTACATAACTCCATTGGTTCCTCATTCATTTCAAAACCATGTTCCTTGTGTAAGACTCTCAATGGATTTGAAACTTAGAATTTAGAGAGATTTTAGAAAGACCTTTTAGTTTGTCTAGTGCATACCCTGGTAGTTCATGGATTGCTTCCTAAAATATGTTTTCTAATGTAGTATTTACTCATCTGCTATTGCAAGAAGAGTCTGTGAGATTTCAGAGTTACTCAACTCAAAGCCTATTCCTCATAAAACCTCAAACCCAAACCTTTTACTTAAACCTAATCCAACTTATCTCAATACTGCTGCCTCGGGTGATCTCTAGTTTCTATCTTCATACAGATGAAGAGTAAGTTGATCCTTCTGCTTAATATATCATGTTTTTAAAAGGGATTTAGGGAGGAAAGAATAGTAGTTTTATTTACTGCATTTGTGGCCAGGAGCCATTCTTTGAAAGCAAATGAATTTAGTCTCTTTTTTTCTTTGTAGTTTGTAGTGCTTTGTACCGCAATTAAATGTGGTACCAAGGATAAACCAAATGTGACTTTCATGTGGTTACTAAACCAATTTAAAAGATTGATATAATGGTTATGGAAATTGACCACTAGACTTCCCTACTGTGTATTTGTTGAGATTCTTTCTGTATTTGCTCCAGGTATTTTCACTAATGTTTCACTTAATTGAATGAAGCATTTAGAAAGTCTACATTAACTGTTATTAAATTATATGTTAAGCCTTCATGTAACTATTGTAAGTACAGTTCAACGTGTATTAAAAGGATTTTCTACAGTCAAACAGTTCCCACTAGCAATTGCTTTTCTGAATATATTTCAATCTGAAATTGTGAGAAGGTTCCGTGTGCCAAAATGTTTCTGCTGCAGAGCAGTGCATGTGAGAGACTCTGGTAAATAAGAGCTGTGTGCTCAACCCTATAATCCTCATTTCTGCCAATAGCAATGGGCTCAGCAGAATGGGGAATAGAACCTATAAAACTTAGATTTTAAGCACTCATTCTAGCTACTCCTAACACTTTCTAGAAAGATGTTTTACTTATGGGGAAGGTGACCTCAGCCCCAGAGTCCCCAGGGCAATGCTCAGACCACAGCTGCCAGCCAGCAGCTCACCTGAATGACTGGAGAAGGGGAACAGTGAATTTCTAGCTTTCAAAGAGCCCTGCCCATGAAGCTACTGATTGAAGGAGACGTCCAACCCCACTGATTGGCTGGAAAGGCCTACTTTAACCAGAAAGAGGCACAGGAAGCTGTCTGAGGAATGCTTGGCTGGCTGTGGACACTGCCTACTTGTCTGATTCCTGACCCTTGTCTTCCCACCTGTTCCTGTGTCCTCCTTATCCCAGACTCATGTCTGTTTCCAGTTTCTGCTTTCCTGCAAGTTCCTGCTCCTATGTCCTACCCCTGACTCCACTTTTGATCCTTGGCTTGACTCCTGGCTCTCTCTGGCTCTGACTCTTGGCTCTGGTTCCTGACTAACCATTAGACATGATCACCCACACCCTGGCCCCTACAAAAGGATGCTTTTATGGCTAAAGCACAAGCCTCCTCTTGCTTTTCTACAGCCTTGCTGTGTGATCTTACTCAAGTTGCTTAAAATGTTTGATGGCTCCTTCCAGCTGCTTTGTGATGCTCACAAAAAACTGCCCTATGGAATGCTGCCCTAATAGAATAGGTAGGGGTTCCCTTGGTGTAATGGAATCTCCACAAGAAGTAAAGCTAGTGTAGCTCCAGCCTGTCCCAGGATCAGAGGAGCAGAGAAGTGGCTTTGCGTCGCTTTCTTTCCCTGGCTTTAGTGCTGAAGCAGAGCTTAAGTCAACCGAAGGATCTCATCCTTTCTATTCATTTCCATATTAATGGCATGGGGATAATATTTCCTCCTGGAGGCTTTGCAATACTTAATCAGCCAAATGTTTTTGCAATATTTAGATGGAAGGTGTCATAAAAATGCAAAGTTTCTGATTATTTCATAAAATGTTTCAGTAAGACACAATGGACAAATAATGATTATCTCAGTAGTGAATTATTTAATAGCTTAGTTACTTTAGATAAGTTATGAGTGTTTCAGCAGTGAGCCTTCATTGTAATCCTTACATTCATTCAGACAGGAGTTGAAGTATAATTTTCATTTTAACCAGTTTGGATTGCAGTGAAAAGTGGCCTTAGCTATTGTACCTTTGGCAAGTCAGAAACAAACAGTTTTCCAGCGTGTGAACAGCTGCTTAGCCCATCTGTGACTAGCCTTTGCTATGTGGATTTTACATAAAACAAACTTTGCTATATTGCCTTCAAAATAGAGATTCAGTAGTTGGATAGGGATGTTTACAGGATATAGCATGTAATATATTTGCCACATAGATTTTTTTTTGGAGGATTATAAAACCAATGACTAGGAGCCAAAAAATCCTATAAAAATGAATATTTAATTTAAACATGTATGTGCATATGTCTTTTACAAAAGATACATGCGTATTTTAACTTTTAAATGTCAGAATAACCTTCCAGTTTGTAAAGAACAAATGATAGGGCCAGAACTTCAACTGGTGAAAATCAGGAATGCTACATTGACTTCAATGCACCCAAATTGATTCACGCACCAGATCTGAGGCTCTGGTCTTTGTTTAAAAAAAGTCATCAACCCAGAAGTGAAAATTTAACATTAAATATTCCAAGCAGAAAGGTGTTGCTATTGAAAGACATAAAAATACATAACACATGATAATTCTATCAAGAGGCTGCTGAGGTACTTTAGGAACAGAGTTACTTTAAAACAAAAACACATTAGAGATTACAAGTATGTTCAAGCAGTATAAAGATGTGACAATTATCAATGAACTACAATAGTGTAAAAGCAGTCTGCATTCAGTGTCACGGTGAAACCATAGTACTAGCGAACACAAGAGGTTTCTAATGACGCGCGTAAATTAATCAAACAAAGCAGAAGCAATGTTTTGGTTTGCTTCATGGTCCCAGTCCCACTGATCCACATATAGTAAGTGCATGATAGGTGAGCATTTCATTCTTTTCCTTTACACTTCTACAGGCTGACAAAAACTCTGAAAAATAGTGAATTAAGGGCCAGATGCTCAAAGTTAGGGAAGTGCTATTGCATGTATACATTACTTCAACTTAAGCACATGCATATAACGTGAGGAAGTTTGGTCTAAGTGAACTTAACACTAGAGTTGTACTCTGGAGGCTTGGGTCCTGTTCCCAGAGTGCCACTGGCCTGCTGATCTTGAGAAAGTCACTTCATTGCCCTGTCCCTCAGTTTCCCCATCTGTAAAATGAGTATAGTGCTTTGAGCTATACCAATAAAAAGCCGTATATAAGAGCTGGGTATTTTAGTAATTATTAATCAGTATCTTTGCATGCACATGGTCAAGTCAGTGCCTAAAAGACCTTGTGCTTATGAAACTACCTCATTCACATGCATGTTGTATAACCATGTACTCCCCTTCTTCCTGCTCCTTGCTCCAAACTTCTGTATGTTCATGCTAGATAACACTTCACTGAAGGGCAGGCCAGAGTTTTGTCTTTCCTGGACTTTCCAGAAAGCATTAAACAGATCTAAACCTCAAGGCATTTATAAGTGAAACCCAGATAATTGGTGGTTAATAGTTCCCAGTCAATTTCAAAGAGAATGTAACACACACTGTCAAACATTTAATTCATACAAAACACACTGTAAACAGTATAAAACTTGTTCATAGTATTCCATATATTATTAATACCTTCTAAACAAAATCTATTAGTAAATTTACTGCTGCTTTTTATACAGACTTCCCCCTTTTGTTTCCGTTACATATAAATGTAAGGTTTCAACATACCATTTTCTATACTTCCATGCACACATCAAAATGCACCTCCCCTCTGTCTCAGAGATGATTTCTCAGTCTTTACAGAATAACCATAGTATATGGGATGGGTCCAGCTGGACTCTGCAGAGCTTGAGCAATGGCAGCTTCTCAGTCCTTTTTAACATTTCAGAACCCTGTCAACAAACCAGTAGTCTGGGGCTCTTCACTGACAGGACACTGAAGTGTCTGAAAGAATTAAGATGTTGCCATTCCTCTTAAACTCTGAAGGCTCCAGGTGACAAACACTACATATTATAACTACATTATAAATACTGGGAAATCATCCTTTGAAGGAAGATCAGAGGAACCCTGGTACGTGTGCTAAAGTATAGAAATGTAAATGTTCTGTTGAAACCTTATATTTGAAGAGATTTAACAGCAACAGTGGGGAAATCTATATAAGTAGCACTACAGATTTGCTGCCTAACAGCTTTTGTTTAAAAGTTAGCAGCAGTATTCCAAAATACTGTGAACAATGTTTTGTACTATTTATAACATTTTCTGGTGCAGTAAATGTTTGCCTCACTAAGTAATGGTATGATACACTCTCTCTTTGGGGAGGACTGGGAGCTATTAACACCTGTTTATCAGGGTTTTACATATGTTAGCCCTGAGGTTTAACTCTGTGTAATGCTTTCTGGAAAGTCCTGAAAAGACAGAACTCTGGCCTATGCTTCAGCAAAGAGTTAATCTAAGAGGGAGAAAGATGGGGAGTGTAATAGTTGTTCACCGCCCCCCTCTACCCCTAGCATTATATTGTGATGGGATGTCTACCCCCACACTGGCAGAGAGAGAGAGAGTATTTAGTGAATATTGCTGTACCTGAAAGGTGAGCCAGGGTGAAATTTTGGGTTAGACCCAGCTGAGGAGGCCCTGGGTGTCTGAATTAATGAGTGGGATACCTAATTTTTTTTTTTTTTAAAAAAAAGACTGCAGGATAGTAGAAGTGAAGCAGGAGACACAAGCAGAAAACAGGCTTTCAGATCCTCTGCTGGGAAAAGAGTTCTGGCAAAGGGCCAGACACTGGTGAAACCATAAGGATAGAATGAGCTCCTTCACAAAAGGGCAAGACCCCAGGGAAGCAGCCCAGTAATTGAGTTGCTAGAGGAAAGAGACATGGACAAGCAGAGAGCCTGGTGGGAGTCAGATAGGAGCCAGACAGACCTCCAGGGAGAAAGCCTTGGGAGGTGTGACTTAGAAAGCAGGAAAGGACATTAAAGAGTCTAGGAAAGGGTGAAGATTCTGTGGATGAGGGAAAAGGGTTAGAGGCAGGTCAAGGTGGGAATTACTTCAGGGCAGGAAGCAGACTTTAGCTACTTGCCACAGTGTTCCTGGACTGGGACCCAGTGTAGAGCGAGGACCTGGGTTCCCCCAGTGTCCACCAAGGAAGATGGCACAAAGTAAGTGGTGTAAGGATGACAGAGCTCACAGTTGGGGTGAAGATCTGGCATATAGTCCCTGGAGTATTGTTTTGTGGAACTGTTACCCCAGAAAGAGTGGGACTGAACCTGACCTTGCTGGAGGGCTGAGTCAAGAGAGGAAGCACACCACCATAAGGCTGTCTGAAGGGGTGACAGAGGTAAGCTATGCTTCTACAGGGGAGAAAGACAAGGGAAATACACTTGGAAGCACATTAAGTAGTCAAGTTAGCTATCTATTTTGGTAAAGTAGGTCTCTATTTTTCATCTGACTTTAGGAGATCTTGAAGATCTTTGTAAAAAAAATATTCCTTGGCTATTGAGTTTTTGCATTTTATTTCTGATGCTTAAATAGCAAACATCTCATGTCATTAATTTTTAAACACGATTAATAGCATGAAACATTTATGTTCCACATATTTGACCAATCACTAAGAAATTGCATTTGAAAGCAGCAATGATACACTTTGTTACAGCTACTGAGGGGAAAGGTCAGTGTGTGTCCTGAAATGTACTTGGTAGAAAGTACAGTCTCCCAAGCTGCTCTGTTCTCTTCCAGTTTTGCAAGATTCAAGATGCGAACAGCTTGAAATTTAACTTATCATTTTGTACCTACACTTGTTAAAAGTAACAAGATGACAGTAACTGAAAGAAGTTTAGTGGAGGGGGGTGGGAAATCTTCCTTTATCAGTTTAACTTTATTTGGCAACACTCTTTTATATAGTCAGCTCCTTCCCCCCACCCACCCTCCAAAATAAGTTCGTTTGGGCGATACTAAAGTAGGTGAAGAGTCTATGTGAACAGATCTTGATATGTGATAAGGACAGCTTCTTTGCTGAGAAGACCCCAATAAACATCAGTAAGGCAAAAAAACCTTATAATTTTTTTAAGGAATTAAAAGCTGGGATATACTGTTCAAGTGTGCTATATTAGAAAATAGTAATTCTTGAAACTAGTCATTTAAAAAAATCTAGATTGATAATGTCTCTTAAACAAGGAATTTGGCCCTAAATCAGTGGGTGTATCATTAGCTCATGTTACTGTAACAACAGTTGTTAGGTTTTCCCAGTGTTAGACATACAGAGTGCAGTAATTTGTACATAAGTTATTTCTGGAAGCACACTCATAAAATGTGTAAATGCTGACTGGTGATTAGTAGTAAAGAGAAAATACCAGACAATTCATTTCAATTGACTAGAGGTCATTACAGTATCTGCCTTCCTTATCTCCCTGCCTTCATGAAGATACAAAGCACTCTGGTATTCCAAGAATCTTTCATGCATATCGTATGAGCAGAGTTCTAATAAGCTGGAGCATCATATTTCACCTGATCTTATGTTAAATTGCTGTTCCATTACAGCTTAATCAGAATTTCTCTGAAACTTGTCACAGAAATGCCAGTGTTATTGTTACCATGGAACAAAATGGATAACAAACAAGTGCAAGTCCTCTGTTGGCACCATTGTTTGATGAGAATATTAGTGCAGACAGACTTGCACTAAGCTACATACAGGGATCTTTATCGGTAACACCCCTTGTGGGACACAGCTCTATTCTTTTTTAGTTTCTAATCTAATGAGTTATTTTTTTAGGGACACAGTCTGCTGGATGCTTCAGAGGGGACTGTCACAACCTTGCTGCCCTCCTACTCCGTAGTACCTAAGTGTAACTAGGGGGCTTTTTCCCTTATATTGTGAAGCCTGAAGGTCAGCAGATATTTGGGCAAGCTATCTGATTAACTGAGCTTTTGTTCTGTTTACAGATTATCCACACACTGGATATTTCCAAGTGTGTTCATTATCTGAAATTCTATAGATCTATTTCAGCAAATGTGAAATATTTGCCACAACTGTCATGTTGTGTACTCACTGCTCACGATTTGCTGTGCTGTGATTGGTCACCTAATTCTCATTTTATTTATTTTATTTTATTATTAGCAGTAATAGTTTGATGTAGAGCTCAGAGACCTCCCCACCCCCCTTATTCAGGACCAGGTATTGTATAGGTGCAGTACAAACACTCCAGTAGGCACGATTCTGGCCTCAGCACTGATAATTATACGTAACTAGATTGCACAATATACTATTTATTGGAGGACCAAGTGTCAGGGGCCAGCCTACAGCAAGGCCAGTCTGAGTGCAGTTGGCCCTGACAGAAGTTGTCTGATTGAGCCAGCTGATTGGCTGCAGGAGTCAGCAATAAGATACTTAAACTTAGTAGCAGCAGCAGTTCAGTGACTGCTCACTGTGACCCTACCCCTGTCCTCTCCTGGCTTCTGACTCTATTCTGGCTTTGCTTCATGACCCCACCCTGTAGGGTGACCAAA
Source organism: Dermatemys mawii (assembly GCA_007922305.1). Lineage (NCBI taxonomy): Eukaryota > Metazoa > Chordata > Testudines > Dermatemydidae > Dermatemys > Dermatemys mawii. The sequence goes on from ML677332.1 coordinate 19,956,661, forward strand.
TGTCCCAATTTTATAGGAACAGTCCTGATTTTGGGGTCTTTTTCTTATATAGGCTCCTATCCCGTCCCCCGCGTCCTGATTTTTCACACTTGCTATCTGGTCACCCTACCACCCTGACTGAATTCATCCTACCCTGACTGGTAGGATGGACTGTTGTTACAACCTTTAGGACAGCTCACCTATGAATCATTTGCTGACGGATTTTTTTTTTACTTCTTTTGTAATGCAACGATCCTGCTTATGCCCCATGTTCTTTTATGAAGGAGTGATGAGTGGAGGATGAGACAAAGTGCAGTGGCTTTTGGAAATCGGAAGTAATGCTGTGAGCAGCCAGAGCGTGAATGGGTTATGTGGACTAATGCTGTGCTATTGTACAAAAACAACAATTGAGGCACTCTTTGCTGATGGCTGCTATCTGACTACACACTATTTAGAAAAGAAAAATGCACAGTCCTTATTAAGACTCGTGCCTATATCTTAGTGGGTCCCAAAAAAGGGCCTTCCCAATATGAAAAGGTAAGGGTCAAACTGCGGCAAGTACTGCCCACAGTTGAGAACATAGCAGAGCCACATTGTCCCAGAGCCATTGTGACTTAAGAAAACACATCTGCCAGAGTTCCACAGCACTCAGGAGGAGTGTGTGCCAAGTGCACCATCCCTTTGGAAATAGCAGCATGAGCTTCCCTTTGTGGTTGGTCAGCTCTGCTGACTGACATATCCCTCCTGCTCTGCACAGCTAGGGACACTAGTAAGAAGCAGTACTTGTACTGAAGGCTGAAATTGTGACTGGCCTCTCCACAAGTCAATAATAATAATAATAATAATAATTAATGAAAGGAGTCCTATGCCTTCCTCCTTAAACACATGTGCAAAGGCCTTTAAGATCAATGGTCTTAAATCTGTAATTACCCAAAGAAAATACTATAAAAATACACAGACTCTTATATTGGATGTTACAAGGAATGACTAACTAGCATGCAGCCAACCATCTAGCCTGTCATCTGTGAAACCTAAGGAAACGATCTAGTCACAATGGGTGACAAATTTATTGAATGTGTACTGTAAGGTTTCCCGGAGAGATCATATACATGTGTTACAGTAGCTGGGTCACATCTGTACATGGAAACTCCATTGGAAATAATGACATTTTCATGGTAACTAATGAAATCAGTATTCTGGCATCTTGACAAAGATATGTAAGTCAAACTTCAAGCCATCTCCATTCTGCTGAACGTTTAAGACATGAGTTAGGAAACAAAGCACTATTTTGGTACATAATAAAAGGCAATGGGCCACTTAATTACATTATAAAATGATTCCTTGTTTGGTTATATATCTTGGAAAGGTAAGAGGTTATTGAATTATATTACAGTGCAAAGGGGATTCATTTCAGTCAGTGTACTTCAGAAGTCAATAGGCATTTGGGGAGAGATGGATGGATATTAATTTATTCAGCCTGCCCTGATTTCTCCTAAGTACTCCTCCAAAGACCTGATTTACTGTACCAACAGGTACAGTCAGTTCTGGGCACTGTGAAGCCTCCCTCTAAAGTGCACCTCAATGACATGTGGATTGGCAGTGAAGTTTAAAAATCTAGTACTGCATCTGTTATCAGTACACTATTCTAAGGAAAGTGAAAAAGGCCCTTAAATTCTTCTTGGTGTTTGGTGCTCACCTGCTGCTTCTACCAAAAATCTCTGACTGCTTCTTCCATTCTCAAGGTGTTTATTCAGTGGAGAAATCACTACTTCTGACTCACCTCTGCCAGATGAGAGCGAGACTGAGGCAGAAAGTGGAGTTCAGAATTTCTCTGTTTCATGCCCAGGCTGATGTTGTGATGTCAGGTTTTGAGATGCTTGTCAACTGGAGAAATTGAATACATTCACCTCTGGTTCCTGGGACTGGCACTGTCTCATGTGCAGTGGTTATTGACTCATTTGTGAATTTTAATAAGACCACTGTTTGAGTAAGGGCTTTTCCCTTCAAAGGCACATAATGCACTGTGGCACCCAGTGAGAAGACCAGACTAATGCTGGGAAATTCTAATGAAGCAGCAGTCAAGTGTGGTAGAAAAGCCATCATACTTCCTTGGCTGGATCAGAGCTATATTGGCGATACTGGGAAACAGGAACCTGGATGGGTTACACCAGAAACCTTCAGTCATTCAGTGAAAAGAAAGAAGGGTGCTTGGCTTTTTGAAAGATCATGCGGGGTTGTGTTTAATAGGTATGAAGCATCCAAACTGAACAAGAGCTACATATCTGCTGAGTGTTGTGCTATGGTCATTGCATGTATGCCAAAAACATGAGGCTCTTGATGGAAGATTGCAGCACACCTTACTTTAGACCTTAGTCCATCCTGTGTTTTGCTACACACGGGCTACCCACATTTGCCATGCCTGTCAACTGCCTTCTCTCCAAATATTCCCATTTCAAGCTGAGGTCCTTGATGTCATTCAGACCTATTTGTTTCCATGTTATTCACGGTCTTCCTTTCTTTCTTCTTGCATTTTCTGGCTTCCATTTAAGGGTGGTATTTGGTAAGCGTTCTTTTTTTATTCTCAGCACATGTCACAGCCACTGATGTTTTCTTTTGTAGCTTATTTGTGAGAAGGTGCCTTGTCCAGTAACTTTTCTGACTTCTTCATTTATCTTCCTATCTCCATGTGTTATTTCCAATATTCTTCTTGGACATTTGTAATTAAATGCATCCCGCTTTTGCATATCCTTCTTGGCAAGTTGCTGTGTCTCACTGCAATATGTTGTGATGGCAATAATAATTGCTTTGTACATGCTCAGTTTTGTCTTGCGGGAGATGTTTTTGAGTCTTCCAAATGCAGTATTTGCCTTCCCAATTCTTCTTCTTTCATTAGAACTGGTACCAGCTAGGGGTTTGATTCCCAGCTCACGTACGCATACTCACACTAGCTTGATGAAACCTAGCACAATTATTTATAATAGTATAGCATAGGCAGCAATGGCATGGCTTTGCTATGCAGAGTACAAATCCACTTAAACCCTTTGGGTACATAGTTGGCATGCATAAGCCACACTGCCACTGCCTGTACTGCTGCAACTACACTATTATTTTATACTCAAACTAGCTCTCTTCAACCTAGTGCGAGTATGTGTATGCAAACTACACTAGTTCATAGTGTAAATGTTGCCTAAAACAGAGGCACTTCCACCCCCTTGACTCTGGGCTGTCTGTTGAACTGACTGCTGCTAGGCCCTGATCACACACCTCCCTATAGAACCCCCTCACCCTAGAAAAGCTACTCAGAATTTAAAGTGACAGCTTTCACTACACCACATTTTCTCTGTAAATAATGGTGGGAAACTTCTGACATGAAAAACATGAGGATCTTTGTGCCAGTTCCAGCTTAATGAAAGAGGAGATACCCCCTATTACCACAAGAACACTCCTAAGCAAGTGCTACTACACATTATAAATCATTAATCATTGCATATAGCATTAAATATTCAGTAGCAAGAAAGACTCCAACTAAGCAAGAGAGTAAACACTGCTACCTATTACAAACAGTTGTCAGTGATCTCTCTTTTCTCTTAGCACAAACTTCTCTTACTGGCTCATTTATTTTTAAGAAAAGAGAAATATTTTACTCTGCACTTCCTCAACACTATGCTCTGAGGATTTTAAAGTGACTTATAAATAGGGCCCTACTTAATTCATGGTCCAATTTGGTCAAATTTCATGGTGATCAGATTTTAAAAATAATAAATTTAATAATTTCAGCTATTTAAATCTGAAATTTCATTTTGTTGTAATCGTAGGGGTCCTGATCCAAAAAGAAGTTGGGAGGGTCGCAAGGTTATTGTAAGGGAGGGTGCAGAACTCCTACTCTTACTTCTGCACTCAGGCCTGGCCTTAGGCATGGGCGAATGGAGTGAAAGCCCAGGGCGCCGTTACAAATGGGGCACCTCCCCTTGCTGGCACCTGTAGTCCCCGGCTCCTGCCCCCTGCCTTGGAGCTGCCCCTGGCCAGCTGCTCCCAGGAATGGGGAGAGGAGAGGCTTTGATGTCAGGCTGCTCTCTGCCCCCGCATGTGCCCCATCTCTGCAGAGCAGGGTGTGTGTGTGTGATGGTGGGGAGGCGGGGGGGGGAACAGGGCTCACCAAAAGAGGGACGGAGCTGCTGGCTGCTGCTGCTGGATCTGAAGGAGTTTTCCTTCAGGTTGGTGAGTACCACTCTCCTAAAGGGCCAGAGGAGGAGATGGCAGTAACATAATGTGTCTGTTAGAGAAAGTAAGAAAATTTTATTTACTTTTATATTTCTCTACCAAAGATAGTGTACCGAGTATCAAACGTGTGTTTCTGATATCTGTGTTAAAGTTCCAGAACCAATACCTCAAGGCTTGGGATTGGGAACATCTTGCTGTATTATCTCCTGATTGTTTTAAATTTACCTATAAACTTTAAACATGGCTTTAATTAGCGTTTGTATATATTTTTCTTTCTTTATGTAACAATTAGATACAGTGCTCCTGTCAGCTAATTCCTAAGTTGTTATCTGCAAAAACCCTAGAGTTTTCAGGTGCCTAAGTAGTCCTGCTAAAATACAAGTTCACCCAAGGGTGCCATTTTCCCTAAGGCCGGCCCTGTCTACACTGCTGCTATTGGTGGTGCTGCCTTCAGAGCTGGTGGCTACTGGCTGAGAGCCCAGCTCTGAAGGCAGAGCTGCCACCAGCAGCAGTGCAGAAGTAAGGATGGCATGGTATGGTATTGCCACCCTTATTTCTGCGCTGCTGCTGCTGGTGGGGCACTGCTCTTTGAGTTGGGCACTCAGCTAACAGCTGCTGCCTTCCATCTGCCTAGCTCTGAAGTCAGCACGGAAGTAAGCAATGCCGGGACAACCCCTTCTAAAGTAACCTTGTGACCCCCCCACAACTCCCTTTTGGGCCAGGACCCCCGGTTTGAGAAACACTGGTCTCCCCTGTGAAATCTGTGTAGTATAGGGTAAAAACACACAAAAGACCAGATTTCACAATCCATGACACATTCTTCATAGCCATTAATTTGGTAGGGCCCTAGATATAAACATAGAAATTGCCATACTGACACAGATTCAAGGTCCATCTATTCCAATATCCTGTCTCTGCTGGTGGTTAACACCAGATGCTTCAGAGGAAGTTATAAGAACTCTGAAGTAGACAGATGTGATAATCTGCCCCCTACATTGCCCCCTTCTCCTACTTTTTAACAGATTGGCATGCACTGTGAAGTCTTAAACATTAAAGCACTGCCCTTCAGGCAGTTAAGACGTAATCTATTCATTTTACAAATGGGTAAGCTGGGGGAGGAGGAAGAAAAGTTGAGGGACAGATTGTGAACCCTCCCATTCACATAGTACGTGATGACTGGGACTGCTCATGTGAGTTACTGCTCTCTAGTGTGAGTAAGTTAGCCTTTGCCCCCAGTCATGCAAAACCAGGAGCAGTGCTTTGATACTCAAGATGCTCTGTTAGGGCTTTTTTAGTGGTTGAGAGAAGCATGTTCTGACTGTGGATGCAAACTGAACCTGTGCAAAATTGACATCCTCATTTTGGATCTATGAAGTAAACGGAGGGTGCAAAACTTGCACTTCTCACTACCTAGTTCATACTTGCATTCAAGTAGCTAGTGTCAGAAGTATTTAGAACTGCTGGTGTAGCTTGCAAACACAAAACAGAGGTTGTTTCATACAAGTTAAGGAGTAGCTACAGGAAATAGCCCATCTTCCATACTGCATTGTGTTGGTTAATTTGGGGAAGACCTATATTATTTAGAAATATCAGTATGAGTCTCCAGCAGTGCATACTTTTGATGACATTGTGGGATTTCCACTCAGAAAGATGGCTTGGTCCTCAGCTGTACTCAAGCAAAGCTACCTTTCCACCTCCCCCGTTGGTTGGCCAGGACATGAACTTCCCCCCTGCACCAATTGGAACAGCCCCTCCAGCCAGCATGTTAGTGAGGAGGGCCACACCCATCCTCTCCACGTGACTTCTGTGCTGAAGGACTGAGATGTGCTGGCACAGAGACAGCTTTACATCCCTTAAGGATCCTTCTATACCCGCTGCCTCCTTGGGGCAGTTTTAAGGTCATTTTGCACCTCTGTGCTGGCAGAGGGTGACATTAATGTAGGGCGTGATGTGGCTTATCGGCGTCGCGGCACATAAATGTGTCACAATTTGTACATAACTTGAAGTTAAAAACATTTTGATAGGACTTGAAAATCTTTCACCTTGTTCAGTATGCAGCTGGTGGCAGGAATGACTGATGTAGTTACTATTTTGTTCCGCTCTCACCCCATTTAATTTCCACTCAGACTGTCTGGACTAACATAATGCCTCAACAGTTTAAGACAAGGTAGTTGTTTTCTTTGGGGAAAAACATAAAGACAGAACTGGCTAACAAGAATGGTTTCTGGTCCTTTAATTCTAGCAAAGGTACATTACAGTGATTTTGACTGAATTACCTGGAGTGTAAAAAGATCCTTTAGAAATCATGAGATTCATATATCAACCTACAGCTAGCGCTGTGGTAAAGTAGGGCACCTTTATATTAGCAAACCATGCTGAATGCTGTAGAGCATTAGCAGAAATTCTGGAATATTAAGGTAAGGGTTAAACTAAAATGTCTGTCAAGTGGTGAGACTGAACCAAGATGCATGCTTACACTGTGCATTGCATTACACAGCATAAATTACATTATAAATCTTAGATCTAGGTTTACACAGTGCAAAAGTGAGTGAAGGAAAAATGATTCTTTAAAAAAATACCTTTTTTATGATTCATTATTGGCTTTAGATTTCTGACCCTGTCTTTTCTGTGCCCATTGCAGGCAGTTCGTTGATAGTTCAGAACTGCTGGTGGCTTACCGTCACATCTATTCCCATTTTTCAATAGGATCATTATGTGAGCATAGTCACAGATATTGCTGCAAAACATGTCTGTGTAGGAGATAATCACTTTCCACATCTCATGCACATTTTTCACCACTCTGGGCAGAAGCAAAGTGGTTTCTGCAGACCACACAGATATACAGAGTAAATCAGCAATTTTCCTGAAAATCTGAGGCAATTTCATCACCTTGCTCTGCACCTTTGCCTCTTGACTGCAATCCTTTCTATAGGAGATTTGTTTCTTTGAAGCAAGTCTCTCACTAATTGTGTCAGGTATGAGAATGAATTAATAATATGAACAGTATTCTGCATCTTTTTTTTCCACTTGTTAACTGCTGCCTTTCAGTTTGTTTTTGGAAGTGTTTCCAGTTCACTATTGCTGCTAATTTTATCATGGAGTGTTTGGCTATGCAGTAGATTCTCTAACATTTCATTTCTTCTCGTGAATTCTACAGAAGAATTTGATAGTGGATCAAAGCTTTACTGGATTACAATATTTGAGTTCTATCTGCAGCATTAAAAGTAGAAAATATTCAGTCATAGCTTCTTATTGTAGAAAACACTTTCGTGATTTCCCTCTGCAGGTGAGGTAGCTCTGCCTTCCTTTTGGGGTCCTTTTGTTTTCGATGAATTAAACATGATCAAGCTTTCCTACAGGCCTAGAGTCAGACAACTGCATGCTCTTTATTTATATAGGCTTTTCTATGGCACTGATCTGTGAGATTCACAAGCCTTGAGGAATTTATTCACACCACATCCACTTTTTATCCTTTAAGGAATTTATCCACCTTTCCACAGTATGTGTGGTAGGCAAGTAGTATCACCATACTTTACACACAGAAACCTGGGGCACAATAATTAATTTACTCGCCCAAGGTCACATAGTAGATGGAGCTGGTATTAGAATGCAGATCTCTTTATCTCAGTACCTTAATCATTAAAGCATCATTCACTTATTAATGTTTTACTTTATGCCTCCTCCATGTATATTACACTAAATGGCAACTTTTTATTGTGTACCTATTTAATACCATTTGAGAGCATTGTAATGATAGTAGGCTGAACATGTGCAGTGTTTTAAACAATTAATCTTGCATATTAAGCCTTACTCAAATTTAATCAGGCCTTGTTATAACCAGAGATGGGTAAACCGAGGGATAAGTAGGTTAAATGATTTGTCAGAGGCCACAGAGAAAAAGGGTAACAAAACTGAGAATAGAAATCATAGATCCTAAATCTAAGATTCCTGCTCTAATCAAGAGGAAGCACTGCCAACCAGGACCAGATATTGAGTACCTGACCTATCAACCTGTGCAGGGTATCCCAGAAATACCTGGGCTGACTGGATAATGGCATTTCTAGGATAGTATCTCCCTCAAAATGGTGACCAAGAAATATATTCCAATCAGCATTCTTGGGTCTGATTCTTCTCTAACTCCTATGGAATTACTCATGCTTTCATTGTAAGTCAGTGAAGTTATGCTGTCGTAAAAGTGATAGAATCAGAACCAGGCCTTTGGAGTTAATTGATGTTTGAGGCTTAGATTTTAAGACTTTCCAAGCCCCTCCTGCCTAATCACAGATAACAATAATGAATTATAAACCCCCTAGTAGATACATAAGTACCCTTATCCCTATTTACTGACTAGGAAATCAGTTAAGTCACTTAAATTCCATTCCAAGGCCATAGAAAGAATCCATGTTAAAGCTGGGATCAGAACTTTGGAGACTTTGGGCTTGTCTACATGGGGCATTTAATTCACAGCTTTTTACTGTGGGTCAGGTAATAATGTGCACATCAGACAGTGTGAATTCTGCCGGTGCAGACACATGGCAAAACTTTTGCTGTGAACTGAAGGCATGACATTCTCATAGGTATCCCTTGCCGCTTTGCTTCACTGCTCAGCAGCGTTCATTGTGAGCTTCCCCCACTGTGCATTATGGGATACTATGGTAGGCTGACCCTTAGTCTGGGCTCTGCCATAGTCTCTTGTCTTTGCAGAGGGTGGGGTTGGGAGGCGCTACAGGAACTTCACTCCTCAACAGTCTCACTGTTCCCAGCAGGAGTTTAATTAGTTCACTCCCAGGGTCTTTTCGGAGTCCAACTACAGGTCACTTGTTGGTAATTCATGGAGGTGCTCCTCAGGTCCCACCATAGATTGCTGGTGGGAAACTGTCCTCAAAACCACTTGCCTGTATCAAGTTCGGAGCATCAGCCTGCCCCAACCCAAAAGTGGGAGGGAAGGAGGAAAGACTGGGCTCCCCTTGCTATTAGAGCTCACTAGAGCCGCCATGCTCCTAGGCAAACTTCCCACCTTCTCCATCACCGGTATTACCTGTTTAAGCTCCCTTTCTCCAGGCAGAGCATGTTCTACAGGTGTGCCTAATGACAGTGCCTACATGCTGGAATCCTTGTTAGCCTATGTCCCACCACAGATACATAATGGAAGGCAAGTGAGTTCAAAACATCTCATGATTCATTTGTCTCCACCTGGTACTTCCTTTCTTAGTGGCTAGTAGCATTTTTAATCGCTGTCAACAATGCTCTGAGCCACTATTCTGGCAATCGCGAATATGCAGAGGCTGCTTGGGGTATATTCCAGCACTCAACACCTGGGGAATTCTGCTTGGGCCTTTGTCTGCTACACTGCTAGGATGATGTGGCAGCTACAGCAGCTCCTATAGCTGCAGGAGGATCTTCTGTGGTGTTGGAACAATGACATGGACAAGAAAGAAGAGGAGAACACTGAGTAACTGATATTAAAGGACTGGTTCTTGGAGCATCTTCACAGCCTGCAGCACCATTTTATGGCACAAAAGACTAGCGCAGACTGGTGGGAAAGGATTGTTCTGCAGCTCTGGACTGACCAGCAGTGGTGAGAAAATTTCAGGATGGGGAAAGCAACCTTTTTTTTTTTTTTTTTTTGAGATATGTGCTGAGCTGACCCTCGAGATGCAGCGGCACTGTATCAACATGTGGTACCTCATGCCTATGGAGAATTGGGTTAATATTTTCCTTTGGAAGCTGACCACCTCTCAATGCTACTATCTATAGCTAACTAATTGGATTGCGGGGGGAGACAGATTGTTGGGGCCTTTATTTGCAGGTGTATGATACCATGCAAAAGGTACTGCTGCACTGGGTTCTAAGGCTCAATAATGCTCAGGAGATTATCGATGGCTTTGCATGAGGAGGCTCCCCAAACTGTACTGATATGACTGATGAGACCGGTGTGCCTATTATTTGCACCCTTCCTTCCCCACCTCCAAGGCCCATAATTCATAAAACAGAAAGGAGTATTTGTACGTGGTGCTCCAAGGACTTGCTGACCTTGGAAGGTTTACAGATATAAATGCTGGATGTTCTGGAAGGTTCCACGATGCTGGGTTCCTTTGGAATTCATCTTTGCTTTAAATTAATGGAGAAAGGGTTGTGTTGGCAATTCCTATTGAACCTCACGTCTTTCGCTACATCAGTTTGTAAAACCTTAGGAATTAATACAGATTTAATGATTTTCTGCGTAAAATGAACTGTTGAGTCCTTACGATTGAAATTGTAAAGGTTTTTAATTATTAAACCATCTATTACTTAACAAACATAAGTGAACCTTCACTTGAGACAAAGGCTTTTAATTATTTTTAATATGTTGTTTCATAATCCGTTATCTAGCTACAAAGGAACGTTTCATTAAACCAGCAGGGAAACAAAACCGCTATGTGCAAGAGTACAGTGTTGAGCACAATGCAAGAGGCTTAAAGTCATGGGAGAGTTTACGTCTATCTCTTCTGGTTTGGAGTTTTGAGGCACAAAGGTACCAAGGGAGATAGAGCTGGGTTCCAGGTGCCATTATTCTAAGTGCCCTGAGATGGGGTTGGGAGGTGGGGTGGGGGAGAACTGGTCTCAGAGGAGGGCACAGAAGGGAGGATTTGTTGGTCCTAGTAGCCTGTACTGTCCAGGGGCTGCATAACGTGGCTGGGTGTTGGTTTATAGTACTGCATTGCCTGCTTCCCCAATGGTAACATGAGCTGCAAGAGGGCATTTTGGCTTTGTGTTCCGTCTGCATCTCCCTGTCTTTTTCCATATTGTCTTTGGCCATGACAGTGCTTTCCCTGGCAACTGTCACGCTGTCCTTTGCCACTTCCTGGAAAGCCCCCTGTCAGATTCCCTCTCAGATACTGCCTCCACCTCACTGTATTTTCATTTTTCTTTGGGACTCTGTAATAATATTTGCAGTCATTCCCTCCTGAGGTTTTCGTTTTCTACCCCTCAGGTTTGCCAGATAGTCAGCTGGTGATATGGGCCCTGTCCTTGAGGGTCTAGCCAGTGTATGTGCAGTAGCGGTGAGGATATTAAAAAAAATGTCAAGCAGTTATTGCTCATAGTATTGTTTTTACATGCATTTCTGGCTTTCCTCGCCAGGATTCTTCCGAATTTTGGATGAACCTTGGAGATAGTAAGTGATATATACATTAGGATATTTGTCTGTGCAGTATATGCTGTTCGGCTTGGCTATGATGCTTTGGATGCCAGCAGGGAAGGAGTTAGGCTTTTTTTCCCCCTGGTCTATGGACGGTTTGGAAATTATGTTCCCTGTCTGGGTTTGCTGTTGTGCTTTGCCTTGGAAGGGCTTATATGGTGCCAGAGAGGTTAGTGGGGTTAATCAAGGGATGAGCTGGATAGTAATCCCCTGTACATCTCCTTTAGGCTGTCCTGACTTTAGATGAAATTAAACTGAGGTGAGTGATTAGGAGGCAGAAAACGGCCTTATTCAACAAGGCAAAGGATAGACCAGTGTGATATTATGAATAACTTCACAGTATATGACACCCCGCTCCCAAGCCCTGAAGAAATGCTCTGGGAGAGGATGGGAGTTGCAAGCGATACCCAGGGAAATAACCAGTCAGCTACCCTTCACAATATCTGAACAAGATTGAGCAATTTCTCAGTCTTAAATTTTGTTTTATCTTACCTACAGACATGGTAGCAGTGCAGAGAAAAATAGATAGGGTTCTGCAATGATAGCCTGAAGCATTCTCTGTTCCCGGTCTTTCTCTATGTGAAAAGCTGGTAAGAGCTCTTTTTTTTTTTATTTTTATGGTAAGAATGCATGTTCCAAGGCATTTATACCTCAGCAGAGAGCTATACTCTTTGTAGCTTTATGGGCATGCAGTATCCATTTCTACCTTGTATGTAAAGTGAGAACAGCAATCAAACATTTTTTCCCTGTAAGCATGTCTCAGTAAATGCTGCATTTTGCACAATAACATGTTTTTGTTATTTGAATCTGCTGTGAGAGGGGGGTTCAATAGAGGTGCCACCTGCCATTTTGAGATGGCAACCAGGATTTGGGGTGGTGGGTGAGGAGGTGTGTTTGCCAGGTAGGGCAGCTCAGGGAAAGTGAAAGGAAAATAGGTATATAGGCATGTGCCCTCCATGGCCTGGAAATAGTAAGTACTTTGTGCTTTAGCACTCTGAGCTTTTACTTGTCAGGAGCAGCTGCCATTTTGGACAGGTATATGGGGATGAGTTGGGGAACAGAGAGCACGAGGGAGGGAGGGAGGATCTGTTTAAAAAAGGATGCAAAATCCTGTCCGGCTCCTCAAAAAATACAGGTTACATGCCTCTTGCTAGATTTTTCCCCCCCTCTGATCCCTCATTTCAATATAGGTTCTCCTGAGCTGCCGGATCTTTATCTGGCACTCTTCAGAGTCCTGGCTGTGGCCTCTTGTAGATGTCTGCCTAGCTAAAAGGTCTTTATTCTGGTGACTGGCCACAAGAGCTTCTCGCACAGATGCTTCTCCCCAGATGGTGATGAGATCCAGGGTCGCAACAAGGCTCCTAGCACTGCTCGATGCATGTTGTAGGGCTTCTGGAGTTGTTGTGGCTATTCTGAAAAGCTGGAATCCAGAAGTGAATGGACAAAATTTGGCTATGCACCAGTTTAGAAATGGTGATGGAGGGACATGCAGTCAGTCAACCTGGTCCCAGAGAAAGGGGCGGAAACAGATAAACAAAAAGGGAAGCAATGGTTACCTGCAAATCACTGTAGAATAGCCATTGGAAGATTGCCAAAGTAATTTGCAGCAATATTGTGTGTACGCAAACAATAGACTGGACTAAAATGCTTCACAGCAAAGTTAATTCACTTGGAAAGAGGACTCCACAGCTTGCCATAAATATGGCATCAGTGTATTATGATGGACTGTGGCATGTGTGTACAAGTATTTTCAAACCGGACTACAAAAAAACCCTCTGGATTAACCCCACCCCCCACCCCCCATTGTAGACTATTCCTTTCTGTCTCAGTCTAGAGTGTCTACCATAAAGTCCATGTTTTTTCAACAGCATAGTAAAATAAATCCATACAGAAACTAAAGCATTTACTGTAAAAGGGCAATTGTGCTGCATTACTGCTGCCCTTATGTACACACTTCCCTTTCTGGATCTGATCATGGACGTACCAGTAGGTTACTAAATGTAGACTGCAAACTCTCCTCCAAAAGAGCAGTTTCCCCTGTCTTAGAACCCCAAAGGAAAAGGGAAGGATATGGGAGAGGCAGGGTCCTGCCCTACAACACCAACCACGGCAGTGGATGCTGTGGAGGTGGGGGCATGCTGCACCATTCCAAAGGAAGATGGAGCATATTTCCATTTTGATCTGGGAATATAAGGACTGATGGTGAGCCAGTGCTGATCAGGCCCAATCTAAGTTTTAGGAGAGTGATACTGTTAGTAGTTTGTCTCATATAGTCTTTTCTCTTTCTGACTCTGATTCCTTCAGGTTACTAAATGGTCTCCCTCTCTAGCTCTCTCTCCAAAGAGCTTCAAGTGTCAGGAAAGTTTGAGATATTAGCCATTTCCTAACACTGGGAGATTTACAAAGCCTCCTACTCACTTATTACAGTTGCACAAAGACACTCCAGCCAAGCTGAGAATCCTGTTGTGCCACTGCACATACTGTAAACAGTCCCTTCTCCCAAGAACCCCTGACGTAAAGAAATGGGGGAGGCTTATATAAAGTCACTGGCAGATACAGGACTAGAACCCACGTCTTCCAACTTCTAGTTTAGTGCCACATCTGTGGGACTACATTGCTTCACAGTGTGAAGGAGTTTGGAGGGTATTACAAAAGAGCTCCACTGGTTCCATATCCCCTTCCTGTCACAAACTATATTTCTAAAGATTATAAGGTTCCACTTAAGTATGTTGTTTAGGCACATAGTCTGTGCTACATCTCTCTTTATCTGTGACATAATCGGGCCACAGTTCAGGCAAACAGGCCATGGAATTTAATCCATCACCCATTGCTGTCACAAGAAAGCCTTTAATGGACATTGGATCAGGCTTTAAAGAGGGGGAAATCATCCTCTTTTGGAATCAGGAATCTTGGTCTGAATGTTACCTTCCATATTTGCAGCTCCATTAACAGTACATCTTATACTTTATTATTTCCTAGTGGTTCATTCCAGTGGTACAATTTTCAGAAGTTCCCCGTCCGGTACAGATTAGATTTTGAGGGTGACATTGACTAATGAGCCTGATGAGTGAACCACAGTGAGTATTCAAGCTGAGTATTACCACAGTTCTGTAATGAAGATAATTTTATTAACATTTCCCAGTATGCATTGGATTTAGCATAAATTTTATTGCCTATTTTTATGTTAAATAAAATATTTTTGCATTGAACTTGTGACATGCTATTCAAAGGTATCAATTTCTCATTTGTACCAGACATCATCTTCAGACAGAGATTTTGCTGCAAACCCACCTACTGAGATTTGTGGGCCACGGATAGGAAAATGAGGGTAAGTGATGCCAACAGTGAGGTTAATGGTCACATTCTCTGGCCTGGCTGACCTGTACTCAGTGCAGGATCTGAGGGATTGAAGCACAGGTGGCTTTTATCCCACTTTGTGCCATCTGGATCCTGATGCCAAGGAGGATGGCCCTGTCCTGGCTGCTCTAATTTAAACCTGGCTGATGGCTCCAATGGGCCACTCCAGCAGCAGGAGGTCAGCTGGATGGTGTTGCACCCTGGCCATGTCATTTTTTCCCAGCCACAGCCTTAGCAATGAGGACCGGAGGTGAAGTTGTGTTAGAGCTTTGGCGGGTGGAAGGGAGGGAGCAGGCGGGAATACACCAGGGGAGAATTCCCCTCCACTTTCCAAATCTTCCAGGTGTACAGATCTTGGTGTCAGCAGATTAGCACAAAGCAACTGAAGTCTGGCTGTGAATCTGTGGCTAATATCTTCTTTGGGTGCCATGCCTCTCATATACAGTACCAGATTTACATCCTTCACACCTAGAGGCAGTCTCTCCAGCTCAGGGTTTAGGCATATTAGTGGGACCGTGCAGGCTGAAGGAAAGTTGTTTCCAATGCTGTATCAGTTTTAGTCATAAGTGGAAGACTTCAGTCACCAAGTTTGACATCCCACTATGTTTCCTGAGCACATAGTTCATAAATAAATATTTTAAACCATATGCAATTTTATATTGAAAGGGGTTTTTGGGTGTAATTCCTAAAAATATCTAGATTTACAGTGAGGAGAACTATATTATAATTTTTAAAGAGGGTGTGGATGTCTTCTGGGAAGCAAATTAAAGCAGTGGACCAAAGTGAGAGGAATACAGATGGTAGGGATACGTATTTTAAAATTATATTTAACTGGGGATTATTTCTTGCAAGCAAGGTGAATGCTGCCTGCAGCCAACTAAACAGCAGAAGCTGGCACTGATGTGTCCATTTCTATTGAAATGATCTCATGTACTATACGTCTCTTTGCCAGCTCCTCAGTGATTCATGAAGTAAGGTTTCAGTTCTGAACAGGGGTTCATAAAGAGGAAGTCCATAAATGTCAGCAGTTTATCAGGTGTCTAGCTAACTGACTCATTCAGAGCATATTACATTAACTTTAAAGAGCTGGTTGGAACATTGCTGTTTTCTCTAGTTACATTTTTCAAATGAAAATATACAAAATTCCATGTATTTTATTAAATTGTATCATTTTTAATTATTTTCAAACTGATTAGTAGTTTGTTATTTTGCTGCCGTATTGTCAACTTTCCCACTATAATAAACTGCCATGAGAAAAGTGATTAGGAAATTAAAATAATTAATTACAATAGAGGCATCCTAAAAATGAACTTTCTTAATGGGAAGACTCAAAAGTTACTGCAGCTATATCCAGTTATGTATTAGAGTTGCTTGGAAATTTTTTGCTGAACCCCTTTTGCCTCCAAAAATGCTGATTCATCAAAATTGTTTTCAGGAAAGATTCCGTTTCAACAAATTTCAACAGACTCAGAAAAGGTTAAACGAAAAATCTCAAAAGTATCCCATTTTGATATTTATGAAATGAAAAGTTAATTTTTTAAATGGCTCATTTTTTAGGAATTTAACTTAACTGATACTTTTAAAAAGTGTGTGGCGGGGGACGTAAAAAAATAAGCTCAACTTCTTAAAATTATTAACACAAATGATTTTTTGTTTTGTTGAATTTTTTGAGATTTTAATGTTTCATCCCAACTTGAGTTTGAAATCTCAAATTCTCATAGGATGGAAAAACTGTTTTCCATCCAGACCTACCAAGTACTGAATTGTGTTCCCTGGTGAAAACAGTAGGGCAAACATTTTCAAACATGTCCACTAAGTGTAGATGCCTATGTTTTTTTTTTATGGCTCTACTTGAATTCTCAACTTGAATCTCCGACTTTTCAACAGGTGCCACAAATAGGAATCTGTGGTATGATTAGGAACATTGGTATAAAAGGATAAAAATTGAAATTTGCCATAATGCACTGTGAACAAGAACTCAAGCAACAGGAAACTAGAAAACAGCAAAATACATACAAGTTAGGTTATCTTCCCTGTGTTGCCCATTCTTAAAATGGGATATTCCTAAGAAAGGTGTAGAAAATGTGGAGTATTTTAATTGAGAACAGATAGCTGGCCATTTGCCAACCAAACTGAAACACTAACAGGGAACTATGCCAACTATGTCCTTTACATATTTCCTAGTGGGTTAAAGATTTCTTTTAATTTAGTTTATAAATAGTTGAGCAAGATGAGAGTAATAACTAATATGCCTGGAAGGAGTTCTGTTCAACAAGTTTACTCACAATCTGTTAGCTACCACAGGGCTTTCAAAGACAAGCAGCCCTTTCAGGAGAATGGTAGCTTTCTGAGGTACTTTTTCAATGACATAAGGAGACTAGCTGGGTACAAAGCAATTAATTCCTGGGGTATGGAACAGTTAAAATGTAGCCTCCCAGCTAGGAGACTTTTTTTCCTAATTCCAGGTGAAGATCTGAATATTGCACTTTAGACATCACCCACTTAAGGTTAAAGAAAGAGTAAATTGTACACTATTAGATATTTAACGAATACAAAGTCCCAAATCATTCAAAAAGATAGGACCAGCAGGCCTCTGTTTCAATCTAGTCTATTTTCAGATAGTGGATTTTATATGGTACGAATGGCATTGGCTTTCCTACAGGAATGTTATTTTTTGCCTTAAAGCTGAAAATGGAAATGAAAATATTTTATCAATTTTGGTAGGCATGGTCACTGAGTACCAGGCAAGTATGTGGATCTGCAGTCATTCAAAATTGAAAGGATGAGGTGCTTTGTTAATTGAAAGGTTGCTATATACAAACTGGTCAGTATTACAGTGGTATTACATAGTGACTTTAAGAAGTACCTTAAAGCAGTTTTCAAACATTGCTTAAGCCTCATGTTCATCTTGAAGGAGTTTACAAAAAGAAGATCTGAGGCACAGAGAGATTAACTGGCTGGCCCAGTGTTACACACAAAATATTGACAGAGCTGGGAATAAAATCCAGCCTCTTGCTCAAATAATGAAGTTTCATAAATTCTAGGAGGAAATATTAATTCAAAAATTCATACGATAAAGGTCGTGGATAATCTTTTGTATTATTCTCTAATTTTAAGGAATTAGAGAACCAAATGAATCCTAACAATAGTAGTCCATTACTAGATAGAAATGGCAAAATTATCAATAATAATGCAGAAAAGTCATAAGTGTTGAATATTTCTACTCTGTATTTGGGGGTAAAAATTGTGATGATATAGTCAGTCATTCATACAACACCATCCCTTCTACTCCATTAGTAGTTCAGGGGATATTAAACAATAGCTATTAAAGTGAGAGATTTTTAAATCAGGAGGTCCAGATAACTTTCAAGTTTGCAAAGAGTTGGTTAAGGAGCTTGTTGGACTGCTAATAAGTTTTGGAACACTAGACAAGTTCCAGAAGACGTCAACAAAGCTAATGTCCCAATATTTTAAAAGGGTAAACTGGAGATGACTCAGGTAATTGTAGATCTATCATTCTTATATTGATCTCGGATAAGATAATAGAGCTACAGATACAATACTGGATTAAAGAATTAAAGGAGGGCAATATAATTAATGCCAATCAACATCAATTTATAGGAAATAGGTTGACAGGATGTAAATTAATATCTTTTATTAATGGAATTATAAGTTTGGGTGATAAAGGTAACGGTGTTGATATAAGGAATTTGACTTGGTACTGTACATTTTGATTAAAAAATTAAACTGATATAAAATTAACATGGCACATGTTAAATAAAGTAAAAGCTAGCAACAGATAGGTCTCAAAATATAATTGTAAATGAGGAATCATCAAGTTAGGTGTGTTTCCAGTGGAAAGTTCTTGGCCCTACACTATTTAACATTTGTTTCAGTGACCTAGAAGAAAACATAAAAACATCACTGATAAAACAAAAATTGTGGGGGTGGTTAATAAGGAAGAGGGTGGGTCACTGGCTGAAAGCAATCTAGATCACTTGGTAAACTGGGTGCAAGTAATCTATATGCTTTTTAATGCAGCCAAGTGTCAATGTATACATCCATAAAAAAAGAAAGTAGGTCATATTTACAGGATGGGTACTCTATCCTGGGAAGCAATGTCCCTGAAAAGGATTTGATAGTCATGGTAGATAATCAGCTGAACAAGAGTTCCCAGTGAGACACTGTGTCAAAAGCTAAAGCAACTCTTAGATGCATAAACAGAGGAAGCTTAGGTAGGAGTAGAGAGGTTATTTTATCTCTGTATTTGGCACTGATGTGACTTCTATTGGAATACTGTTTTTAGGTCTCATGTCCACAATTCGAGAGGGATGTGGATAAATTGGAGACAGTTCAGAGAGAAGCCATGAGAATGAAGAAAGGATTGGAAAACATGCCTTAAAATGATACACTCAACGACCTCAATCTATTTAGCTTAAAGACAAGGTCAAGGAGTGACTTGATTATAGTCCATGTGTACCTACAAGGAGAACAAAGATTTGAAAATGGGTTCTTCAATCTAGCAGAAAAAATATAACACAGTGCAACAGCTAAAAGCTGAAGCTACACACATTCAGTCTGAAAATGAGGCCTACATTTAAACAATGCGGTTAATTAACCATTGTAGTAATTTACTAAGGGTTGTGGTGAATTCTCCATCACTGGCAATTTTTACATCATGATTGGATGTTTTTCTAAAAGATCTGCTCTGTGAGTTATGCTGAGGAATGTGACAGCTCTTGATGTACTCAGGACTACGAGTCACCTTGTTACTCCCTTTAATTCCCGCAGGAGGGAGACTTGCTGATGCTTAGCTGGGTGTCAGCTCCTTGACATGTCCAGCCTGTTATCCACCCAAACAATTTCCTCTTTGCTATTCAGCCCTTATTTTGCCTTGCAAGTTAACGATAGGTGAATCCCAGCACCTGCGTCCCTTTGAAGTATTCTCCTGTAGTGTTCAGCTCCTTATCCACTGAAAACGCACAGTAATACCAGGTTTGGTTTCCCCAGGGAACCAGTGTGCATAACCAACTGTATGATTCAACTCAGGATCAGCTCATTGTGTAATACCACAGCACTGAGATATATTTATAGTGAAAACAATGTTATGTTTATTATAAAAGATTCGAGATTCAAGTGAAAATGTGCAAGGATAATGGAACAAAATCATAACGTGATTTCTAAAAGATGAAACCTAATAGGCTAACATTCTGTCTAAAGAAGTTTATCTTACACAAATGTGCTCTGTATCATTTCTAACCAGGACAGATTGTGATCCCATTTTCATGAATGCAATTGTACTTCCCAATTATTTCCTAGTTGCACATGAAGGAGGAGGGAATGATTCACAGCCTTTTACTTATATCCCCAAACTTCATTTTCTGTCGTTGGGGACATTAAAATTCCCTATTGCTTTTTTCCCCCTGTTGATTTCACATCCCCCTGTTGACTTCATATGTAAATGGGGATTCCACTGTGTTGACTTACAATGCCTAATTGACATGCTGATAGAGAGAGGGGTGAATACATGTATTTTGTCTGGCAGAAAACCAATTTGTCAACTCTGCCTTGATACAGACTTTCAGTATACACACATAACTCCTTACATACTATCTGTACATACATTTCACAATTATAGTAATGATCAGCAAGACCCTGGCTTTTGTTTCAGACCTCACATGGTATTGTTTAGTGAACCAGAATGTAAGTACCAAGCTCAGGCTGTAATCCCTGTGCCAGTTAGCATTGAGGAATTCATGGGTAACAGGAAGTTCTATGGCCTGTATTCTATAGGAGATCAGACTAGATTATTACAATGATCTTTCTGGCCTTGGAATCTATTAATCTAATTTTTTAAATTTGTCATCCAGTCATGAAATTGTCATCCAATCATTAAATCATCCAATCATCAAATCATGCTGTTAAGGTTACCAACATTCTGTTTAAAAAATAAGGGACAGTTTTCTTAGTACCACTGCCCCACCCATTCTCCCGATATTATTATTAATATTCATAAGTAGCACTCACCTACATTTGACAGTGGTAATTCTTGCTGCTTTTTGCAGCGCTCAGCAACTCCTGATCTTGTTGTACCGAGATGAAAAAATAAGGGATGTCCTTTGTAATAAGGGACTCTGGGCAACCCTACTTGCTGTGCTGGCTATAAACAGTATTCTGCTTGGATACAGCCAAAAGCTGGGCTTGATTCTGAATTGTGCTGTGCCCCCTTCACACTACTCCACTGGCAAAAGAAGGAAAGTGAATCTGGAAGACATGGGTGGCTTGGAATTCCCTGACCAAAGGAGAAATTAAAGCTGGTGTATTTGTTCTGCACCTCTTCCCATAATAGTAGCCACAATTACATGCGACGTGGCCAAGGAAAAGGGAGTGTAGTAAGAGAGTCTGTGCTTTACATACTTCAGATTCCTAACACTGAGCAGCTATGTTTCTTTTCCTTCATTTTCTCTTCTTAAGAAAATGAGCTCTACAGCATTTTAAAGAGCAAATATAAAAAGAACATCAGGCCTTGGAAAGCAGAGAAAAAAGAAAAAAAGAACTCGGACTTTGGGACTGTAAAACGTGGCAGCATACTTTTTTAAGGTGACTGATGGCATCATTTGAACACAGCTGCACAACTGGGTGTGTATACAATGGACAAAGAATTCCACAGAACTGACAAAAACTCTAGTGCCTGCTGTTTGCCATCTTTCTTTGGGGCTGCTTAGTAAACCAATGCCCAGTAAAGAGAGGGTACAACATAAAATGTATGGAAACCTACATTTAGCTAATTAAGCAATTGGTGAGAGCCATTATGCAGGATTCTAGAGTAATTGCACTGCTATTTAGATATCATGCTAGCAGCCTACTTTAGGAGACTATACAGCTCAGCTTATGGACTGAAACACTATTTTGACACTGCTGCCTCTTAGTGCTTATAAAGTATTTATACCTATGTTTGTGCTGAATCAGTTTAATTAGCAATGAAAAGCTACTGTAAGTTAAGTGTTCAGAAAGTACCAGATGTTCTCAGCCATACACATCCAAATAAACTTAATGGTTTGTATTGACATTTTCTGATAGCACACTGTGGGCCAAATTCAGCCCTGGTGGAAGTGGGTGCAACTTCATTGACTGAAGTTCATCCCTTTCTTCTTATACTTATATGAGCTGCTGCCAAAGTGGATTTAATTGGGCTGTAATATTTATACATTGGGTCAGCAACTTTCTCTTTGCTCTCCAATTACTCTTAATTTTTTTAAAACTTTGAAATGAGAAACCTCTAGATTTAGTGCTTGCAGAATGAACTGAGACAGGAAAATGCTAAAAGACAAAAAATGCCATCTCACCTGTGGGCCAACACTTTTCACAAAGTGATCACTCTATATCTGACCTATCAATCCTCATCCTCAAAGGATACCTGCACAAGACTTTCAAAAGACAAGCCTGAGAGCATAAACTCATAACTATGCTAGAGACTAAAAATCATGGACTGAATAGAGACACTGGATTTATGGCTTACAACAAGCTATAATCCACTGGTAACCCTCCCAGCTGCTTTTCTCCCCCTCCCTTCCTTTCCTCCCTATAGTTGGAGGTGCAGCATGTGCTCTGCCTTTCCCCCAGTACCAGCCTTCCTATGCTGAAGAAGGCTAGGGTGATGGTAATGCCCCCATCACATCCAATCATATCCCTCTTGGACATGTCTAATGATGCTGGTGAAATTATGACTACTCCACACTTTAGACTCAGTGAAGGAATTTTTTAAAAATCAGTTAGGTGCCTAACTCTCATTGAAAGTCAATGGATCCTGGTCTGGGATACACATCCCCTTTGTGCCTTTCAAAATCTTCCCCAGAGTGGAGAGAGAGAGAAAAAAAAAGATTCTTAATGGCCCGTGCACAAGTACCCTCCTAAACCCTTGCCCCGAAGCAAACAAAATTACAGAACAGTCAGTTTAATGTCAGTACCTGGAAAGATAATAGACCAAATAATTAAGCAATCAATTTGCACACACCTAAAAAATAATGTGATATGTAACAGAATGGATTTGTCAAGAATAAATCATGTCAAACCAGCTTAATAGATTTCTTTGGCAGGGTAACAGACCTTGTGGATTAAGGGGAAGTGGTAGTTGTGGTATAGGTTGATTTTAGTAAGGCTTTTGATAGTGTCCTACATAACCTTCTCATAAACAACTAGGGAAATACAAACTAGATGGAGTTACTATGACTGGAACTGCATAACTGGTTGGAAAACCATTCCCAGAGAGAGTTATCGGTGGTTCACAGGCAAGCTGGAAGGATGTATCAAATGGGATCTCTCAGCGATCAGTTCTGGGTCTGGTTCTCTTTGACGTCTTTATCAATGATTTAGATAATGGCAGAGAAAGAGAGAGAGAACACTTATAAAGTTTGTGGATTATAACAAGCTGGGAGGGGTTGGAGGTTTGGTGATTTGGAGGATAGGATTAAAATTCAAAATGATCTGGACAAATGGAAGAAATGGTCTGAAGTAAATAAGATGAAATTCAGTATGGACAAATACAAAGTACTCCACTTAGGAAGGAATAATCAACTGCACTCATAGAAAATGGGAAATGACTGTCTAAGATGGAGTATTGGAGAAAGAGATGTGGGGATCATAGTGGATCACAAGCAAAATATGAGTCAAGAGTATAACACTGTTGTCAAAAAAGCAAACAACATTCTTGGATGTATTAGCAGGAGTGTTGTAAGTAAGACACAAAAAGTAATTCTTCACTCTATTCTGCACTGATTAAGCCTTAACTGGAGTATTTTGACCAGTTCTGAGTGCCACATTTCAGGAAAGATGTGGATAAGCTGGAGAAAGTCCAGTGAAGTGCAAAAAATTGATTAAAGGTCTAGAAAACATGACCTATGAGGGAAGATTGAAAAAAATGAGGTTTTTATTGTTTGCAGAAGAGAAGACACAGAGGAGACATGCTACTGGTTTACAAGTACATAAAAAGTTGCTAGAAGGAAGAGGGAGAAAAACTGTTCTTTTTAAGCTGTGAGGATAGGACAAGAAGCAATGGGCTTAAATTGCAGCAAGGATGACTACACTGGGACATTAGGAAAAACTTCCTGTCAGGATAGTTAAGCACTGGAATAAACTGTCTATGGAGGTTGTGGAATTTTCATTACTGATGATTTTTAAGAGTAGATTAGACAAACAAATACTGTAGATTATACTTAGGTCTAGCTTTTCACAGAATTGTAGGACTGGAAAGGACCTCAAGAGGCCTTCTAGTCCAATCCTCTGCACTCAAGGCAGGACTAAGAGGACAAGTGTGGAAATATTGCAGTGTGCTATGTATACAGGTAGTGTACTTGGGACACATTGCCAATTTAGCTTTAAGTTAGCAAACAATCCATGTATATTGAAAAAATCACCACTATTATTTTAGATATTATTGCCAGCACAAGTGTTTGAATGCACATCCCAGTATGACCATCTCCTCTATTCAGCTGATTTGGGCCATTTGCTTTGTGCTCAGAATTTGTTTCCACTATTTCATTTGCTCAGTGAAGCATATTACAGGAGACAAAATTCTATTTGCCTTATCAAGTGGTTCTGCTCATGAATAATAGTTGTAGATAATAAATGTCAGAAAGCTTCAAGAATCGACAGTGTGATTATATGAAACATGGGGAAATATAAATGCCATGCTGTCTGCAGTGGCACATGACCTTGGGGTACACTGTCGAAAGCAGGGCAGACACCACAAACTGTGGTATGTTATATAATTAGATTTCACCAACTCAGTGTCAGATATGCACTCCCAAAGTACTACAATAGTCTTATAATGGAATCAGAAGACAGTCCCCTGGGACACTCCAGTCTATCTTGCTATTCAGGCAATCTGGGCTACATGATAAATGGTCACTTATACCAAAAATTACAAAATAGTCAGAGTATATGCAGTCCCAAGAGACCAAACACTCACCCAGGTCAACGTGCATCCTAGATCTCACACCAAAGACAACTCTGGCAGCCAATCCTGTAGTAAATTAACCAAAGGCTTATTAGCTAAGAAAAAGGAAGGAGAGTCAATGAGATGTTAAAGCAGGTAGTAATATATGTACAGGTGAGTCATAATTCATAATTTCAAATGTTTGCAGAGATGTAGTAAACTGCCAGTTTCCCAAAAGTCTTCTGGGGATATGCAGAATAGCTCTGGGGATCTCTGTCTTTTTGTTCAGTTATTCTGCTCTGTTGAAATCAAAACAGTTCAGAGCTGAAGAATTTTTCCTTGTGTCCATATTTATAACTTGTTCTCACAGAAACCCAAGTTGATATCAACAGTGCCCACGCAGGTCCCTTCTTCATGGAGGGAAAGGGAGTAATGCACTTAAAAGAGTCTTTAAACTTGGATCTGCCACTCAATGACCACTTGCTTTCCATGCGTAGGAATTAACACTCTCCTGTTAAAGTTCTTCATATGCATTATACAATACTTTTTTCTCATTTGATGGTTTACAGGGGTATATACAATACAAATATTTGCTGTTGCATTATAACTGGATACGGATAAGTGAAAACAATACATGCAATATCCCATCAGTGTTTCATGAATTTTTAACACTAAATACATTCTTATACATTTTCCAGCTATGCATTTGTAAACGTTGATCAAAGTTTGGGGCCTTGGAAAGAGCCGGCATCTGATCTGCTAACATCACAGTAATAATTGGCATTCTATTTAGTTTTATTTCTATTATTATGGTAATCCATTTTACAATGTTCACAGTGAGCAAACATTTCCCAAGCATTTCTAAAACTAAAGCTGTACCTCATGCACACATCCAGGGTTATATGTCAACATGTTTAGCTGGCATGAAAAAAACAACAACTCTTCCTTAAATCCCAACATGAATTTGGTGCTCTTGAATCGTTGAACATATGGATGTATGCCCTTTCTTGCATTTCTATAATTGCAGTAATTGAAGGCCAGCTTGCAAAACAATAGAATGTCAGATATGCAGAGCCAACTATCCCCCTGTAAAACTGTTTCATTGAATTGACACAGTGAGAAAATGTCCTAAAAACAGGTTTGAAAGTTAAAAAACACCATAATCTATTAACTGTGGTGCAACATGCTATAAACCCCACCTGTTCCATATTTTGATACTTTATCGAATGTTGAAGCCTGTGTCATGTATTGGTAGGTTTGAAGGTTGGAAAGGAATGAAGACAGTCCCTGCCCAAAAGAGCTTACAATCTTACTATATGAGAAGAGACAACAGGTGAAAAAGTCAAACAAATGGGATGGAAATGAGGAGGACCAGGTGACAATGAAGTGGTTAGTACAATAAGCAGCTGTTGTTTCAGAAGCATCATGACAAAGGTTACGTTTAAAAAGAAATTTGAAGGCGGAAAATGTAGTGGCTCTGCTATTTTCACAGGGAGTTTATCCCATGCATAAGGAAGGAATGGGCGAAAGCAAAATGGTACATGAAATAAACTTGGACTAACAGCTGATATCACTGGCAGAACAGAGATGGAAGCCTATGACTCAACTGCAGGAGTTGTTACATAGGACACAACAAAGGCCCATAAAAGTAAAGTTGGTGTTTGATGTAGGAGCTGGTGGAGCGTGATGAGATAATAAGAGTGTTGAGCCAAGAAGATGATTATAGTGGTTGAATTTTGAACAGATTAGAAGTGGAGAAAATGGCATCTATCAAGGGCAGAGAGGAGATTGCAGATAGTAGTCAATGTACAAGATGATGAAGAGCTGGATTAGAAATTTAGATGTGTGGACTAAGAGGAAGTGTCAGACCTTAGACATATTACGTGGGAAGAAGCAGTTAGATTTAGACATAGTGTCACTTTGTGGGACTTGAGAGAGCCAGGTGAAAGATGATACCTATATTACAGGCTGCAGTGACTGGTACAATAATGGTGCCCTTTACATTCACCAAATCACTAAGAAAGCTCAAATTAAAGCAAGCTACTCCTGCTCTCCTCTCCTTTGAATTCTCTAATATAACCTTTTTATACTAGTGTTTTAAACAGTTTTTTTAAGAATATTTTCTGATTTGAAAAGCAGAATCTAAAATTCTAAGGCCTATCCCTTGTGCAATAAATTCAGAATGACAAAATGCTAGAATGAGAGTAAGGTAGAAAACTATGTTCCTTGCCAGTAAATGCTTTTCTTTCTCACATCAGTTATTGTGAAGTGGGCAAATCAGGGTGCTTATGTATTGTATGTGTGCTATAAGTGACACACCAATTATATGGTAAATGAGTGGTTTAAAAATATATGAAATCATGATCATGATAGATCTGACAGCCTATTGTAGTAATGCTGAGAATTTAAGACAATCATCCAGTTTGTACAATTTATGTAAAACAACAAGCTGTAGATGGTCTTTATAATTAGAATAATCTGAAAGAGGGTAGTTGTGCAGAAAACTGTTAGGATATTTAGAATTTATATTTGCTGTGGTAATCCAGGCATTATAGCAGATTGCCAGTATCATTTGAGAACAGTTAATGAAGCAGGCCCAATTTCTCTTTCTTTTTGACATACAGAAGCAAGGGAAGTGTCAAAGAAACATGCATATTGCTGTGTTGTTCACAAACTCTCTTTCTAATGATATTGCAGTAGGAAATCTCATTTGCAGTATATATCTTAGCAGCTATTCCCAGGGCTAGCACACAGACAGTGACAGGAGGGATAGTTTGAGAAAGAATAAAAGCTAAATCACAAATATGCTTAATTTTTTTTTTTTACTTGGAGAGGAAAGGGCCTTAGGTATTTACTCACAATCATTTTTACTCATTTTACTCACAATCATTTCCCTCTATCTCTTTGGAACCATATTTGAACTTTTGGGATTCCCACAGATGTACTTGTTTTCATTAGTTTTTTCTTAAGGCCCCTGCCCTGAGCAAGTAAGTAAGTAAGGGAAAACCCACCTAGGAGGAGCCTCAGGAGGCTTTGAAACTCAGTTACAACTCTGTTTTTCGAGTGCTCCCCTCTTTCTTCTAGGGTAGGTAACTTACTGCAGCTCTGGCAAAGGAGAGTTTATTCCCTCAAGTAGGCCAGATGCTTTGTTTACAGGGGCTGCTCACTCACTCACTGAGGACAGTATCTGGAAACGAGTTGTGATTCAAAATCCGAGGAGAGCAAGCATGGAGGTAAGGCCTTCCTCTCCTGTATGGCTGAGTAAGATAAGGGCACAATCAACCCTTTAATGATTTTGTGAGTGGTATCTCATTGGTGCCAGCAGTGGGCAGAGCTTAGGATGTGTATGAAGTCTGGGAGAATATTGCCACTTATTTTTTCCACTGTGCCCTCTTTTACCTCTCTCCATGTACCTACAAATGAATTGCCCCAATTTATCTGCGGGCTGCCCTCGTTTTATCTAGGAAAATTAACATTTACAAATTATATCGTTTTCCTGAACAAGTAACTATTTTCCGTCAAAAAGCTATTCCACTTGTATACCATAACTCTGTACTTCCGCTAATAATTCCTGATGAGGACTGTTCAGAAAATAGCTAAGTACTATAGATAACATCCATTGCATTTCCGTTGTCTACCGTGATAGTTATCCCGGAATAACTTCAGTAGGCTAGTTGGTACAGGACTTCATCTTCATAAATCCAAATCCTGCTTCCTAACATATTCAGTCACCAGATCTCACAAAACTGACTAAAATTATTTTCTTCATCACTGACGTTTGCCATTTGCCCCCTGTAGTTATTATTTATTTTTAATAATGGCCTTGGGCTAGATCCTCCACTGCTGTAAATCAGCTCAGATTCACTGAAGTCACTGGAGTGATACTAATTATCACCGGCTGAGCATTTGGCCCCTCTTGTTTTATTTTTTACTTCTCAGGTATCTAAACCATCAAAAATATGGATACAAAATATTCATTGGATCAGTAATTTCAGTACTTATGTCCTCTAACATCTGTTAATGACATTATCACAACTTACTACTTTAATTCTCTTAAAATTACATGGTTGTGTGAATGCAAAGATTTCTAGGCTCCTGGTCAGAACCCTGAAGAAGTGCATAGACACTCCTCCTTCCACTTCCTCTCGTGCCTTGCAGGTGCGATGTATCTGAAGTAGCATATATTTCTGGAAACCAAATGAGATCAAAGGTGAGATGCTGTATTACTCTATAGCAGCTATACAGAAAATGCTGTCACAAGCTTAGTCACCTTTTCAAGTTTTAGCATAGGTCCAGGCCACCACTGTTCTATGTTTTGGCTCATTAAGGATAGTAGTCTCTAGAGGTGATTAATTTTTGATACATCGTGTGATGCAGAACTATAAAGAAACTATTCGTGGCTCATACCCCCTGAGAATGAGGGTTGCTTATGGCTTTCTCTGTGTCAGCCTGTGGGAGAGGCCTGGGAGGGGAGAGAGAAAGGGAGTACTAGTGACAGCTGCTGGGACTGTCCAGGCTGAGGTCATTATAGATCTTGGAAGAGCCTAGGAGGAGGTTTTAGCAGTTCAGCCAAAGGGCTGGGAACAATATCGTAAGGAATGGGTAATGTTTGGATTGGAAAGTATGTGGAACTGCTTATGGATCTTTACCAGTGGGCTGTGGGAAAAGCCCAAATAGAAAAGCATGTTTGGGCCCCAGGACTGAAGGGAAGGAGCCTTGCATGGAGAGGAAAATGCTTGTTATCCCTGAGAGGAGCAGGAGATGGATTTTTTTGGCTGGAAATGGGTCTTTTTCCTAGGCTGGGGCTTCCCTAGAAAGTAGGTGGAAGCCCTGTATTTCCTTGAAGCAAAAGGGAAGGACTTAGCCCAGGGACGGGCAAGAAGTTGTGTTAACCTGGTAATCAAAAAGGACTTATCCTATGAAAATGAGGGAGTTTGGTTTGGATGGACTCTTTGGCTTGCCCCAAAAAGAAGGTTCTCTTGTTTTGGACAGAGGACTAAATCACCTGAGCATTCGGCCAAATGGAAGGAGCCTGTGGACCATGAGGGAGCTATAAAGCATGCCTGCAACCTGATGCTAGTTTGAGGTAAGCTGAGTTTATTACAACAGCTCTCTGTAGGTACTCACAGGAAAATTGGTTGGATGGTACTAGTAACTAACTTCAAGGAATGGCTTCTCTGTAAACACGACCCTTCTTAAAAACCTACTCAACTTCAGACTTTTTCAGAACAAAACTCAGTATTTAAACACTCTAAAATATTTTTAAGTCTTATTTTCTTTTTATTAGCAGTTTGTTTTTCTCATCAGTCATTCACACAGCTCCCTGTGCTTTCCATTCAAACTCAGCCCTAATAACTATCAAAGTCTCTACTGAATCAAGTGTTGTCTTCAGCTAATATGTCATTCATCACATACAACAATCATTCATCAGGTGCATTGAGGAGGGGAAAGCCAATGCAGATTAGGTCACAGGACTGATATTTTCTGAAGGGAGTCATTTAAAAAGAGAAGTCTGAAAAATCTCAATCCATCTTTCATGAACTGATCCTTTTTCTGCTCCTGCTTCCCATATGGTCTTGCAGCTTTTTGTTAGTTAAACAATTGCATTAAGCAAACAGACTGGTTCCATCAGCATTGCTCAAACCTCTGTAAATTCATCTTTATGGTGATAGAGGACTGGGAGGACAGCCCGTAACTCATGTTTCTTGGCAAAAGAAAAGCTGCTTGGGTTTAACAATAAGCTTGACCGAAACCAGATATGGCCCAGCAACTGGATCTGTGAAATGCAGTCTCTGAGCTAGGTATTTGAAAGACAACTAGGAATCATTGTGAAAGGGCTTGGTAGCCTCAGAAGTCCATCTTCTAGAGAAAGTACTTAGTCTCCCACACTTATATTGTGTAACTGATTTGGAAAGTGGGGGTTGCTGCCTTGGATTAGGGTAGGCATGTCTGGACATGCAAATTGATCCAGAATCAGGAGCTTGGTAGGCAGGTCCTATATTTGGACTATGTCAGGTAGATTTAGGAGGAGAAACAAAAGAGCCAGGCAGGAGATGAGTTAGCAGTGGCCTTGTTTGTTTTTTTGTGTTGTGTGTGTTTTCCCTCTTTAGTGTCTTGTTAGTATAGATCACACAGCATGTTTAGTGCAGAAACACGAACAAAGCCAGTTAAAACAAAGCCAGTTAGAACTTTGACCTATCACACCTTATACTTTGGAAGCTCTGGGGAACTCTTGGGTTTTTTGATGAACCCACCAGCATCACTTTCCTTTATGATTTATATCATTCTAGGAAATACGCTTTTTAAAGGTGGTGATTTTGTGTTGCCAGCACAGGTGATAAAATTGTGAGTCTTGCAGTATTCAATGTTTTGCTTAAAGTCCGAGTTGCTGCAATCGAGAGAGTGCTTGAGAATCTCACTTTTTTACAAATAAAAACTAAGTTTCTAGCCCTCGTACCCACAGAGGATAGCTATAAAACATAAAGTACGTGCATCTTAAAGGCCTTGAATCTGGAAGGTAAATAAAAAAAACCCCACACAATTCAAAAATGTTTCATGATTTTTAAACAAATAATCTGAGATTTTTGGGGAGGGGGGCATGATTCATGATTCTGGAGTGCTTGGAGTTGGCAGTACTGGATACTAGTCAAATCATGACATAACTGTCTACTGGACTCCAGTGCCTCTGCACTAGAGAATGCAGTGTTAATTCTGGGCAATGGTGTGGGACACGGCAGGTGCTTCATTGAGGAATGACTCTACTCTGAGAAACTGCAGTTAAAATATTTCTACTAAGCCAATCTCAACAGGTCTTCTGATACTATGGAGGTGGGTGTGGTATAAGAGATTGGGGAGATAGATGGGTCTGCTTTCCATTCAGAATCCATATTGGCCAGCTTGAATGCCAAATGTGAGAACTTTCTTCCACTTCCCCTTTGGGACTATACAGAGAAGGAAACCTTTGAGAAGTTTCTTCCAAACTCTTAAACCAGCCTGGAGGGTTTTAATCCACTTACGTGAGGCCAGATACAGTTTCTTCTGTATCCCTTAACAGTTGTATAGATGATCTTAAGGGATACTCCAGATGCAGATAACCTTCTTTGCCAGGGTCTTGCACTTCCTTGTCAGCTCTTTCTACCCTTGCTGATCTTTCTAAGCTATCAGCCCTGGGACTGCTCTTAAAAAGCATTCCCCAACACTAAAAGGATACTACTAAAAAGTTAATACAGCCACCATTTGTACTACTACTGTAGCAGATTTATCACTGGGTGCTGGAAGCGGGGAGGGGTGCATAGCCTCTGACTCTGTCTTCAGGACCCATACACGGGGATGGTGTCACAAAAGGAACAAATTTTCTGTTCCACGTAGGTCCGGGGTGGTCTGGTACAGAGGGTATCAGCTGTTGAGAGAGAATGGTTTGGCCTACAATTTATTTATGGTCTGTTATCATTACAAAGCCAGTACAGAGATCTGTGTCAATTGTGTGACTCATACATCAGCACAGAACGTCTAGCTAACATCCATTTGTATCAAATTAGTCCTCATCAACACCTGTATTGCGCAGGTTTCCATTGGGTTACTCTTGTGCAGTTGAGGGCTAATTTTCATGCAGCTGAAAGCAAGTTAGCCATTCTGTGCTGATGCATTTCTATTGATGATGCATAAGCCAGAAAGAACGTAAGGTGACCCTCAGATCCAAGGCTAAGTTTGCTGGGCTGGCAGTTAGTAAAATCATCTGCTTCCTGTAATTTGGAAATTGATGAAGAAACAAACATGGAACCCTCCAAAGTTATTTTTACAGTCAGTTTTCTGAGCAGAACATTGTGTATGTTCCTAAAAAGTCAATGCATGTTTTAAAATGACAGTTACAGAAGAACTATAGACTGAAATGGTAGAAGTTGCTTCACAAGGGGTATGTCTACACTAGGAACTGGAGGTGGACGTTCCAGCTTGAGGAGATGTACTTGCAGTAGCTCATCTGAGCCAGCAGGCTAAAATTCAGAGTATAGCTGCAGTGGTAAGAGCAGCTAGCGTCACCCCGAGTATGTGCTCCAAGATGTGAGGTACACACTCAAGGTGGCTGGTCCCTCATGCCAGGATTGAAGTATAGACATACCTAAAGATAATGTGGTCCAAGTGGATGGGCACTGGATTGGGCCTCAGGAGTCCTGTTTCATTTCTGGTGAAGTATCTTCATCTGTTTTATCCTCCTAGTCTCTGTCTTGTCTATTCAAATTGCAACCCCTCTGGGTGAGGGGCTTTCCCCTAGGGTTTGTTTAGTACTGCATCTAGAACAATGAGATCCAGAGTTTGGTTGTTGCATTTAGATACCATTGCATTTAGATACCGTGAAATATAATTAATAATTTACTATATAAATTATAGGTAAAACTGAGATCTGGAAAGGTATAAAATCTCATTATACTTTGTTCAGATCCCAGGACTCTGTTTTGTGGTGCAGTGAGTGAAGAATCAGGTTACGAGGCTAGATAGCTATGTAGTAAAAAGAACATCCCTTAAAAGTACATACGCCTCTGCCCATGCCTGAGGCTACACATGCAAAACACTCAAAAGTGTGCAAGTTAGAGATTTGCACAGAAAAGTTTTGTATGTTTGCAGCTATGATTTGTGCATGTGTTGGGCACCTGCATGTGCAGATACGTGAATGCCATTTTCCCTGACGCTCTTAGAAAATCTAGGCCCCTACATATAGCCATGAGCTGAACCTCAGTGAAATCAGAAAACTCTCTAGTTTCCAGTTTGTGTAAAACAGTCACATCTACTGGCAGCCAGTCTGTTGTAACTGAAGGAATTCTTTGCACAGCTACAGTGCAGTTCTATATGCTCATAATTCATGGACTGATCTGATTATGTTTTGCAAGAGTGATAGGCTGGGGATAATGCTTCTTCAAAAACAAATGCACTTCCTTTTATCTATATCTAGTGTCCTGTGTTTACTGCTGTTCTGCACTATTAGAATCTGTCGGGAAAGCTTGGGACTAAGGTAGAAAACACTTAAAGGATGGACCGAGAAAAAGTCTCAGCACATGAACTCAGTTAGTTGAGTATGGTCTCTTTGAGCCAATGATTGACTCACACTGATGACCTCAGTCAATGCCAAATAGTGGCAGGAAACCCAAGGTAAGATTGCTACCCACAAGCGATCTTCAGATTGAGACTGCACTTGAGAAAGCTTTTAAATGATCATCTGTTTTGACATCATTGTTTACAGTCCATAAAGTGCTCAAGTGATTAGCTGCCTTGTTTTGCCATATTTCTTAGCAGCATTATTTAAAAACCTCTTAAAGATCAATTGCTCTCCCCACTTTAGAGACCTCCAAGGACATAAATGGAAAACTGTCTTTAGAAGGATTTTAAATGGAGTAAGAGTCATGAGTGGACTAATCATGAGTACGTACCTTTAAATATGGAAATACTTGCCAACATTTCGTAATTAGATAAGGTGTTTACTTAAATTAAGGCATGGGCCTGGGATTTGACACAACTGGACTAATTTCCTGATTGACACAGATTTTACCTGAAGAAGAGCTTTGTGTAGCTTGGCAGCTTGTCTCTCACCAACATAAGTTGGTCCAGTAAAAGATATTACAGTACCTCACCCACTTGTCTCACAGATTTCCAGTGGGATTGTGGGCAAGTCACTTAATTTCTTTGTTCCTGAGATCTCTGTGTTCAAAATGATGATAATGTTACTTCCTTTATCATCTCTGTTCAGATAGTAAACTCTCTAGGGTGAAGATTCTCTGCTCTATACATACAGCACCAGTCTCAGATGCAGTCTTTAGGTGCTACCATTATGCAGTAATGGTCATTTTTGGACTATTATATTGATATTACAGTCATTATATAGATAAACCTCCAAGGGAACCTCCTTCACTCCCAGGTCTTAAATGCTTCTACAGTGTGATTCCAGGATCTCACTTTATCTTGGATTTCTCCTCATCCAGACAGAATTCCATCTCTGCCTGCTTCTCTGTCATTGTACTGGACATCTCGCTATCCGCTCAGTCTCCAACATATCTAAAACCTTTCACCCCATTCTCTGTTACTGCCAACAACACCACTATCCTTCCCACCACACAGCTATGCAACCTTACTTTAACTTTTTGAGTCTTCTCTCTCCTTTTACACTTACAGCTTCCATCACTAAATCCTGCCTGTTTCAGCTCCACAACATCACACACAAAAAAATCTTCCTGTTTCTCTCCACTCCCACTGCCAAAACCCTTGGTCATCTTGTACCTTGGCTGCTGCAGCCTTTAAATTGTCAGGCCTTGTAGAATGTCACTTCACCTTCGACTTCCAAGCCCTTCAATTCTGTTGCAAATTCATCTCCTTTATTTGACCCTGACCACTGATAACCCCTTCTACAATCTCCTTCCTGCTTGTCTTGCTAGTTTGTTTCAAATTCCTTGCCCTTTCACTAAAAAGTCCTCCATATATTAGCTCCCTCCCAGCTCTCTGCTCTCATGTTCTCTTATTCCCAACAAGCTCTTTTTTTAGTACAATTTGCTTTTCTGGAATAGCCCCTTTGGGTACATGAACCCAGGCAGAAGCAAAGAGCCTCCATGCTATAAGCAGCTGCACTTGATCATAAGTTACATAAGTGATCATAAGTTACACCAGAAGGCTGTAGCTTGGGCTCTAAAGCCTCCTCCCCTTCACTTCCCCTGCACGTGCTTCAGAACCCAAGATCCAGCCCCAGCTGCAACATCTGTGCAGCTATTTTTAGTATGGTAGCGCAAGCTCAATTCTGTCAACCGGGGCTCAGTGGCTTGATGCTGCTGGCTGTATAGAGACGCCCTTTGTGTCCAATCGGCCCTTGTGCCTCTTCCTTCCAGTCTCCTATGTCTCAAACTTCCTCTCAGGTCCTCTTTGTAATTCTATCATATTATTCTGCTTTACATCCCTCTTCACGCTCACTCCAAAATTAAACCAAACAATTAAAATTTCTTGAAACAACTTGATATTTTTGTAACCCACTCCCAGGCGCTCACCTGCTCTTACTGTCTTTGCCTTATCCTGCTACCTCTTCCCCATCTTCTGGTGGGATAGCTCTTGTTGTTCTTGACTTTTCTCAGACTGCAGGCAGTCTATGTTCATGAAAAACACATTTTGACTGTTTTGTGAAGCACCATACACCTGTGGAATTATATAAAAGATAAATATGCTAATGCAGTACTTACTTTTACCACTAAAATGTCATTTCCATACTGGTTTGTTAGCGGCAGAACCTTCTTTGTTTCTGTATTGCCTTGAAGGATTCTTTGGCAAAGAATTCAAACCAAAATTTCCAATTCTATCACATTGTTGCTTTATGACCTCAAGCAACTTATTTACTCTTCACGTATCTCATTTGCATCATACTTGTTCAAGTCATTAAATTTTTGTGCCTCAGTTTCCCCATACATAAAATGCAGATAATACTGACATCCTTTGTAAAGTGCTCTGAGATCTACGGGTCAAAAGTGCTATAAAAGACCTAGGCATTAACTTTAATATTAACACTGTTTCCATCCTATTTTAATTTTGTTTACAAATGTGAAAACAGTTATCCATGGTGGGTTGGAATGATGGGTTCCACAGGGAATGGACCAATGAGGAGTTGGGAGAACCAGTCAGTTAATATGGAGCGTTGTAAGGCAGAGGAGATTGAGGTTAAAAAGAAGAACCTACTATACACCCCCATGAAGGTGACCCTGAGGAAATCAACAACAGGTACTTTGCTTGCCAAACTAGTTTCAGAGCATCCAGAATAGAGTGCTGGAATTCACTGATTGCCCAAAGAGCTGCCTTTGATAATCACCCCTGATATGAGTTGCTCAGAGTCACAAAGTGGTCTGTTACAAAAATAAACCCAAATCTCCTGTGTCTGATCAACAAGACCATACTCCTGTAAGACATATGGACATGTATTAGTGTGGCCTTGTGACTCCAAGAATCCCTCAATGTCAGCCAGCGAAAGGATCACTGTTCTGTAGCAGTAACTCTTGACAGGCCTGACAAACTCACTACACCCAACACATACCATGCTGCAAGCTCAAAGCTCAAGGTAAATGCAAAAGAAAGAGAATCGTACGAATAGAAGGGACCTCAAGAGGTCCATTCCCTGCACTCAAGGCAGGACTAAGTATTATCAAGGCCATACCCTGACTGGTGTTTGTCTAACTTGCTCTTAAAAATCTCCAAGGATAGAGATTTCATCAACTCCCTAAGCAACTTATTCCACTGCTTAACCACACTGGCAGTTAGGAAGTTTGTCCTAATGTCCAACCTAAATCGCCCTTGCTGCAATTTAAGCCCATTGCTTCTTGTCCTATCCTCAGAGATTAAGGAGTCTCCTTCTAACAACCTTTTATGTTCTTGAAAACTGTTATCATGTTTCCTCTGTCTTTTCTTCTCCAGACTAAACCAACCCATTTTTTTCAGTCTTTCCTTATAGGTCATGTTTTCTAGACACAGGGCTGGCTCCAAGCACCAGCCAAGGAAGTATGTGCTTGGGGCGGCACATTTTAAGGGGCAGCACTCTTGGGGTGGCACCCTTTTCTTTCTGGCTTCAGTGGTGCTCCACCACGTTTTTTTTTTTTTTTGGTTGGGGCATCAAAAAAGTTAGAGCCAGACCTGTCTAGACAATCATTCTTGTTGCTCTTCTCTGAACTTTCTCCAGTTTGTCCACATCTTTCCTGAAGTGTGGTGTCCAGAACTGGACACAATACTTTAGTTGAGGCCTAATTGGTGCTGAGTAGAGCAGAAGAATTACTTCTCGTGTCTTGCTGACAACACGCCTGCTAATACATCCCAGAATGTTTGCTTTTTTTGCAACATTGTTGACTCCTATTTAGCTTGTGATCCACAATGACCCCCAGAAGCTTCTCTGCAGTACTCCCTTCTAGTCATATATACTTCCTGTGCCATCACAAGGACTGCTGATGCCCTTACTTCTGGATTAATCCCAAGAAAGAGGAGACCCTGACCATCACAGGCCATGTTTGACGAGCCAATTGTGTGAGGAAGCCTGATCTAAGGCATAAAGTACTGGCCAAGAGACATGACCTGGCTATTAAACTGCAGTTCCTGACTCTGATGCTCTTAAGACCAAGCAAGCTGAAGAACAGATCCTTTTCTTTAACTTTTCCCTTTGGGGTTTTCTTACTTTTATGCAGTTACAGGGATGCTCTCCTCTAATAGTACTGATCTTTTTTTCTAACCTCTGTTAAGGGGCCAGGGTGTGTGTAGGAGCATGTGCATGTGAAACTGTTTAAAAGGGCAACAGTAATTGAAACCAACCCATATTCTAAGCAGGTCCTACCTCCAAATCATAGATTATCACCACAGGTTCTCAAAGGTGTCAGCATTACAATATCCTGCCCATGAGAGGAATTCTGAGTTGCTTATCACCATGGTATTGAAACTAGTACGGTTAGGTAAGAGGAGCAAACATAGTACGTTTTTCAACCAACAGTGCTTTGAAAGAGCGTAATAATATTTCAAGGGCCGAGAAGAAACTTTACCTCCTTTAGTGTCTGGGTTTAGTATGTGTAAAGTTCATGCCTTACATTAACCTAATGTGTTGACTGGATGATTTGGTCAATTCTTGATTCCACTTTGTGCTCAGGATTTATTGAACCTCAATGTCAGCCTTCATTCTGTCGTTACATTGTGCCATTCTCAGTTGATTTAGGCAAATTGTATTAATTTAGCCAGTGATGTGTATGTGTGTTCTCTTAATAAAATCCATAAAAATTACATGAATTGGCTTCTTTCAAAACAGCAACCAGGCTAACCAACCTAAAAATGCATAGAGGAGCCACTGGACCCTGTCCCTGAATTAATATCCTATTAAGCCTCCCTCTCTCATTAACATTTTATGAGCTAAAGCAGTTTATTTTTGAAAATCCTGTTACAAGTAGTAAATCTGTAAAATCATGAACTTTGGGAAATTTCTAAAGTGGGATGGTATGTGTGTGTGTGTGTGTGTGTTTTCTCAACACATTTTAAACTTCCAGAACTGATGTCTGATTAGTGTACTTTTTCTTTCTGTCCTCTGATTAATCATAACGATAATCCTGGGCCTGTGGTTTTATCCAGCAATCACGGGGAGCCTTATCCTTCATTCATAATAATAGTAGCATTTGTCAATTTAATCTCACCACTGTTTGTTTATACAAGAGATTATTGTTGCAAACAGAAGGATAGCAATTTATTCTATGTCCCTTTGAATATTCTACCGATTGACTAGAACTCAAAAGGGTATAAAAAAGATCTGATTTTACTGGCTTCTTATTGAGCAAATAGATTTACTTTTAAATTTTGTTCAAGTGTCTGCTATCACTTCATTTGTTCATGGTTTGGGTTGGTAGCAACTATTACAAATTTATGTCTACATTAGATAGCCAGCATGTTGCCACAGCAGTGAGCTAGTGAATGTCCTTGAGGCCTCTGGCAAACGAAAGAGGGGGACACTCAGATATGACATGCTCCATCATTTGTGCCAGGTAATCACAGCCACATACAGGTGTTTGCCTCATTTTCCATTTACACAGGGTTTGTCCACACCTCCCATGAGATGCCCTGATGTGATTCAATGTGCACCAGTTTTTCGGACATAAATCAAAACCTGGTGGTTCCTTGGCAGGGTCAATGATGAGCTATTTGTTTTGCGTGGTTGAAATGCTTCACATGGCTCTCCATTGAGTCTCAGTGTCCAGTTAAGTGTAAGGGTCTTGATGGAGGTCATAGAAGGTTGAGGGATTTTAATCTTGTCATTGGTAGGTTGCGTAGGTCATTGTGCAATGGGATCCTCGTGTTTGCATTGATGTGGTTGAGAAAGCGAGATATCTGGGCAGCTATTCTAATCTGTGGAGGCTGGATGTGCGATAGGACTGGGAGCCAGGCAACTAGGGTTGATTTGAGCATCCCTGACGCTATGCCCATAGTGTTATTGAGTTGAGTATCAAGGAGTTTAGTGTGACTGCTGTGAGACCACACTGGTGTACGGTATTCAGCCGCAGAATGTACTGAGGCAGCGGTTGCAGTTCATAGGGTCTAGGGATTGGAGCCCTATGATGTTCCAGCCAGTTTCCTGATAAACATTCATTTATTTCTGTGTGTCAAAGAATGAAAAATGGGCCAAACTCCATCTGCAGGAGGCACATGCTGTCTGTTAAGTCATTGGGGGGGTGCTAATTTGCAAGTTCCAAGATATAATTTACTTTGCATTTATAAATATTGTGAGACAGGTCTGAAGAAAGAAAATGCTAGATGTAGAAAAATGAGGCAGAAGGTTAAGATAAAGATATTGAAAAGACCTTAGAAGTGTAGGCCCGTTTATCCCTGTCAATTCAATCTGGGATGAATTTGGCCCCTCCATTTTCGCAGGCTTGACTAGATTCCTGAACGTCTTGATGCTCAGCCACGATTGCTGTTGTGTTTTTTTTTAATTAGGAGCAATACTTCTCTATCTAAAGTGGAGAAGTGAGCTAAGATCTAATGATGGGAGGGCCACATTCAGAAAACTTTCTTTGACTGTGAGGATTAGCAATTTTACTGCTCTTAAAATATCCACAAACTGGAGGAACCATTAGATATGCTATCATTCATGTACCACCAAGTTCCAGCTAGACCTATCCACTGGCACGATGAGAATATTGGTGGAAAATGTTAGTTGTCTCTCTAAATATGTCCCTTTTACATGATACCTTCAGTATATGTGTTTTCTGTATATTAAGAATCCTACATTGATGCCCGTTGACTGGTGCTTATGCTGTGCTAGATGGCACAGCCATCACTGCTGCTCCTGTGCCCAGGAAATCATTGGGACTGCCTGTCCGTATGTCCATGGGAACACACCTTCATGTTAAGCAGGAGAGTGAGGCAAACAGAAGTAGAGCCACTTGCCACATCTGCCCCCAGAGCATTATCTTTCCCTGAGGCAAAATCCCTTCTCAAGTTCCCAATGGGGTGGTGCCTTTCAGAATTCCCCTACCCCCAGCTTAGTCCTGTGCCTTTAAGTCACAATCCATCCCACAGGATACATGCTGAAGTTTGTGTGTGTGAGTGTATATGGTGGGAAGAGGGGAAGTAGAGGGATAGAAGGAGGGGATAGTTGAATTCTAATGTTATGTGGATGTTTTTATTCTTTGACAGACTAGCGCTTGTGAGTCTGGTTCAGGACTAGCTTTTGTATTTTACTAGGGTAGCTGGGTCTTGTAAACCTTTTGATGGAATTTGTAAATGCAGTAAAATGGGCAGAAGAATCTCTCTTTGCCCATGGTGGGAAGTTTGATATGCCCCCGAAATCCCATGTAGTTTCCATCAGCAAAAGCCCTGTTACCAAGAGCTTTGTACACTGAACTGAGGTGGTCCTTACACTATATATTCTTTATCTTCATTCCAACCTCGTCTATTTCTGGGTGTTCTCTTATCACAATGTTTGGTTTAGATTTACTGCTGGCCATATGACTGTTAATCTGAGTTTCCTGTGTTTTCATACTGTTGTCCTTTTCCTAACCCTTTTCCTTGAATGAATTTGCAGGTTGCCTCTGACTGATTCCACCTCAATGCCTTCAAAATCCCCAATTTTTATATTATGACTAAAAATAAAAGTCTTAACAAAGAGATAGAGATTGGATTAAAATTCACACTTCAATTGCACTCTTTTTAAAATCAGTATTGCATATGACTATTCTGTTTGTTTTGAGAATTCTGCAGATTAAATGTAATGCATAAACCCATGAATAGGTTAAATCGGTCCTGTGTGAGCTGCATGAAATAAAAATGATTTTCTATTTTAGAACTAGGCTGCCTGGCTGGGATTACCACCTACCCTATTATAATCTCCACAGCGATAAACACTTTTTTGATCACTAGAAAGAAAGAAACTATGTTCATGGAGCTCATCAGAATCTCAATGCATGATTTCTATTTAACCCTCAACCAAGCTATTAACAGTGGAGAATCACTGTTATTGTATGTATCGTAGTCTAAGTGTTCATGACTTTCTCTAGAATGTGGACAGGATAAGACTTCTGCCGCAAAGATCTTAAAATCTTATGAGCAGCTTCTCTGCTCTGCTTCCTTTGTGTTGCTCAAGCAGTGAAAAAGGGAGCAGAGAAGAGTTGCATCCTCCTAGCTGGGAATACCTACTCCTGTTGTCCTACTGTGTAATATATGTAAAGAGTTATGCCCAGATGAACTAACCTACAATGGATCAATAAAAACAGTTGTAATAAATATATGCAGAATGCTATGGCTACAGTTTTCAATACTGCCTGCCTTTGGAATCCAAAGCTTTAATTTCAGTGAATAAGACTACATCTCATTTTTTTTCTCATTTGAGATATACTCTTACGTATAAGCAAAATCCATGTTTCCCATGTGCAGTACCAGTATATCAAATTTTCTTTTCTTTAAATCACTTTTCTTGAATAGGTTTACATGGAAATTTGATTTGTGATAGAAATTAATTTTTATGGGCAACCTGACAAGGTGTACAGGTTTTTGTGTATTTCCCTACAAGGGGTTTCCCCATGATTATACACCAAGAATTGCCAAACTAGACAGCAGACTGGATTTTTTAATTTATTTTGGCGGTGTGGGGAGGAGGGGTTTAACTCCCATTCAGAGTTCAAAGTTAGCTCTGGGAGGCCCTCCCTGTTGAGAGCTAATTAGGGTCACTGGGTTTATTTTGTCTCTCTGTACCTCATTTAAGAGGACTTAAAATGTTACTTTACTGCCTGTCTCATGGGAATTTTAGGAATTGCAACACCTCTGACAGTTAGTTCATAAATCTTTTTGTGTGTCAGTTTCCCCATCTTGAAGATAATATTTACCCTCACAGGAATGTGGTGAAGAGTTATTCAGTAGCTGGTCATGATATGCAGGTAGATACTCAGATGGACGGTGCTAAAGTTTTTGAAATTAAAATGACAAAGGAGGGAGATGCCAATTCTTAACCAAAAATCTCTGAGTCTTTTCCTTTTTTACTGTTTTGGCAGCAGGTGTTACTTCATCTCTTAAAGTTGTAAAATTTAATTAAAAATTGCCTGGAATTCATGCTGCCGAAGGCTAAACTATAAATAATTCTTCTCTGATTAGCTCTTTATAGTTTAACTTGTGAAGTATAAGGTCTGTGGTGGCTACATCAAGATTACACATCGCAAAAATTCCTCTAAAAGGGAAAATGGGTGCATTTTTAAAGATGTATTTTGTAAATCATAATGCTGGATGAATCATGAAAAGAAAGTAAAGTCTTTCTTAATATGAACTTGAGAGCAGTTACTACATAATTACAAATACTGATTAGTCTAGTAAACTATATTTTGTGTGCCAATTAATGTAAAATTTAAATAAAAAAGGCACTGGGGACAAACTATGAAAAATTAAACTTTGCTAATTATGTTCCCCTATTTGCATGAGTTATCTACTCTTTCTAACCTCAGAACTGAGGCTGGTTGAAAATGGTCAGTCTAAACATCTTACAATACAAAATTGGCTTTTTAACAACACTTTTTTGTGAAAAGTTTCAACTTCAGAAGGAAAACTTATTTTTCATAGAAAAACAGAATGCCTCAAATATTTCAGCCCCCAAACAGTTCTTATGATATTTGAGGCCCCTGCATCTAAATTTTCCATGGGAAACTTAAACAAAAAAAATGTAATCAAAATTTTTCCTAGGGGGAAATTTCCTGTCCCTCTTTCCCTCCATCTCCGATCAAGAACAGAGACATAACTCAGACTTTTCCACTCTCTTCACTAAGTCTTTGTGTCCAGTTTTTGACCAGAATAGAACCCCATCTCCTTTTGATCTTGCAAGGTGTGTTGATTCTCTTGGGAATCAACAATCTTGAATCCTGTCTAAAAGGAATTGGATCATAGGACCCATCTGGTTTTGGATCAGACCAAACCATAGAGATTCAAATGCAGGTCTTTTCAATTTGACACCTTGTTCGCTCAAGAAATATATGATGATCTGAGGGGTGGGAGGAATTTTGGATTATCGCTTTAGAAAAAAAAGAGGAAAAAACATGAGGCATAGTCCAATGTTGGAAATAAAATAAAACTGTGAAATAACAATAGTGAAGCAACATATGTACCCTCCATTCTCTATATAGGTTCTTACATGCAACTTATGGTGTCATATATATTGGGGTGTGGGAGGAGATTGGAAGCAGACTCTACTACTGACAATACTTTGAGAACTGTCAAGTTAAGATGGGCAGAGCTTTACACCTACCTGTGTAGATATTGCTGAGTCAATAAAACATGAAAGGCAAGAGGGAACTGCTGCAGGGTTTTTCAGAGACTCAAACTGATGGTGTGCGTTCATTGGCAGGAGCAGAGAGGGAGCATCTCTGTGAAACTCCTTTTATTAATGACGGCATATTTTTATCCATTTTATGCAGAGTGTTTTTCTTCCACACACTCTGAAATCCAGCAGGACCCACCTCTATTTTGTAGTTCTGCACTGAGGTGGGGAGAGAAAAGGAGGGGAGAAATAATTGTTTCAGTTTGGAAGGTTTTTCAAGCAAACTTTAAGGTAGTTGGCACAAAACATCTATAAGAGTGATTTGTTAACAGATGTATGTTTATTTTAGGGCTGGTCAAATTTTCTATCAAAACAGTTTTCTAACTAACCCATTTTTTCTTGAAAAAGTCTTTCCCCGGGAAACTTTTAGTTAGCTAGTTAACATACCAAATGCCCAAACACTGAAATAACTGGATTTGGATATGCCGCTGCAGTGCCTCATGGGAGTTGTAGTTTGTGCTCATGGATCACAGTCCGGCCCTCCCATAAGTGGAAACTTTTAATCAACCCAGGCTCATTCAA
Organism: Dermatemys mawii; assembly: GCA_007922305.1. Taxonomy (NCBI): domain Eukaryota; kingdom Metazoa; phylum Chordata; order Testudines; family Dermatemydidae; genus Dermatemys; species Dermatemys mawii. The sequence continues at coordinate 20,001,181 of ML677332.1, forward strand.
AACTCCTCAGAGATTCACTCAAAAGATCTCTGAAGCTTTCAGCAAATTTGGCTACATAACCTGACACCAGATGAGCTTCAGTTTTCATGATAAAAGTTTTTTACAACTCTTAGGAACCTGTTGCACTAATATATCCTGGACTCTAATAACACTTGATCTTATTGCTCATAAACAGTAAATGGGCCCAGAAAATTTGAATAGAGAACTGGGATGGTGCTGTTCTAATATTCAAAATGTTAAGATACAGGATTTTTTCTTCCAGTATAGGGAGAGAGGCCAGCTGTAAAGTTCAAATTTCAAGTTGCAGTGTGGGAAGTTTAGGTTGGATATTAGGAAAAGCTTTTTCACTAGGAGGGTGGTGAAGCACTGGAATGGGTTACCTAGGGAGGTAGCGGAATCTCCTTCCTGAGAGGTTTTTAAGGTCAGGCTTGAAAAAGCCCTGGCTGGGATGATTTAGTTGGGGATTGGTCCTGCTTCGAGCAGGGGATTGGACTAAATGACCTCCTGAGTTCCCTTCCAACTCTGATATTCTATGATTCTATGAAATCTTGATCTAAACATGCCAAAAGCTCAGGAATATTAGGGTCTAAGGTTTATGGCTCTGTCCTTGTTTATTTTTATTACTGTAGCATGTAGGAAGCCTAGTCAGGGACCAGAACTCCACTGTGCGCTACACAAACATAGAAAAACTATACAGCTGTCACAGCCTGACTTGCTAGACCTTCTGAGTGTTTGTTGCTTCCTGTATCTGTGCAGTCACATGATCAGGAGATGTAAATATGCCTAATATTTCAGTTTTCATATCCAATTGATCATAGATCTGTCTAACATTTTGAATAAATCCTGGTTATTACTTGTAACGTTCTCTTATAGGAGATCAGTGTTCCAAAAACAATTCTTTATTATTCCAGTATAAATAAGAGGAAAGCCAGCAGAGCTGGGTTTGTGCTATTATGGGTTGTGCTGCCGCAGGTTGCTCTGCAAGTGCCACAGGGGCATTCATCTTACACCAGCTGCATTAGACTTATGATGTGTGGGGAAATAAATCAAGAACAACAACAAGAAGAAAATAAGACAATTATGTGCCTTAAAAAAATCAGCAATTCTACAAAGGTGAACAGTAGATGGGAGATGCTAGCTAAGGCTGGCAGAACTCTGCAGTATGAATCTGCAAAGCATGGTGGCTTTCTGACAGAGATTAAACAGAACTGGTCTATTTGAAGTTCTGAAAAGGCTTACATACTGATTTCAGAGAAAAGAAAACAACCCAGGTCCTGCCAAGGGCAACAATGTGTAAATATTGCTGCTTCAAGTGAGGACTCTTATGAGTTCTAAAGCTCACTACAAAATCCAAGGCTGAGTTTCTCTTGCTTTTCATGTGGCTCACGCCATCCTACCTATATGCTGTCTCAAAACAGGTAAAGAAACATAATCAATAAAACATAACACGCTGGCACTTTTGGTGCTCCTGGAGTCTACACCAGAATATTGATAAGCAGAGTAATATGCAATTGTGCAGTTAAATAAGAAAATAGGATCGTAAAACATAATGATCGATGCGAAATACCATTATCCTGAGTTCAGCTTTTGTGGGATCAGGATTTATTCAAATAAGCATAAATATGGAGATCTTGAAAAAGGGTTTTTATTTATTTATTTATTTTTAGGCCTAGATCTTCCAGTATGTTAAGGCAGCTTAAAGACAGTTACCTGGTCCTAGGGAGACTTCCCTTTCTTCTTCAGCATAAACAAAACCTCAGATGGCATAAGGATGCTACAGTGTATCTCACAACTCTGTTCCCCTCCCCCAATACTGTGGCCAGTATAACATGCATAACCAAGAGGTCTTTATACTGTAGTGATCCCCAGCTCTAGCATCAGCCCTTTGGGGCCAGTGGCAGCTGGTGTTATTCAGAGCAGCCCTCAGGGTTGCTCTGCTGTGGGAATGAGTGGGCACAGAGCTGCCCCGGGACAGCAGAGGTGTCTTAAAGCCAGCTTTGCATACCAACCCCTGAGCTGCTCCTTGACCACTGCTGAAGATCTGGCCTTAATACTGAGGTAAAAGCAAATCTAAATGCAGCAAAAAACTGTGTTAGCAAAATGAATACTGGGTGTGGGGAGAAGTATGCAATCTTCATTTTGCTAACAGAGTGTGATGTTTTGGGATGTGTGATGTTCTGGGTTTGTTTTTAATGTAGAAACAGTGGAAAGAGCCTTATCAGCTTTGGGACTTTCTGGTTTATACAATCAGAATGTCCAGCCTCACATTCCAACAGATGTTGCAGGTGTTCATAGTTCAGGCTGCACAGATAAGGTAATTCATCAGATGGAATCAGAGTAAACTGCTGAGTTTCAAAGTATGGAAATAAATATTTAATCTTCTATGCTTTAATCTGTTTAGTGTTAAAGCATCTGCAAGGTGTGTCCAGAAAGTGCATCTTTATCCTATAGCATAGTGTAGCTGTATTTTATGTATTATGGGCATAATACTGCCTTATGTTGCATTGATGCTTTAGGTGAGGAAACGTGGTGCAGAGGGAGCCTATTATTTCCAGTGCATGAATGTAGCAGTGGGGCAGGATCTGCTTCTAGCAATACCTTGAGCACCTAAGCCCCCATCCTGCGCACTTTAATCTAACTAAACTCCCATTTGCTCCAGTTGAAGTTTTGCCTTAGCAAAGAATGAAGGATTGCTCTCTAGAATGCTCCTTTTCCCCCCAGCCAGAGATGTCTTCAATCTCTTGGGCCTGGCTGGGGCTATGGCCCTCCTGTGCATATGCTGCTGTTGGTAGAAAATCCTAAGTGTGGGTGGTGATGCTCCTTTGAGGACCTGCAGTAAGATATGCTCTGTAGCAGGGGAGGGCAAACTATGGCACACAGGCCAGATCTGGCCTATCAGGGCTTTCAGTCCGGCCCGTGAGATTGCCAGCCCCATGGTGCAGTGGGGCTAAGGCAGGCTCCCTGCCTGCCCTGGCCCCATACCAGTCCTGGAAGCAGCCAGCACCATATTCTTGCAGTCCCTGTAGGAGAAGCGGGGGGCAGATGATTCTGTGTGGTGCCCTCGGCTGCAGGTGCTGCCCCCTGCAGCTTCCATTGGTCAGGAACAGGGAGCCATGGTCAATGGGAGCTTTGGGGGTGGTATCCATCGGTGAGGGCAACGCTCAGCAGAGCCATCTGCTTCACATCACCCCCAGGAGTCACTGCTGGACATGCTGGCCACTTCTGGGAGTGGCGCAGGGCCAGAGCAGGCAGGGAGCCTGCCTTAGCCCCACTGCACGCCATTGCCACCCCAGAGCCGCTCGAGATAAGTGGCATCAGGCCGGAGCCTGCCCCCGAACCCCTCCTCACGCCGCATGCCTCCCCTGAGCCCCCTAGCCCCTGCCTTGAGCCCCCTGCTGCACCCCTCCTGAACCCGAATCCCCTGCCCTGTGCCCCCTCCTACACTCTTCCTGCACCCTGACCCCTTGCCCTGAGCCCCTTCCTGCACACCCCATCCTCCCATACCCCAACCCTCTGCCCCAGCCCTACATTCATGGCCCCGCATACAATTTCCCCACCCAGATGTGGCCTTCAGCCAAAAAAATTGCCCACCCCTGCTCTATAACATGTTATCCTTTGGCCTCCTTGAGCTGCCTTGCATTTACTAGATAGCTGCTTGATCCTCTGTTTACTCCACCATCCTTCAATCCCAATGTAGCTCAGCTGAGTAAGGATGGGGCTTCACTTTTCTCCGTATGTATTGCAATGGAATGAGTTGAAAGCTTAGCCAAACTGTCCTCGGTTATACCTATGCATCTCCAAATCAGTGGGATAGCTGAAGATGGAATCTGGTTTAGAGTTACAATGGACGTGATTCTGGAGTTTCACACTAGTGTAACTCCTTTGACACCAAAATGTAATTCTGGTCAGAGTCCAGTGCAATGTCTCCCTCTGTGGTTTGTACAGCACGAAGCATATTGTTAATAGTTAATGCTGCTGAGATCATTATTTAGTACCTCTGCTGACAGTCTCCGTAGACTGAATGGGCATATAGACCAAGCTATTATTTCTGCCTCAGATGTGGTCAATTAAGCTTCCAAAGCAACTAATTCAAGACTTCCTATAAATGTGAAATTCATAGTTGTAATAGGAGGAAGAATTTTAAAACAGAGAGAGAACAAAGTTGTTTCTGACTTCTTAGAACACTTCCTTCTTCCACATGAATTTTGTACGTGACATCACCCTCAAGGCATTTTTCAATCGATAAAATAATGAAATTGTGAGATAAAAAAATGGATTTTTTTTCTTTCCAAACTAAAAGTAGCAAAAACTTCTCAAAGCTTGTTTTATCTTTCGGATAATAGGATGCATTAGACATCAATTCTTAACATTTATTAATGAATATTAAATAATATTACTTAACATTTCTTGTAGCATGTTTCCTCCTAAAGCATTTTACAAATGTAAGATCGGGTCCTCCATCAGCATTTGCTAGTACAATTCCTTGCATCTCTGTGGACACCTACTGACTTCTGTGAGACTTTGCATGTGAGCAAAGGACTTCTTTAATGGATTCTGATGCAGGAATAGCACCTAAATACATGCAGTACTAAGTGAAGTGAATTTCAGCCATCTCTGGAGGTGGACCAACCAAATGATCCAGAACAAACTATGGGGAAGAGCAAAATATCAACAAAAGATACAACAGATCTTTAGATTAAGCAAAACTTTGCATGGAATTTCAGTCTCTACATCGAACAGTCTCTCATGTGAATGGCCCCACTGCAAGTTGCTCTGTTACACCACCCATGTGGATCCAAGACTTGTTTTATGTTTCAAAGCATGAAAACCAATCAAACATTTATTAGCTAATGGCAGTTAGGAGTGATTGATGAAAACAGCTACCAGGAGAAGATACAAAAAGGTATTTTATTGAGTCTGAAATAGTTTTACACTTTTTCTTCAAGCCCATAAAACTTCACCACTGCTCCCTCCTTTCTAGCTGCAAATACTGGTGCTAACCCAATTGCCCTAACAATGTCAGGTTGTATTAGATTCCCCTGACAGAGTGTTCATAAGTCAATTTTACTATGCTGAGACTGTGTGCTGGCACCAGATGTTGGATTTTTAAAAGCTTATATTCTCCTGGAAAAAAGCAGCAAATATAATGAGCTTCTTGTAGTACTTTCTTAGTTATTATCTTGTAAAAATTCCTTGATTCTATATTGAGACTTTTATTTTTTCCTGTGCAATGAAGAATCTGTTAACGATTCTTCTAGGGCACACTACATTTAATGGGAAAGTGCAGTTTATAGGAGATATAAATAATATGAACTCAAGATCTTTCTACCATACAAATAATCATAATGAATTGGACACCATCTTATGCTAAAATCTAACCAAGTCTGCCAATTTCTCATGCTCACAGTAATTAGCTGGCAAGATAGTCTCTGGAATGGTATGGCCTGCAGATAGTGTATTCATTCATTGTGGCAGTGCTGTTGTAACAAGCATTTTGCATTAAATCTTGTCTCTATCCTAGTTTCTTAGTATGCATGGGATTTTTTTTGTTAAACATGCTAAATGCTAGTCCTCCTTTTCAGCTATGGAAGAAATACTGCTTTGGGACAGTGGCAATGACAACTTCCCTCAACATCTCACGCATGTGCCTGCACCTTAAATGAAGGGAACTTTACCCGGAGTTGATATAGCAGTTCTTCTTCTATTGCTGGTTGGCCTCTGTGCTGAGACTGTCTACAGAGGGACTCCTATTAGTACCAATGGTGACAGTAGTTTTCATGATGTGAATGCCAGCCCAACAAGCATAAGACTCAGAGACCAAACAGCTATCTATGTGGAGCAATTTTTAGCCAAAAAGATCTTGGATTAGATTTAAAATACAGAATCTAGAAGCAAAAGGCTTCATGCTCAGTGTTATAAATTGCAATACAGCCTTTTCTTCATAATTTTTTTAACTACTATATTTCTTTGTCTGCTTCTCTGGTCTATTTTTCTATCAACTTGAACAGATCTTATAGCTGCCAAGGCATTGTTGTCAAGGTTGTTTGAATTATTGGTAACCCATTATTCAAGTGCCATTGAATAACATTTTTATAATGCCTTTCATTTGAGGACTTCAATGTGCTTTACAAACATTAAAGTTCACAATACCCACTATGATTTGGGTATTAGTGTAATGCAGATGGGTAAACTGGGGTGTAAGAGATTTGTCCAAAATCAAGTATCCGAGCTAGACATGGATTCCTGGAATTCTGTCTCTGTTTTCTCTAACCATCAGACCACACTATGGAATCCATATTTTCCCATTTAATGGCCACCAGAATCACTTGGTTGGAGGTGGAACTTTTTGGTTGAGACATTTGTCATCCTATGTGCAATGCAATGGCGCAATAGAAACTTTGTTAAACATCGCTGTCCTGCTCCTTTTGAGGTTAATGGGAGTCATGCCAGCCTTCAGTAGGAGCCCAAAGCAGGCCACCTTGCTGCAAATATAAAATGAGATATGGCAGACAGTATGCCCTTGTTTTTGGTTGGTAATAGAATATATTGTGACAAAGCTCTGTCCTTATCTTCGTGGATCCTGCATTTCCTGGCGGATTTTTACTAGCCTTAGCAGCTCACTGTGACCCTCCATGGAGCCCTTCTCTCTCTGGAGACAAGGTCACAGCCTACTGAGCCATTTTCATCATAAACCAGTGAGGAGAAGCTATCCTTCCTGGCACAGTCTCTATTGTCTCCCAATCTCAGAGACTAATTAGGGGAGGCAGAAAGGGGGGAGCCCAGGCCCGCCCTCTACTCTGGGCTCCAGCCCAGGGACCCTAATAGTATCAGCTAAGATGGCTGACCTTTTATCCACAAAACACAATACAATTCCCTGGGCTACTTCCCCACAGCAGTCCCTGCTTCTTCAAACTCCACTTCACCCCTACCTCAGGGCCTCCTTCCTTCTGGATGATAAGTTGTCCACCACTCAGTCTCACCAACAGCATAACTTCCTTCCACAGCTCCTGACACCCACAACCCACCTGACTAACTGGGAGGTTTTTATCTGGATTCAGCCAGTCCCTGATTGGCTTCAGGTGTCCCAATTAGGCTAGCTGTTTCTACTCCTTTCTAGAAGGTTCTTAATTGGCCCCAGGTGTCTTGATTGGCCTGGAGTAGCCTTTGTTTGGCTATCCAGGGAACAGGGACCTGCACAGTCTGAGACTAATGTACCTGCCTTCCAGCACTCTCCTATATCCTTCTGATCTGACTCCGTCACAATATGCAATCTGCCATTGCAGATAATGGTCTCCTTACTGTAGCTGAAAAAACCCTAATGAAGGAACATTGCAAAAAAGAACATTTTTAAATAACAAACTTCCTTCTCAAGGGCATTAACAAAACGTAACTTGTATTATTTTTTAATCCCTCTGTACTGTGGCAACTAACTCTAATACATTTGATTAAACTATCCTCCTTTCTGTGACCAAGCATTTGAAACTGACGATGATGATAAACTGTCAGGGTGAGGTTTTAAAAGGGCCCCTACTTTGTACACAGCATGTACATGTGCACTTACCCAAGGCTGCATTTGTGCCTGCAAACAAGTAACTATGCAGGCATGGATTGGAGGCCTTCAGTCATGTTATTGTTGATCTTTTAAGCTATTCTAAGATCTCCCTGCTATATATTTCCTGTATTTGATATCTGTCTGTGAAAGAAAACACTTCCCTCATGACCCTAAACAAATTGCTTAGTTTTCTTGCTGTTTCTCCTAAGATATTCTGTGGCTGTTGCATCAAGCATTTTGGAAAAGGAGTCTCTCATCTTTATTGTTTACTGCCTCAATAGTAACTGCTGAAAAATATTCTTTGCAGTAGGGTGATCAGATGTCCCATTGGCTGGCTGGGGATATGCATAGACGTACCTTCAGACCCTCTGCTGTCACATTAGTGCTGATATTCTTAGCTACTTCATAGCTTTTGCACATTACAAATTCATAAATGTTTCCTATTTTCCTAGACTTCCTCAGTTTGAGTTGCCTCTGGACTGTCTGGATGGCTGAGCAGAGTAAATGGTGTAAATTACTGCAATAATGACTAAACAAAGAGAGATTGTTTTGGCAGATTATATTTTCTTTTCAACTCTATAGAGTCTTTAAAGGCCTGATTCTGAACCCTTGAATAGCACCTTATTCCGTAAGTAGTCCCAATGAAATCAGTGAGGATATTACTAAAGTGAGGTGATTCCTATCACTGTTGTCAACTCCTACAGTCTTACCAGAAGTCTCATTATATTTGGTGGTTTTCCTAAAACCTTAGCTCCTGGAATCATGGAATTACATGAAAATCTCAGCTTTGGTCAGAAACAGTAAGTTTTTAGCTCTTGTGGATGCAGTGACGAGCTTGAGAACATAACTCAAGTGCATCCCAAGCTCCCAAACCAGAAGGCAATTTAAAAGAACCAATTTTTTTAACCTCTCATGAATTTTAAGTCAGTCTCATTATTTTGGGGGCCTGACTCATGATTTTTGAATGCCTGCAGTTGGCACTACTACTTTCATAGTGAGTAAGGTTATCAGAATCTAACCCAAATGCATCCAAGGTATTCCCATTAGATACAAATATTTATTATAGTTGTTGCAGGGTGAGGATTAGCATAAGCCATGCTGCAGTGAAGTGCCCCAGTCATGCCAACATCAAGCTCCCTCTCCCTCCTGTGTGCCTCAGGAGTTTCAAATGAACCTGCCTCTTTTGGATGGGTGATTCATTAACCAATAATAGAAAAAATATAGTCCCTTTGGCCCTCTGAAGCAATAACCATTTCTCCACTGGTCAGAAGAAAACTTCTTTCACCAAGGACACTACAAACTCTAAGGGTGGATTTAACTTTATGGGCAGGTGAAATGTGCAGCCAGCATTCATTCAATGGTGGTGTGAATATTTAGGAAGGAACAAATACCAAGATCCCCTCAAAGGGAGATGAAGTTGAAAAGAGGCTTGGCTGGAGAATCTCAGGCACTTGCAGCATATCTAAGACTATTTTTGCTCCTGTACTGCAAAAGTATAAAGTAAAGTAACAGATTATTTGCACTAGTGTGTGTCATATGCACTGTGCCTCTGAGAATAGATTCTCTTCAATAGATTTATTCAGTCTATTACCAAGACATATATAAAGTGAGATGTCTGTAACCAGGTGTCCCAAGAGAGAGTACATACATTTTGCTCAGTGATAGCAGACAGTTTGTAGTAAAATGGTTACCTCTAATGTCCACAGCTACCAAATGAAAACACTGATGGCTTTTGCATGACAGATACTAGGTAGATCAATATGTGGATTCACATAAGGCAGAGGGGTCAGCCGCACTTCTCTCCATCTCTCCCATATAGCATCATGGCTGTCTGGCACTGCAGCAGCTCAAACCTTTCCACAGGCAACTGATAGAACCCACATCTCACCCCTGTGGTTTTTGCCAGACCTGTGGAACAAAGTCTGCATTATCTTCCCTGACCCACAACCTGAAGGCTTGCAGTATCCTCCAGAGAAGTGGCTTTCATCCCATTATCAACCTGCATAACTCTCTTGGGCTGCCTTTCCAGGAGTGAATCCCTGATCTCTTATTCCTCAGGATCAGAAGGGAGGGAGGCTGCATGCTGCAGAGCCTCTTCCATCCATCTCTATCCCCATTCTTTCTGTTCCCAGCATATCGTCAAATGACAGCATCTCTGGACTAGCACTCCCTTTCAAATATTCTTAATAAGCCATTTCATTGCATGTGTACAATACAGTATACGTACTGTAATTTTTCATCAGTTACAGAATATTGCATAAAACTCTCTCTTTCTTCAGTGATAGTCTTGAAAATGAGGCCAAACTATATGGAAATCATTGGCATCCTTTGTCAGAGATCCACGAGTGCTGATCTCATTCCACATCTTTTGCTAATATATATTAACAGTGACTGTATATTAAAGAAAACATATATTTTTAATTGTCTATTGACTATACTAGTAACATTGGTATGTATAAGGGATATATTTGTATCCATATAAAGTTTTTTGTGAGTTCTCTATCTGCATCATGGAAGGAATATAAAACAGGTCATTTCTGTGATTAACAAGGTGTGGGGAACTATCTGGAAAAATTCTATTTGCTCAATTAAAAATGACTTTTCCTTATTTGTCGATTTTGTGTATTCTTTCTGCTTTTATTTTAGCAGTGAATTTACTTGCAGGAATGTTCTCAGAAACATGTCATGTTAAGTGAATATTTGGGAAAATAGATTTCTGGTGAGTAGTGGTACCAAAAACCTAATTCTAAAAATATATTCATGCAATCAAGGGGAAGAAACAATAGTACTGTGACTTACGTGTCTAATAAAAAACATGTTCCAAATTTCAGATTTTTGGGCATGATCTGCTTATGAGGCGTGTACAGACTGAAATGAAGTCACAAAACTGACTTTAATGGGGCTCATGGAATCATAGAAGATTAGGCTTAGAAGAGCACTCAGAAGGTCATCTACTCCATCCCCCTGCTCAAAGCAGGACCAAAACCAACCAGATCATCCCAACTAGGGCTTCATCAAGCTGGGCCTTAAATATCTCTAGGGACTGAGATTCCATCACCTCCCTACGTAACCCATTCCAGCGCTTCACTCCCCTCCTAGTGCAATAGTGTTTCCTGATATCCAACTTAGACCTTCCTTGAGATCATTCGCTCCTTGCTCTGTCATCTGTCACCACTGAGAACAACCGAGCTCCATCCTCTTTGGAACCCCCCTTCAGATAGTTGAAGGCTGCTATCAAATCCCCCTTCACTCTTCTCGTGTGCAGACTAAACAAGTCCAGTTCTCTCAGTCTCTCCTCAAAAGTCATGTGCCCAGCCCCCTGATCATTTTCATTGCCCTCTGCTGGACTCTCTCCAATTTGTCCATATCCTTTCTGTAGTGGGGGAAGGGAGGGGCGGGCAACACTGGACACAATATTCTGGATGTGGCTTCAACATTGCTGAATAGAGGGGAATAATCACTTCCCTAGATCTGCTGGCAATGCTCCTACTAAAGCAACCCAATATGCCGTTAGCCTTCTTGGAAACAAGGGCACACTGCTGACTCATATCCATCTACTGTAATCCACAGGTCCTTTTCTGCAGAACTGCTGCTTAGCCAGTTGGTCCCCAGCCTGTAGTGGTGCATGGGATTCTTCTGTCCTAAGTGCAGGACTCTGCATTTGTCCTTGTTGAATCTCATCAGATTTCTTTTGTCCCAATCCTCCAATTAGTCTAGGTCAATCTGGATCCTATCCCTACCCTCCATCATACCTACCTCTCCCCGCAGCTTAGTGTCATCTGCAAAATTGCTGAGGGTGCAATCCATCCCATCATCCAGATCATTAATAAAGATGTTGAACAAAACCGGCCTGAGGACTGACTCTTGGGGCACTCTGGTTGATACCAGCTGCCAACTAGACATCAAGACATTGGCACCACATCCTGCCACTGGAGCTATTTCACATGTGATAAATACAATAGGATGTGTTATCAAGCAGTAGAGAGGGAACAGGGGTCCTGATTTGAAGTCCCCTGAATTGAAATGGGGGGAACGACACTGATTCCAGTGGCCTTTGGATCAAACTCTGATGAGAAAGAAAATGCTACATTGCCTGTGGACAGCTTATCAATAAAAAATAATTTTGCCCAGCTTCAGATAAAAGGAATATTCTTCATGCCTTAATTTTTTAAAGTAATCTTGTGCCCTGTAGAAAATAATACTTCATTGTCAGTCTTATGCTGCTTTCGTAATTGTTAATAACATTAATTTTATGCCATTGTACATAGTCTGTTTAGGAAAGAAATTTCTCTTACTAGGGTATTGTGGCATTATAGTCACATATGAACAAATAGCATGTTGAATTAGCATTCATCTTAAAGTAGAACGGCATGCTAGGTAATCCCTTAGAAACCTTATTTCCCAGGGCAAGGACTATGTACACAAATGCTGAGCTTTATTTAAGTGGAAATGCTATTAGTTCTACTACATGGATGGTAACAACTGTTCATGTGAATTTTGCTACTAGGAAGGATCATAGTGAGTCTGAAATGCTTCATTTGGGGATGTGTAATCTGTTCAACAAATGCAGTGTTGTGTAATCTGTTTATTTTGCAGATAATAGACATACACTATATTTATGAATGATATACATTGGAAGAGGGGTGGGGGTTAACTACCATGCTTGCAATGTTTAAAATGAGCAATTGCAAAAAATATAGTGTCTTTGGAAAAAATAAAACATTTCATAAAGGATAAGCACACTTATTTGACTTTGTACTGATCTTTCTAAAACAATTGTTGGCCATACTATTGTGCACAAGAATGTAATTATAGGATCTACAATAGGTATATTAATCTCATTTAAACAGCTCTAGCGGTAGGGGGTACATGATTAATAATGCTTAACCAAGTCGTAAAATATTAACAGGCTCATGATAAATTAGTTAAGGGCTGTACAGTCACTTTAGCCAGGCTGAGGCTGTCAGAGGTTCATTGTGCCAGTGACTATTCTTGAAAGCATTCTGCCTAAGTAGCTTAGAGTAGCATCTTTGCATGACTCTGGTTCCTATGTCCACCAGCAGGTGCAGAAGTAGGGCAACGCTATTGCCTTGCCCTCTTTGGAGTGTTTTGTACGGATAGGGGTGCTAGTCCCTAGTTTTGTATGGATAGTTGTGCTTAGATCAAAATGCCCACAACTAGGGCTGCACCCTGTGTAGATATGTAAATGTGAGGAGGACTTCTTGCACCCTGTGCCCCTCATCTTGCACACATACTCAAGGGCAGGCACAATCTGGCTTTAAATAAAGAACGAAGGTAGTGGGTCGCCTGCATTGCTGTCATGAGCTCATTCAGTCATGTGTTTGGAAACATGGAGAACTCATCCAAGACAGTTGTTCAGAATCAGATCAGGGCATTCTAAACTGATTTGCAAATCTCGTTTCCCAGCAGTGTCATCTTTGTACAAGAGTTTCTATTTGGGGGCATAATGAACTGTTGATCTGAAGATGAAGTTGCCCAGCTGTCAGGAACAGTATCATCCATCTGTATGCACAAACATAATTATGTAGAATGGATTATGATCTGAAGGACTTGCTATGTTTTGTTTGTGGAAGAGCTAAAGAAAGTTATTATCTTTGTTAGTATTAGTAGTCCCCAGGGAACCCTGTCCCAGAACAAATTGTTGGTGTTCAGTGTTGGAAGGCTTAGAAGCTGTAGTTTGTGACACCCATTCTATTTACAACATGGAAAATAGTTCTCATGAATATGCAGTGGAATGGTGCTTTAGATGAACAATTTCAATTACATACAAATTGCATTACATTTATTCATATCAGGCCAAATCCTAGATATCTGTGTAGAGCCTGAACAGCTGTGCTGTATTCAGTTGCCCTGTGAGGTAGTTTCCACAGCTTTGCATTGTAATTCAGTGTGTATAATTACTGTCTCTAACTCCAGTTAGTGTGATTGTACAAAATGGACCTCTGTGCTCCATGCTCTGTCTGTGTTCTGAATGAAATATACATCCCCTACAGAGCCTCCCCAAATTCTGTTCACTTGTTCTGCAACTGGGAGGGGTGGGGTGGGCATGAAGCAGGATTTGCCCCATAATGTCTATGCATTCTGAAACATTTTTAGGTTTACCAGTAGAACCAATATTAATATATACCAGTATTTACAGTGGATATTTACTAAGGTGCTTATGCTTTGTTCAGGACTTAAGCATACATGTATGCACAATAAACTCCAAGGGATTATTAATAACCTCTGATTCTTTACCAGGGTTCTGATAATCCCATAGATTCATAGAATTTAAAGCCGGAAGATGAACCATTAGATCTTCAAGTCTGACCTTCTGTATATCACAGGTTATTAAATTGCACCCAGTTAGAAAAGGGAGTATGGCATTGTAATGGGTTGGGACTCACTACCGGGGCGGCTCCTGCCGGAAAGTCCAGGAATTAGCTCAGTTCAACAGCAGAGCACCCCCCTCAGGTGGTGTCCCATCTGTCCCTTGCTCTCTGTTGTTGTCCTCAGTTGGCGTCTGGACGTGCGCTGCTCCTCACAGGCGGCGTCCCCTCCGGTAGTACCCCCAAGTCCACACTCACCCCCTTCCGGGGGGGTGGGGGGTTAGGTTCACAGCAGTCCTTTACCCTTCAGCCGCAGTGGCCGACCACACCCCCAAGTCGAGCCCCTTCTGGCGGGGTCAGGTGTGGTTGTTCGAGGCCACTTCAGCAGCCAGGTATAATATAAGAGGGGAAGGGGGGACCCAGGCCCGCCCTCTACGCTGGGTCCTGGCCCAGGGATCCTTTGGCGGCAGCTGTCCTGCCCTCCTTCTCTCCTCTGATCCCTGCTGCTCTCCCTGGGCCGTTTCCCCTGTGGCCCATGTGCACCAGTTGGCCCTTCTCTCAGGGCCAGCAGCCTGACAGGTACTCAGGCTGGAGCTCCCTTCTCCTCCCCTGGGCCTGCCCAGCACTGCGCTGTCCCTCATGCTGTAGCTCCTCTCCCAGAAGCTGGACCTTCCCTCTGGCATGGGGGTGGGGCAGCCGCCCCACCACAGGCATATTGATTAACGATAGAAGAGACAAAAATAAAACAGGCCTCCTCTATTAATTCTAACCTTCAACAAGCAAGAAATCAATTTGATATACTTACTTATTTAGAGATACAGGTAGCAATGGGCTCTTAAAATAATATTTATCAATTTATTTTATAAATTGACCCAAATTTCATTCATTTCAACTAAAATATATGAAAAAGGAAACTCATGTACAAGGATTATATTTTAAGAATAATCCTAGAATTATAGAACTGGAAGGGACCTCGAGAGGTCATCTAGTCCAGTCCTCTACCCTCAAGGTAGGACTAAATATTACAATGTTCAGGTCTGCCTAAAACTGGCAAGCGTCCAGTCCTCTGCCCTCAAGGTAGGACTAAATATTACAATGTTATGATCTGCCTAAAACTGTGTGTGTGGTTTGTTCTCTTTAAAGCTATATATTAACAGCCCATCCTAAGTTATCCTGTTTTATCTTTCAATTTTGTAGCCTATGGTTCTATAAGAAATTAAGGTCTCAGAAAAATATGGGCAATTATACTTTGTTTTGCCAACATGAGTTAAAGCACAATCAGCTCTTAGCTCAGTCCCTAAAAGTTATTTTAACATAACATATTTTGTGTGTGAATTAGATTTTTATTTCTTTTTGGATACAATAAAATTGCAGTTAAACTAAATTACAGTGGTTTTTGTAGCCGAGCTGAGATTCGTTGATCTGTCAACATAGTACTGTAGGAAATATAGAGAAATGCATAAAAACAATGATCAGCTTTACAAAGCTATGGATCTGTAAAGGAAAACAATCATGTGACAGGCAGGGGTAAAAATAATGGCTATGCCTTCATGCTGTAAGGTCTGGCAGATCAAAAGCTTCCCATAGAACTCAACCCATAAGCTGGCTATGGAGGGGTAACATGTTTAACTGATGAAATATAAGATGCAAACAGAAGCCCCTTAGATCAAACTCTCACTGACTGATCAAAGGCAAGACTGCATTAAATGTAATGGTGATTGTAGGGGTATGTTATGGTAAAAATCCCCATTTTATAGATGGGATAGTGACACTGACTACTTTTGTAAAGTGCTGAAAAGCTCTGAATAAAGTATTATTACTATTTCTTCCTCTTCTTTCATTTGGCTTGGGTAGGTAGCCGCAACTACACATTTACATCAAAGTCTGATAGCCAGCACTTTGCTGCAGCAGTGAGCTGGTGAATGTTCTTCAGGCCCCTGGCAAAAGAATGAAGGGGGCATTCAGATATGATGTGCTCTATTGTTTTTGTGCCTGGTGACCACAGTGGCATACAGGTGTTTGCCTCATTTTCCATTTAAAGAGGGTTTGTCTGAATCTCTCATGAGATGTCCTGATGAGATTCCACCTACACCAGTCTTTATGACATAAATCAAAACCTGGTGGTTCCTCAGCAATGACAAGCTATTTGTTTTGAGTGGTCAAAGTGCTCCATGTGACTCTCCACTGAGCCTCAGCATCAAAGTTTGATGTAAGGATCTTGATAGGGTTCCATAGAGAGTTACAGGTTTTTAATCTTGTCTTTGGCAGGTTCTGCAGGTCATGGTGCAGTGGGATCCTTGTATTTGCATTGACATGTTGGTGTTGGCCCTGCCTTGAGCAGGGGGTTGGACTAGATAACCTCCTGTTTTCTCTTCCAACCCCGATATTCTATGATTCTATGACATGATTAAGAAAGCGAGATGTCTGAGCAGCTCTTCCAATATGTGGAGGCTGGATGTGTGATAGGACTATTTATTAATGTCTAACCATTATCATTTCCTCTTTATTCTTAAATGGTTGTCTAATTCCTCATTCCTTCTACTTCCCATCTTTGCTCACTTGGTTTTCCTGTATCTCTCTTCTTTCCCTAGCTTTCTTTTTCTCTAGCTTCCTTTGTTCCCTCTGCTTTTTCTTTATTGCAGTAACATCTAATTCCCACTCTGTGGACTTCACCCTATCTCCATTTTGTCTGCTAAAGTAACTAGCAATGAAATAGCTAATGCTGAAATTCAAAATGTCATTGTAAGGTATTAGAGTTGATGTGCCAATGAGATTCATGTGGGGACATGGGAGTTTGCCTCTCTTAGTCACTGTTTCAGGCTATCAGCAGACACAAGAAGACAACACTGCTTTGGCTAGACTTGGCTCACATTTGGAAGGTTTCTTTTGCAACTATGAGAACAGGAAGCTTTTCCTTTAGCCAAGGAACGAGAGAGAGTCTGGATCCTGCAGAATCTGAATATATTATGTGGGTCACAAAAATGCAGGCCAAATTCATCTTGTGGGTAGAGAGTTGTATTGGAATTGGTTGAACAGCAGTACACATAATTACAAGATATTGTTGCCATTGCTATAGTTTTCGTGTTGTTACCGTTGTGGCCAAAGGAGTGAGATCATGGTTTGAAACTTGCCCTTTATGTTACAATATTTGTGACAAAAATGAGGCAGCAAATTTTTGATTTTTTTTAAAGCTCTGTAAAAAAACAACAAAAGAAACAACTCTACTTTGTACTTTTATGTTTTGTGAGTGTACTTTTATTTACTATTCACTTCAGGTCCCTGCTCTGTACTTTCTCCCCCTTGTATCTTAAAGTCTCATCAAGTTGTAAATTAGCCCGTTTCTATGAAAACAGCACAATAAGTTGAAGTTCTGTATGGAATAGTTACCCCAAACAATATGTAATAAGACCTTTATCCACATCATGATCTGTTAGTGTGGACCCCTGCACCCGTGAAAAGCCCTGTGGAAGCCTACCATCTGTGGTTGCTTCCTTAATCAGCCTGGGAGCTGCTTGCCTCAGACACAGCCCTTCCCATCATCTCTGAGCTGTTAGTTCATCAAGGAATAAAGGAAAAACATACATGTACAGTACACATGAATTTCCCCAAAAACTAATTTGTCCTACTTACTATCAAAAATGGAGTGACAAATATTTAATCTGCCACATATTTAAAATAGATTAGAATTATATTAATTTGGGCTTGAATAGAGACTGGGAGTGGCATCAGCAATCTTTATGAAAATATTCACTGAGCCTCTTTTAATACTATCTTACATATCTGTTTTTGTATCAAACCCAGTAACATGAATGAGTGCTGTTAATTTGTTAAGTGTTCAGCATGGTATAACATGAGCTTCTTTATAACACTACAAACTACATCTTAATAGGGCTTTTTAAATGTACAATTCCCCAAGCTAACTTCCAAGATGCTCAACCAGCTGTAAGCTTTTTTCGCAGGTGTGCATAGAGCTAGAAATGCAATACCCTTGCAGCTTCATTAAATTCATCCTAGTTTCAGTTATGTTAGCAGTGAAAACATTATTTCAATAGGCACTTGTCCTAATTTGCTTTTCCTCAAATCAGTCAGTCTGGGACTTCCTCTGCGCTCTAAAGCAACTTTTGTCTGGGGACACAAAACAGTTTGCTGTGGTCACCTTTATGGATGATAGCCCATTCAGAGTTTATTCAAAATATGACTGTTCAGCTTTCTTTTTTTCTCCCTATGTTTCAGAGCTTTTCGAAGACACCATAATGAAATACAAATGCTTAAATCTCACACACACGAGTCTATGCACACACATATAAAAATAGTTCATAATACAATTCCTTAAAACTCTGTGCTGAAAACTGATTACAAATGCAACCCAAATAAAATATTGAAAATACACAAATATTTCCCGTAGAATTCTTTAGCAATCTCTTAGTATGAAACCTTCAGTTGTTTTTGGATTAGTCCCTTATCATCCAGATTAAGTTTAAGGACATGTACGTCAGTCAGAATGCATTTAATGATTGCTGAATCATTTAAAAAACAAATTTATATCCATAATGGGCCTATAAAAGAGAGAAGGATGTGAAGATAGCACATTTTTCCTGCAACTTAAACAATATAATGGGGACCTAATTCTTCAGTTGTCTGGCACCTTGCACAGTCATTTTCTTCAGTGCAAAGTGTATCTAAAATGCAGTTGTATAAGCATAGTTGCATTTTACACTCACAAGATTTGGGAAATGGAGCACTCAGGAGTGAGTTTTTGATTAGGGGAAGGTGGTGAGGTAAGGGAGTGAGGGAAGGGATATGGGTTTATCTAGGAATCTACATTTACTGTAAAACTGAAGGTGTCTGTGTAGGTGCTGAAAGGTATGTCCACAAAGATTTTGTTTCCCCCAAAACATGGGGGTATCATCTGACTTGTGACTGGAATAGGCATTTGGGTTACAGCGTGGATTACTTTACCTACAAAGGAGCATTGTGTCTCTATTAGTACTGATCAACAGATTAGAAACAAAGATATACTTGGGCACAACACTTCTAGATTACATTGGCCAAACCGGACAGTCTCTATGCAAAAGAATAAATGGACACAAATCTGACACTGGGAATCATAACATTCAAAAACCAGTAGGAGAACACTTCAGCCTTCTTGGCCATTCCATTAAAGACTTGAAGGTGTCAATTTTAAAACAGAAAAACTTCCAAAACAGACTTCAATGAGAAACTGAGGAACTGGAATTAATTTTCAAATTGGACACCATGAACCAAGGGCTAAACAGGACTTGTGAATTTCTCATTACACTAATTGATTGCATTTCACTAGTTAATTTACTTTCAATAGTTGTTATCTCCTGTCAGACACAGAGATCCATTTCAAAAGGTATTTTTTTCTCCTGCTGATAATGGTCCATCCAAATTAAACAGCCTCTTAGAATTGGTATGCTAATGTACAACTTTGTTTTTCTTTCTGTGTATATAAATACATCTTATTTCTGTTCCATTCTGTGCATCCGATGAAGTGGGCTATAGCCCATGAAAGCTTACGCTGAAATAAACTGGTTAGTCTCAAAGGTGCTACAAGCCTTCCTCGTCTTATTTATGGATACAGACTAACACGGCTACTAATCTTAAACCTGTCACTTCTAGATTAGTGGCTGTTTCTTAGCTGGTGAATATTGGTGTCACTTTTGATTTTATTGGAGTAATGCCAATTTACAGCTGAGGATCTTGAGTCACCCAAGTTTAAAATTTTGGTGCTAGTTCTTCTGTGACCGGTGTTCAGCTTTGTTCTTTTCCTTGGAGTGCAATTTGCATTCTCTGACTTCCCAAAGCATAATTTAGAGCAGTCTCAGAGCTATTCTGGCCACAATGGCCCCTGAGTGACTTTTGTGAAGGCCAAGGATTATGGGAGTGCCAGGGGCTTTGCCTAATACATCCCTACACCAAGTAATCCCTGGCTGCCTGATTAGGGCATCTTGCTGGCCCCTTTCCTGACAAATCACATCCTCTGGTGTTTAATTCTGGTGATTTTTTTCTGTAGATTTCTGGTGTTAACTTGGTGAAAAGTTTTCAATGGGTTGGGATTTTTCATAAAATCTATTTATGAATCTGCCTATTTATTCATTGTGGTATGATTACTGTTATCAAAAACCAGAACCCTCTCTTGGTTTCAGAGAGGGAACGAACAGTCCTCTGAAAATATAAATGCTGGCAGATATGTAAACCCTTATTACTTTCACCGCACTTACCGTGCAATGACACAATTACATGCAACACTCCTTCTTCCAGCTGAAGATGAAAATAAATGTGCTTCTGCTTTAATCTCACAAAACCTCTGCCAGTTCATGCAGAACATTGATCTGCTACCAATAGCAACAACTGAAAATCAAATGGCATGATCAGGGTTTAGCAATGTTTGGTGGGTTTTCTGATTTCCTTCTGCTGAATGTAAATCATACATGAATGTGAGCAGCAATATTTCTTCTTAAACAAAGGGTAGTAATAGTGTGCGTAGTTCATGCTGCATGGTTTGCCTGGGGGAACCAACGTGTATAGAAACATTATTTATTTATATTTTAAAGTTTTTTTGATCTGGTTCTATTGGAGGAAAAAGCATGTTCCAATAAGCAGATGGAAGACTGCTTTTTATGCTTGTTTTTCAGTGTTGGGCCAGATCCTCAACCAATGTAACCTAACATACCTCCATTGACTTCATCTGAGTCACTCCTATTTACATCAGTGCAGGATTTAGCCCTCTATTCTTTAGGATCCCCTTATTAGACTGCAATTTTGTGACTACTGCATACCACCAATTTTGTCTCATTGTTTCCTTGTGTTCTCTGCATCTGTCTGTCTGTCCATCTGTTGTTTCTTGTCTTGTACTTAACTTGTAAGCTCTTTGAGCAGTGACCATCTCCCTGTTCTGAGTTTGTACAGCATCTCGCACAATGCGGTTCCTAGGCGCTATGGTAATACTACTTTAATTTATTTTAATTCTTTGATGTAAACTGTGTGTTCTAGAAGGATTGGTAGGTGCAAGAGATAGCTGGGGTGTGTCTGACTTTGGAAATTCTCCTTTGTGGTTATATGTGTTTTGATTCAGTTACCTTACTGAATGCTGATCTCTTTAGTGTTGTTAGTCTTTCATAGGAATTGGCTACTAGCAGCTCCATCTTGTGTGAATTTTCCACAGTCTCTTTTTTGGATACATTCTGAAGACATTAGCTGAAACAACAAAGACTTTCAAACATTGAAACCTCAGTTCCAGGAGCAAACTATTTTCCAGAGGCAGCACTTCCATGAATAAGGGTGGAACATACTGAGGGGACAATATCTCAGTAATGACCAGCTGGTGGGAGCCCTTATTCATGCTGCTAAGCAGTACTGAAGGCTTTAATGGGATACTCACAGGTGGACATAAGGGATGAGTTGCACAGCTGGGCTCTCAATGGGCAGATATTAAGTACAAGTTTACAGGAAGAGGAATCTCTGCAGAGGCTACTTGTGAAATCATTCCTGATTCTGTGAGATATTTCTTAGAATGAAGTTAATGCAAAAGAGATGTTTATCTGTTATTACCAAAATGTAATTCCTAGAAGTCCTATTTTCTGGAATGGGTGGAAAAGGCTCTCCCCTTCTTCCTCCCAGTAGATGCTGGTATAAGGTACTGATTTGTAACAGTACATCCTAAGTCTTCAGTAGTTTTCATTAGCCACTCCTGGCTATTGCCTATGACCTTTCCAGATGAGGGAAACAGCATGTCTCCCTTTGAGAATGTAGGCTTGGAAATCTGATGTCATATTTTCCCTTTTAAATGCTTAATTCTTCTGACACTAGCTGCACATTACTGTCAGTGGATCCAATTTTAATTGGGAACTATGAATGCTGGTAGATGCAGCAAATGTGACATACTTAACACTCCTAAAAATGAGCTTGGAATCTAGTCAGAACTGTAAAACACCCAGGCTGTCCTGCTAGCTTTCTATAAAGAAGCCTCCAATAATGAAGACATTTGATGGGATGGCACCTTACATAAAATGACACCATTACCTGCTTCAGGGTTACTGATACATCAGGAGGACAGGACCTGGAAAGTTTATGAATCAAGGGACTAAGTGACAAGACTGGGTACTGGGTGTGATCTGCTAATGCTATTGGTATTTCCCTCACCAAATCAGATGACAAAACAGGATGAGCCACTCCCGAAACATTTATCTATATTCTGTGGTCCTCAAATTTATTTGTTTGGGCTTGTCTTCTTTGTGTCTGTAATCATTTATGTACCTCGAGTACATAGACTGCCAGCCAGCTTTGAAGGCAGAGTCGAGAGACGCGGCTGTCGGCTGGGTGCCCAGCTCTATAGGCAGCACTGCGCCAGCAGTAGTACAGAAATAAGACTGTCAATGTGAACAGTGATATTCGTCAATATCGCGTTTCAGAGCAGAGTTAGTGCCCCATTGCCACATTTATTTCTGCACTGCTGCTGCCACCCCAGGGCTGACAGCTGGAGCCCTGCCTCCTCCATGTGAGGGACTGAGAGGGTGGGAAGGAGAGCCTGAGCAACGGGGCTCCAGCTGTCTCTTTTATCCCCACCTCCAGGGTGTGCACGGCCCTGCTGCATAAGCCCCAGCCACCCAGGGCTGACAGCCAGAGCTTTTTCCTCTCTTGATGCCTTCCCACAACTCCCTTGGGAGGCCTATCCCATAGTTTGAGAACTGCTGATTTATGATGAGTCAAAAGACAAACCATTATCACAGCAGATTTCAGAGTTGGTGACATGTTGGCTGCCTCATGCTGCCGTTGGTGAAACATACTTGGCCTTTCTCATAATTATAGAAAACTTTGAAAGGCCTGCTACCTTCCTGATGGGAGAAAAATATGAATCGATTACCAAGCTAAAGAACGGGTGATTCTAATTTCAATGTGATCTAATTTCATTTACTATGGACCAACAGAATGTAGTCCCAAACTGAGATATATTTACCTAGTGCTTTAAGAAGGCCTATTTCCCAAAAGTGAAAAGAATTATTAACATAATTGAGTAGGAAGAAATATTTAACCTTAAAAATGTGAATGATTTTGTCTGAGAATAGTTTATTAGATGTCCTCCAAAACCCAGAATTCCAGTAACAAAAAAGGGCTTCTGTTGTGTTTTTTTTTTTAATCTCCTGGTATGAGGGGAGATGAAAACAATTAAAATGGAGAAGCTGATAGCAATAAATACAAATCAGCACTTTTAAAATACAGACTGCTGATAAGGGAAACTAAAGGTATTGATGGAAAAATCTATGACTGGTAAGGTTAAGGACAATAATAAGGAATTCTTTAAATACATCAGGAACAAGAATAGATCCACTATTAGATGAGGATGATACAATGATCAGTCATGATGCAACTGTATTCAATAAATATTTCTGTGCTGTATTTGGAAAGAATTGAGATGATGTAATTTACAGTGACAATGAAATACTTTCCATTCTGTCAGTAACTAGAGAGGAGGTCAAACTGCAATTATTAAAGTTCAACCTGTCTAAACCAGATAACTTGCACCCAAGGGTCTGAAAAGTAATAAGCCACGACTGTTTTGTTACAAACAAACAAAACATCTTGGAAAAATGGGAAAATTTCAGAGGATTTATAAAAAAGCTACTATGCCAGTTTTAGAAAGGTAAACAGGATGACCTGGGACACTATGGGCTAGTTAGCATGATATCAGCCTCCTGCTCAACTTTTTACTCAATGTGTTCCTCTGAACTAGTTTGAAGACCTCATACATTCTCAATCCTAGCCACTCCCATATATTTTAATGTAGTTGCACTTTTGATTAAAGCGTCACTCAAGGGATGTTTATTTACTAATAAAAAAGACTGGAATTATTGTTGTTGCCTGTGATGGGGATGTGATGAAGGCTCTGAAAAGGTCAATATGGGGTTTAGAGCAGATCATGCTATCTGGCTGCATTTAGAGGGTGGGACAGACTTACTTAATGATGAAGCATAGCTGGGGAAGGAGATGGGTGATGACTATTCAGAAAGCAATTCTGGAGCACAGGCAGGATCCAGGAAGGAGAAGAAAACGCTCTGGGATTACTCTCTGGGACAAGAGTGTGGAGAGATTTTGCAGGGTCAAGGAGAAAGCCCAGTAAGAGAGTTAGTTTTAGAATCCTCTTCTAAGTAGAAAAATCTGGGAATTTGGGTCAGTCAAAGGTAAAGACATTGACCTGGCATTAATGAATGCTGAAATGTTTGGATCTGTGTTTTGGTTCAGCCCGTCCTTAATCTTGACATTTCTCCCATCCTTTCTCCTTGTGCCAGTTGTCTTTCTCCTGTTGAATCTGTGCAACAAAGGCAAGCAATATCAGTCATATTTATGCAGGCCAAAGAGAATCACCTTGGTCAAATTGATTGTTTGCATGGAACTATACATTTTGTTTACCAAAAACTTGTGTTAGTTTTTAGTTCTTCTCAGTTGCCAGCTCTCTACTGGTAGAGTATCTATCTGGGCTTCTCAGAAGCCATAGTATCTCCTATACTGTTTTAACTAACGGTTAGCAATCTGCCAGTGATTATGAATAGCAAGATCAGATGTATCTTTAATGTAACTATTTGCCCCAGAATTACATGACCCCACTGTTTATGTGACATTTCTTCTTCTAACTAACACAAGACTTGTCAATATTTCAGTAGAATAATGAGTTTTAGCCATTCAAGATAGCTAGTGGAATATTTTTGAACTATCCCTACAAACCTACCAAACCCTTTCCTTGAGGCACATACCTGACAGTTCATTTTATCATTCAAAGTAGATACTGGGCTAAATAAATGCAGCGCAGTGCAAGATGATCTTATGAAACATCAAGACACAAGCAAGCCATCTAAAAAAACTTGTTTGCAGGTGGACTCTGTGTGAACCAAAAATGCAGTCAACATAGCACATTTGAAGTAAAGGGTTTTTTTACTCCAAATCGATACCATCATTTTAGAGCAAATGGGACCAGATTCTCAGCAGGCGTATATTCACCATAGTTCCAGAAATCACTTAAATGAGGCTCAAAATTTTATTTTTGTAAACATTGTAATGCATTGTGTTAAATTTACAGATAGGCCTGAACCGAAATATAGATCCATACTTTCATTATGAGCCCACCGCCAAGTTTAATTTTACATAAGGGGATCAAAATCTCTGAGCTTCTTCCTGCTTTGCCTGTTCAGTAGTGGTATTATTTGGCTTGAAGTAACCTTTTTATATTTGTTCCATTTAGTTTATGTAGGTCTTTGGCATAGTAATCAGCAAGGGCAAAAGTGGCAGTGACTTTTTTTCCCTCCGATTTCTTAGAATTTAATATTTCACCCACACATACATGTTTAAAGAATCTATTACTATAACCTGGAAGTCCACTAATCACAAATGTCAAGTTTTTTCTTAAAACAGTGATCTGCCATTTTAAAATCTTGCAAGCTTTATATGCAAAATCATCTCTTCTCTGATCCATCAAGCATAACTCATAAGAATCCCTCAGGGAGTTGTAGGCTTGGTCTGTCATTCTGGTGAATATGGGAAAAACACCAGAGGAAAATGAGCAGAAATGACTGCTCTTGAGCTTGTCATGTTTTTTTCTTAATTTATAATGCTAACGATATAATGAGATTAATTAACAAATTTCAAAGAATGACAAATCTGAATACTATTTTCCTTTGTAGAGAAATAATCATGTTTCTTATTTACTTATTTCAGATGGAATTTCATGTATTTTCTTTTCTTTTTTCTTTAGGGAATTGCTTTTGGTTATCACTCCATCAGGTTGTAGTAATTAGCATAATTTTTGGCAAATGGAGGTTACATCTGGAGCAGATTTGCCTCCTTAGAGCAGTTTCTGTATTCATGTTTTATAACCTTTTATTTATCTTAACCCTTGGATGACCTTTATCAGCTGTCATTGTCTGCTAGGGATCACTGCTCTTGACAACTGCTGTCACTTCTAAAGAGATGTAAATCCTCGTGTCATAGCCTGTCGCACTGGGAAACCCATCATCTCTGAGCTGTTTAGTTCATCAAGGAATAAAGGAAAAACATACATGTACAGTAAACATGAATTTCCCCAGAAACTAATTTGCCCTACTTACTATCAAAAATGGAGTGACAAATATTTAATCTGCCACATATTTAAAATAGATTAGAATTATATTAATTTGGGCTTGAATAGAGACTGGGAGTGGCTAGAGTATTACACAAATTCAATCTATTTCCTCATGTTAAGTATCCTCACACCTTCTTGTCAACTATCTGAAATGGGCCACCTTGATTATCACTGCAAAAGTTTTTTTTCTCCTGCTGATAATAGCTCATCTTAATTAATTAGCCTCTTAGAATTGGTATGGCAACTTCCACCTTTTCATGTTCTCTATCTATCTATCTATCTATCTATCTATCTATCTATCTATCTATCTATCTATCTATCTATCTATCTATCTATCTATCTATCTATTCCATTCTATGTATCTTATGAAGTGGGCGGTAGCTCATAAAAGCTTATGCTTAAACAAATGTGTTAGTCTCTAAGGTGCCAAAAGTACTCCTGTTCTTTATTTGGATGAGGTATTATAACAGTGGGAGAAAAGTATATATACATATATATCAGTTTCTGTATAGTGTAATTTGAAACAAAGTTACATTGGGATTGTTGTTGACCAATGGAAGTCCCTTTTAAAAGGAGAGGAATGGATTTCTGGTTAATCTATCAGGCTTCTAAAAATCATTTAAACAATAGACAAAACTGGCTAATCTATGCCAGTACTGCTGTTGTAAGGTTATTTGAATAATTCTGAGAGAGGGAGCACTTTAAAGCAGCAATGTCACAAAAAGGAATGGGCTTAATAAGTAACTCGTTGATTCCCTAGCCCACAATTTCTGGCTTCTGCATATGAAAATAGTGGAGAGGAAATAACACTGTTATTACGGGAGATTTTTTTTCAGGAAATACCAGCTAATAATTAGAGCATTTTGTCATGTTATGAAATTATTTAATCCACTAGTCACTACAAGTCAGTGTAAGACCTAATCTCTGGGAATTTGTCCAAGAAGCCTATGGTTTGAAGAATCTGCACGGATTCTGACTATGAGAATGCTAGTAAAATGTTTGCCTGATATAGAAATTCCTGGTAAAACCTGATTTAAGACTACATAATCCTCAATTTGAGTCTGGTGGTTTTAGACCAGAACTGGAGACAAACTCAACTGAGGATGCTCAGCAACACTTTGTTTTAAAGCTGGCCTCAATTCAGCATGTGAATTGTCCCGTAGAGTTAAGAACCTTTGTAAACCTTTTGATGAATTGGGGACAGATATAACAAATTGTGTTGTCTGAGCTTCCAGTATTTACCTCTGGTCTCAGAGCATCAACAATGACATATAGTTGAGGATTATATTTGTTCATTAATTTGATACATTAAAGCTAGGCACATTCTTTAGTGCTTTTGCTGAACAGGAACCTCTACTATGAGTTGTGCCTGTGAGGCAGGGTCTCTTGCTGAGGAGAGAGTGGCTCCCAGGGTAGCACCGACAGGGGCTGAGGTGCTCAGAAGCAGCACACTCACTGATGCAGTTTGTACCCTACCCTTGCTCAACTAGCCAGTTCAGCATGCATACTGGGGGGGTGGGCACAGCCATTCCCTTTCCTTCTCCCTCAGTCCCCTATATCTTTGGGGGTACTGTGCAATCTTGTGTGAGTAGAGAGAGGCTGAAATGCTGCTATGTTCATTCACTCCCCGCCCCATTCTCTGCTCCTCACTGCTCCTTTTGTGCACTTGCATAAGGGTCAGGAACAATCTGGCTAAACATTCCCACCTATTCAAAATCCCATATGCGGGGGAGGGGATAAACAAATATTTCTGTAGATTTTAAAGATGCAGTAAATGTGCGATGCCATCAAGGAAGGGTTTGTGTGACAACTGATTAACTGTGCTGCTTGAAGGAAGCAGCAGGGAATTTAAGCTTCCAGACACTCCCAGAAGTAAAGTTTGACAGTGGGTGGTACTGCTGAGAATGGTAGTGAAGGTTGTCTTGATGTTCTCTCATAGTAGGGAATACTATGACTATAGTAGGGAATAACTATGTATCTTTGCCTTAAGTTTGTACCTATAATATTGGATTTTTCAAGAGTCTCCACTAACTGAATGTATGGTGAAACTTCAGCATTTCTATTACATTACAGCACTGTTTGAAGTCTGTTGACATTTTATTGAAGGCAAAATCATGAATTTTCCTAACACATACTGTGGTAGGAGAACTTTTCTCTATTTGTATTCATTATTTTCTTGAGTAAACATTGTATTTCAAGACAAAAGGGCAGCTTTTGATCTGTAAAAACTTTTTATTTTCACTAAAACTAACAAAAAGAAAGAAATCCAAAACCACAAAAATTTTCTTTTGCATACACCAACAGTATACTTGACTGGTGATGAGAATATATTGGCAGAGCAAAATACCTTCATGACTTAGGTTTACACATCTTCAGAGATGCTTAAATATTTTAGAGTGTATGCATAACTGAGATTAAGAAGCTCACTGTTTTGCTTTTAATTAACACTGGTGGACTAGGTTTCTGAGTGGTAGCTGTGTTAGTCTGTATCACCTTAGAGACTAACACATTTGGGCATAAGCTTCTGTGGGCTAAAATTCACCTCATCAGATGAATGGAATGGAAAATACAGTAGGTAGAGATATATACACAGTACATGAAAAGGTGGGAGTTGTCTTACCAAGTGGGGGTTCAGTGCTAACAAGACAATTGAATTAAAGTGGAAGTGAGATATTCTCAACAGAAGAGTATCAAAGGAAGAAAATTGACTTTTGTAGCGGTAATGAGGCCAATGTAATCAGGGTGGCCCATTTCTAACAGTTGACAAGAATGTGTGAGTAACAGTAGGGGGAAATTAGAATGGGGAAATTAGTGGTTGTAGTGACCCATCAACTCCCATAGTTCACCTGCACAACTACCAATGTGATATATGCCATCACATGCCAGCAATCCCCCTCTCCATGTACATTGGCCAAACCAGACAGCCTCTACACAAAAGAATAAATGGAAACAAATCAGACATCAGGAATTATAACATTCAAAAACCAATTGGCAAACACTTCAGTCTCCTTCAATGCTCATTCTGGAGTGTACCTGGGCCAGGGGTAATGTTCTGGGCATGGGGCAGGAGACCATATTCCCACCTTTCTCCTCCGATGCATTGCAGGGGATGCATAATTCAAGACCTGGTGGCTCTCAGTGAAAAGGAAAAATTATCACTGGGTTCCTACGTTCAAGAAGCAAACACAGACCTGTCTTCACTACTACTTAAGTCAACTTAAGTAATGTGCTCAGGGATGTAAATAATCCACCCCCCTGAGAGACATAACTTATATGGACTTAGCGTGGCATCTACACTCTGTTATGCTAGCAGGAGATGATCTCTCACTGATATAGCTTCTGCCCCTTGTTGAGGTAGATTAATTACATTGACAGGAGAGCGTTCTCCCGTCAACGTAGTGTGTCTTCACCAAATTTAGCATGCTTGTAAAGACAAGCCCATAGTTAACCATCACAAAAACTCATTTATTATCCCATATTGGATAAAAATCTGTGCCTGATTCTCACCTCAGTTACACCAGTTCTTCCAATGGAGTTACTCCTGACTTTCACCAGTATAAACAACTTGATACTGCTCACACTGGTGTCAAAAACAGGATTGTGCCATAAACAAGAAAAGAATTGGACATATTGTATCATTTCTAAAATGGGGAAGGCAATATTTATGTTGCTGTGGCACTGTACAAATTAATTGAATAACATTTGTACAGTACATTTGAAAATGGAAAGCCCTATCCAAAATGCCAAGTACTATATTAGTAACTGTAACCTGCAGGGCTCTCAGCTGGAAGTAATTGGTTACTTTGATCTCTTTGATCTACACAAGCTACTCATATTGTTTAATACATAACCACAAAACACAGGTATCATACTAGTTCTCTTCACTTAAAAGTTAGCTAAATAGTGTCTGGGATAACTAGCCCATAATCCCAGTTTGCTCATCTAACTTTGCACTTTTTACCTGTGTTTTGAGTTAATGTAGATAATGGACTATGCTATAGAATCCTAGGACTGGAAGGGACCTTGAGAGGTCTTCAAGTTCAGTTCCCTGCACCCATGGCAGAACTCAGTATTATCTAGAGTAGACCACCCCTGACAGGTGTTTGTATAACCTGCTTTTAAAAATCTCCAATGACAGAGATTCCAAACCTCCCTAAGCTATTTATTCCAGTGCTTATCCACCCTGAGAGCTAAGACGTTTTTCCTAATGTCCAACCTAAACTGCATTTGCTGCAATGTAAACCCATTTTTTCTTGGCCTATCATCAGAGGTTAAAGAGAACAATTTTTCTCCCTCCTCCTTCTAGCAACTTTTTATGTACTTGAAAACTGTTATCATGTCCCCTCTCAATCATCTCTTCTCCAGACTAAACAAACCCAATTTTTTCAATCTTCCCTCATGGGTCATGTTTTCTAGGCATTTAATCATTTTGTTGCTCTTCTCTGGACTTTCCGCAAGTTGTCCACATCTTTCCTGAAATGTGACACCCAGAATTGGACACAATACTCCAGGAGAGGCCTAATTAATGCAGAGTAGAATGGAAGAATTATTCTGGTCTTGCTGACAAATCTCCTGCTAATGTATCCCAGAAGGATGTTTGCTTTTTTTTTATGCAGAGGTTGACTCATATTTAACTTGTGATCCACTATGACCCCCAGATCCTTTTCTGCAGTACTCCTTCCTAGGCAGACATTCCCCATTTTGTATGTGTGCAACTGATTGTTCCCTTCTGAGTGTAGTAATTTTCATTTGTCCAGTTTGCCTAGATATTGCAGCTCCTCCCTGCTTGTATTTATTAAAGTTTATTCTGTAAACTTTATCAGCTGATAATAAATGAGGCAATGTCTATTGTATTCTCAATGTACTCATAATGTATACGGTTTGGAAAGATAGTCACTAAAATCAATATTGTATAACCCTAGAGGAATAGTTACCACATACTGACCTTTGAGTAACTAAAATAGCTTATTTTATCTAATCTTCTAATTCATGTGCAATTTGGGTAGAACTTGTCAAAGGATGTCTGGATTCTGCTAGTAAGTCTCCGCCAATTGCCACCTTTTAGAAGCACAAGCTGGAACACACTTGTAAAGTGTTTGTCTGAATACTGATTTTTAATTTATATGTTTACACTCCAGGTTTTGCAACTGTATATTCTAATCAGATATAGAACAGCTTCAGACTATACAGATGGGACATGGCTTGGTTTGTAAAACAGATTTCATTCAGTCTTGCATATCCAGAGACCAGAAAAAAATCAGTTGATGATTTTCTACAGCGGCAGTGAGAAATTGCTTTAACTCTGGAAAGATCAAAGTGACATTGGAAATGTTTTTGGAATTATTTTAAAGTAGTGATGGGACCAAACTTTGGAATTCAGATCCAGATTCCAAGCCTGCTTCTCCCCAAAATTCAGGTTCTTGGATCTGAGGTTTAGCTTTAAATTAATCTTCAATTTAAAGTAATCACTTAGCACTGGTACAGGTTACTAGATCTGTTTCCTAATTCCTTTTTTTAGATGGGGCTTGAACCTTCTTTCATTCTTATCACTATAAATCTGAAGTAGGGCTGTCGATGAATCACTAACAATTAACTCAAAAAATTGATTGCAATTAAAAATTAATTTTGATTAATCACACTGTTAATAAAATATCCATTGAAATGTATTAAATATTTTGGATGGTTTTCTACATTTTCAAATATATTGATGTTTATTGCAACACAGAATACAAAAGGTACAGTGCTCACTTCATATTATTTTTTATTACAAATATTTGCACTATAAAAATGGTGAGCAAAAGAAATAGTATTTTTTAATTCACCTCATACAGGTGCTATAGTGCAATCTCTTTATCATGAAAGTTGAACTTACAAATGTAGAATTATGTACAAAAAAACCTGCATTCAAAAATAAAACAATGTAAAACTTTAGAGCCTACAAGTCCACTCAGTCCTACTTTTTGTTCAGCCAGTCGTTCATACAAATAAGTTTGGTTACAATTTTCAGGAGATAATGCTGCCCGCTTCTTGTTTACAATGTCAACTGAAAGTGAGAAAAGGCATTCACATGTCACTGTCATAGCCAGTGTTGCAAGATACGTGCCAAATGTGCTAAAGATTCATATGTTCCTTCATACTTCAACCACCATTCCAGAGGACATATGTCTATGCTGATGATGGGTTCTGGTCAATAACGATCCAAAGCAGCACAGCTGATGCATGCTCATTTTCATCATCTGCGTTAGATGCCATCAGCAGAAAGCTGATTTTTTTTTTCAGCGATTCAGGTTCTGTAGTTTCCGCATCAGAGTGTTGCTTTTTTAAGACTTCTAAAAGCAAGCTCCACACCTCATCCCTCTCAGATTCTGGATGGCCCTTCTGACTTTTAAACCTTGGGTCGAGTGTGATAGCTATGTTTAGAAATCTCACTGGGGTACCTTCATTGCATTTTGTCAAATTTACTGTGAAAGTGTTCTTAAAATGGACATGTGCTGTGTCATAATCCAAGACTGCTATAGCATCAAATATATGGCAGAATGTGGTAAAACAGAACAGGAGACATACAATTCTCTTCCAAGGAGTTCAGTCACAAATTTAATTAATACATTTTTTTAAAACGATCATCATCAGCTTGGAAGCATGTCCTCTGGAATGGTAGTCAAAGCATGAAGGAGCATACTAATGTTTAGCATATATGGCATTTAAATGCCTTGAAACCCTGCTACAAAAGTGCCATGTGAACGCCTGCTCTCACTTTCAGGTGACATTGTAAATAAGAAGCAGGCAGCAGTATCTCCCAGAAATGTAAGCAAACATATTTGTCTAAGCAATTGGCTGAACAAGACATAGACTGAGTGGACTTGTAGGCTCTGAAGTTTTACACTGATGTATTTTTAAGTGCAGTTATATAACAAAAAAAAATATACATTTGTAAGTTGTACTTACGTGATAAAGAGATTGCACTACAGTACTTGTCTGAGGTGAATTGAAAAATACTATTTCTTTTGTTTCTTACAGTGCAAATATTTGTAATAAATAAAATATAAAGTGAGCACTGTGCACTTTGTATTCTGTGTTATAATTGAAATGAATATATTTGAAAATGTAGAAAACATCCAAAATATTTAAATAAATGTTTTTGTATTATTAACAGAGCAATTAATTGTGCAATTAATTGTGATTTTTTTCAATCGCTTGACAGCCCTAATCGGAAGTAATGAAACATTGATGATACCAGTGGGTACCTCTCCTCATGTATCTATCCCAGCCTATTGTCAGGGGGCAGCCCTGTTTGATCAGTCCACCCACTACAGCTGGTCAAAAAATGAGAAGAAAAAGGTTTCATGAAAAACATTATGGATTTTTTTTTTTTGGCATAAGTTTCAAATTATAGAGCTGGCCAGAAAACATTTTTTATGGATTTCCCCCCCCCCCCCCCCGCTTCTTTGTCACTTCTGAAATTTTTGAAGTTTTCTGGCCTCCTTTAGCTATGCTTCAAACCCAAAGTACTCTGGACAATCCCCTTCTCCTGAAAGGGGAAAAAAGGTTGAAGTGTTCCTTGTCGCTTGTGACAATCTGGCCTCAGTCTTCTAAGTTTTCTGTTTCATCTCTTCTTTTTTAGTCAAAGTGGCCACCAACAAGAAGTCTGAGTTGGGAGCCTTCAGTGCTGAACCTTTTTGTATTGTGGAAAAGAGCCAGGACCTAAATGGTCCAGATTCTGATCTCAGTTACATTGACATAAGAGTAGAGTAGATCAGATTCTCTCCTTCCTTACTGGTAAGGAGGAAATTAATATTATTGCATATGCTCATTATTTTAAAGAAAATCCCCAAAATGTCAACTTGGAAAAACACTCTGATTGAACCAATAGGAGATACCTTGATAGAGCTTCTGACCGATTGCTGTGACTAACATGAGAACAACTGGAGACCCTTTCTGAGCAAAGCAGAATCCTTCTGTTCCCTATTTAAGCCTGACTACCCACAGCCAACACGAGGAACCAACTGAGATCAAGCAGACTTGTATTGTGTTATAGTAAATTCGACCTCCCCCATACCTCAGCTCAGGTAAGGGACCCTTGTTTGGGGATGATGAACTTCCCAGAAATCTTTTGGGAAGAATTAAGAGTGATTGAGGCATGTAGAAAAGGAATGATCAGATAAGACAAAGGTTAATTCTCGCAAATGCAGTGAAGTGCATTGTCTGTAGGCACACAGTCGTCTTTGACTTCCACATTCTAGTTCAAATGTCCATTATGTTTAAGTTGTAAAACTTCAGCTATATGTATTAGGCTGAAATGATCTAATTGAAGGGAAAATCTTCTCTGTATTGCATTATACTTGCACTCCTCAGGAATATTTGCAGTATGTACCAAATTAGGCCCTGATGCTGAAATTATGTAAATAATGTGAATAAAGTAAAGTTTAAAAAGTAGTGTTATAAGTAGAGTATGTTGCCCCAAGTACCTAAACAGTGCTAGATATTTGTTTTATCAAGTGATAATCTTTGATATTGAAATTCATATGCAGCATGGTAAAAGTGAATTACTATGAAGTTAGAAATGGGATATACTATGTATTTGTTTAAGGATAATGACCCAAATTCTGTTCTCAGCAACACTGTTGTAAATCTGTTGACTTTTAGTCTGTTTACTTTATAATAACAAAAGTGAGAGCAGAATTTTGCCAAAAGATTGTGGGCCGGTTTCTGCCCCTTCTACTACCTTGATCTACAGGTAGTATCGCTGAAATCAATGGAAAAATTACTCTCTCTTTGAGCAGTATTTTGTTCATGTTTGTAAGGATGGCAGAATCTGGCTCTTTCAAACTTTTCAGTACCTAACAAGATCTTGAAATACTACTGGACTTTGTACTGTTTTCAAAAATATGATTAAGAAAACAAAGTTCACTACAGAAGCCATCTGAGCTTTGAAATGCCAATATTTATATTACTAAGTTACATTAAATGCTGAATAGATTCTCTATAGTGAAGCTTAATGTAATAGTAAATTATTTGGCTATGATTCAGAGCTCTTTAATCAATAGTACTCTCTTTGTTTATGTATATACATGTCCCTTTTGTCTATGCCAGTAAGTTTTCTTTTTTCACATCTGCAAAGCAAATAAACACTAAACTCGTTCTTTCCTGTTATTTCTCAGTTGGCAACTTATAGCTATAAAAGTGCACAGTGTCCAGACAGAAGAGTTTAAATACTGTTTAGCCTTTTCACTAAAGGAGAAGATCAATGAAGATGATTTCAGTTCAATTGAGTCCAGTCTGTCTGAAGTGCCAGCTGCAGTATTAGTAAAGAAAAAAAAAATTCCATGTGTTTTTACCATGGACTTGAATCTGAAAACATGATGGTTCTTTGTGATTTAAAGTGTGTATGTGTGTGTGTGTTTGCACATGCAATTTTAAGCTAGTATGGCTCACAAAAACTATCAGTTTACTAAAATTGATTTGTTAGGACTTATGTGCAATGCTTTTATCTTCTGTGCCATTCATGAAAATTCAAATTTTATGTTCAGGTTTCTGATGGAAACATGTGCCACATATTTAAGCTGTCTCTTGTTTTGGACACTGAATCCCCTGCAGGCAACATCAGTTGGAAGGTCATATTTGGCTCCAGATCCTTCATAATTCTCAAGGCAAAATTCAGATAGATCTGTCAAAACTATTTCTTTCAGAAGAGGATGTATATGATGTACTTACCATTTAACTCTGTCACTTCTTAAACACTGAGCAGATTTCTATATGAAATTATATAGGCCAATACTGAACTACCCACACTTTCTGGTAATCAAGCCATAGATAGAAATAACCTATTTCAGATTTCAGTGCAGACCCATGAACTACCAACTATTACAGGTATTTTCTTAAATGAAAAAAAAATGTATTTCCTCCTTTCTGTTTCCCCTACAGCAGCACTGTTTAACTTGGTTAGGAATGTTTGGATTCATATACAGCTGTTTTATTTGGTTTGGGATTTTTTGCATATGGACTTGCTGATATTTGGAAGTCATAAAACTGTAAATGTAGGATTGAAAAAGATAGATAAGATGAAGCTTGAAAACTGAATAATTAGGTGAAATAGATATCCTGGTTTTTTGCCCTTCCAACATCCACTTCGATGTAAATGGAAGCAGAGTCAACTATCACTGGCAGATGAGTCAATTTCAGCCACTGGTATTGGTCTTTTTCATTTCTATTTCTGTAGGGATGCATGTTAGACTAGCAAAAATGAAGTGAGTGTTAATAACCTACTTTTTTATAGTCCACCAGTTTATATAGTCCACCAGTCATATAGTCCACCAGTTACACTCCTCAGGAATATTTGCAGTATGTACCAAATTAGGCCCTGATGCTTAAATTTGTTCTGTGTGGATGAGCTTTTGAACGTACCTGGAGTTTCACTGAAGTCAGTGAAGACTGGTATAAGGGTTCAACCCCAAGAATTGATTGCAGGTTCAAGGACTCAGTCAAAGTGTATACTAGCTGGAATATTCTCTGATAACCAGTTTAATCACTCTGTTTTACTTGACTGACAAGTTCAACAATGCACCATGCCCAGCAACTTTATTTAGGACATATGCCTTGCTAACTGCATTACAAACTATTAATGAGGTCTTCTGGTGTTGGCTCTGGACTGAAATTCAGCTTTAAATATGTGCGTGGCCAAATTCTAGACTGAATTATAATTTTTCAGTTTCAGGCAAATATTTTTTAAAATATTTGCTCCGAGTTAAATTATTAGGAAGAGGCATTACTTCCTGTCCATAATACATGTGCTTCCTCTTCTCCTGGCGTGTTCCAATGATGCCTCAGCATGGGTCAGGAGGGAAGAGAAGTCAAAAGCTGATTCTTTTCATCTCTTTATTGTAAGTTCAAGTGATATGACCCTATAAACTCTGGATACAGGAGTTTGCTATGTTGGTCCCAAGAAGAGGTCTGGGTAAACTTGAAAGCTTCTCTCTTTCATCAACATAAATTGGTCCGCACTTACCTGCCTTCATCAGTGGGACAGGTTGACGCAGGCAAGTACATATACACGTTTGCATCTGCATGCTTCTGAATTTGTACTCGAAAGTAATTGAATGTTAATTGAGCTGTCAGTCATGTAGTGTCCTTATCTCTGTATAGTGAGGTTTGCACAAGCAAATGGAGCAGAGGTAAGCGATGTGGTGGGGCAAGAAGCACATGCACACATTTGTTACCTCATTTGCAAATCTGACACATGGGGCCAGATGCAATCAGTAACAATGGTCTAATGTAGATGAAATAACAGTAAAATTGGGCCTAAAATTTGTGTCGCAGGCATAGGGGTATGACTTTGAATTACAAAACTATATATACTATAAATCCTTACTGTGAGATTCAGGAAAGCAAACACTTTATACAATTTTCTGCTTTCATTTTATGAAATATATGCACCGCTTAGATTCTCTTTCTCTAGCCATCCTATTTATGTGGGTACTTCTTGTCAGAAACTTCCATCATCCTTAGATAACCCACGAGGCTGAATTTGAATTAACTACAGACCTGCATAATTCATAATGCTTGAGATAATACATTTTTAAAAGATTGTCAACAAATAGAAGCCACTGTACAGTAGTTGTATTCATTGTGTTTCCTGTACAGCATAGATGGGCATCCTTCTGCATTTCAGATGTGCTTAATAGTATCTGTATTTCAAATAATATCTATATTTCCATGAAAAAATAATCAGTATCAAAAAAGCTGCTAATGTTGCACAACATATTTTCT
Source organism: Dermatemys mawii (assembly GCA_007922305.1). Taxonomy (NCBI): domain Eukaryota; kingdom Metazoa; phylum Chordata; order Testudines; family Dermatemydidae; genus Dermatemys; species Dermatemys mawii. The sequence continues at coordinate 20,038,958 of ML677332.1, forward strand.
TATTACCTAACTGTACATCAGATTTTTGTTTTATTCCAGTAAACAAGGAAAATATCAAAAAGACCACAAATAGATTTCATTCTTTTCCCAAACATAATCTACAAGTTATTAATATTCCTGATTATATTTATGGAGAGTGTAACATTCATGAATTGTATGAAGAAAAAGGTTAGAGCTGCCAAGACTGGTAGACTGAAAAACATGGTCAACTTGTTGAATTTTGAATCGAGGATGAGTGTGTGAATCAGATGCACATTTAATCTTTTTTCTGTTGTTCCTGCCTAATCTATTTTTGTATGCAAGCACCAAAGGGAAACTTATAAGAGTTTTGCTGCTCAAATGCTTCAGAGAGCAGGGTGCTTAGAAATTTCACTTTGCTGTCTGCATGCAAAAGCAGAACAGACAGGCAAAGTGATGAAAAGCATATGCATGACTTGCGCACACTAGCAGCATGATCACACCCGAATGTGATCAGACAGTAAATGAGCACACATACTGGCTTATTTTGTGATCGAACACGAATACAGTGGTGTTTCAGAGGAAGGGCTGGTTTATCTGTTTTAGCAAACCACCATTGCATCCCTTCATTTTTAAAACAAAAGTGTTATTACCAAGGGAAGTACAGCTCATACCATTATAAGGTCTGCTTTGAACACCCATGCCCATGGAATTTGGGGCATATCCACTTCTGTGCATGTACCGTTGTGCACTAACCCGTCTAGAGTGATGACTGAAATTTCATGCACAAAACTTATTTGTCCACATGTGTGTAGTGTGTGAGAATACCAGCATCTAGTGAAGCAAGTATCTGAATCTACTAACCATGTGCAGGTGTTGGCATCCAAAAGTGCATGAGTAAGTCCATGAGTGGACACCATTGTGTAAACACAGAGGTAAGGTGCAGCATTTATCTACCCTACCTTTCTATTTTATCCTACACTTCTCATTTACTATGGTATCTGAGAACTGTATAACTTTTTAATTTCTTGAAAACAAGTGTTACTTTCTCTCCATGCTTCTCTCCACATTTTTAATCCTTGTCAGATAAGTGAGTCTTCATATGGATTACAATTCCATTGTTCATTGACGTTACAGCAGGTCAGGAAAAAAAATCTTTGGCTTTTTTCTTTGCAGTTTTATTGACAAAAATGAAAAAGTTTCCATTCATTGAAAACCCCCAAACTGAAAATGTTATTCAGTAATGTATTCAGCAACTGAAAAAATTCAACTGGTAGGTGGACACTTTTGATAAACTTTAATTTGCCTTTTTAAATCAATCCCTATTTTTTTCCCTTAAAAACTGGTTGGGGGGGGGGATTTTCATGTTTGTTTTTTATGGAAACACAAACACAAAATGACATTTTTGAAAGCAGACAGTTGGCAAAATAACAATTTTCCATCTAAGAATGTAGATGCATAACTTTTGACCAGCTCATACTGGGTTGTAGCAGATTTGGTACGAAGGTGGTTCCTTGGGTAACTCGAGCCAGTCCAGCTGAAGAGATGGAACATCAAATATGGGGAGCCAATGTGGAGAGCAGAGATTCAGGATGTGATGTCCTTTCTGGCATCAAGCTGCCAGAACGTGGCTCATATTGTTTACCTCCATGGAGTCTTACATTTCAGATTATCTCAACCTAAATATCTTTAAGAGTTTATATTTTAAATTACAGTCAACCTTGAACACATTTCATTTATTGTGCATTACAGTGTGCATCAAATAGCTCTTGGGCTGGAACACTGCGGCTTCACTGAACATAACCTTAACATAAAAAAAACCCCTCAAAAGAAATATTGTTTGAGTGTAAATCAGTCATCAGTATTGTTGGTTTGAGAAGGTACAAGGAGGAGAAAAATCCTTTAGACTGGATTCATTGAAATAGCATGACATTTTTATGCTTGATTTAAAAAAAGTCTCAACTGAAATTTAGCAGAAAGCCACCCCAGCTTCTTTCCACGCCCCCAAGTCATCAGGGTACTAGAAACTACGATATGGTATTTTTCTAATGTCCTCTTGGAAAGAGGATATTTTCTCCCCTCCACTCTCTAGACTATTTACACATGAAAGGTTTCTGTAACTGAGGTAGGTGTATTTCTGATGTTGGGATAGATGCAAAATTCTAATTGTATTTGCATCCTAAACAGCATATCAAATGAGAACAACAGAGGGCATGGTTGGCATGACATGTCCAAATTGGGGATTGGTCCCCAAACACAGTCAGCAAATATGACTATTACTTCACGTCATGATTTAGGGATAATCTATGTGTTGACACTAGGCACCATCACTTCATTAGTGTTCCTGGAAACTAGAAAGCCCCGGAGAACAAAACAGGGTCTGTCTATGTCCAGCAGCCTCAGTCAAGAAGCCTCTTTATATTTATTTTAGCAACCAGGTCTTTTCCAGTGGGTAAAAGACAATACAGTCAGTGTACAGGAATTTGTCCATCTAATTATATGTATGTTAAAATAATACTGTAATGTTTAACCAACCAGCACTGACTGACAAACGTGAAAAAAAAAATATTCAGGTTTGGTTTGGATAAATGACACTTTGAATTTTATGCAAACCTTGAGTCTGCAGAAATGTGCTGTACAAATATGCTGTGAATGGGATCTCTTTGTACCATTTTCCACACTTCTTGTTCCAGTTGGAATCAAGACATACTCTTTCTATCATCTGTCTGTCTATCTATTCTCCCTGCCTTTTATATACCACAGATTGGACTGTGAGCTTTTTAAGATGGACTGTGCCTTTGTATGTGTTTGTACAGAACCTAGCACAATGGAGCCCTGATCCTGACTCAGGAACCTCTGTGCTACTGTAATACTAATATATATATTTTCAATATTTTTTAAAAAATAAAGCTTGAGAGTAATTTGGAACCTTTAAAGATTCCATTCAAATGTGGTTTCACAAAACGGACAAAAAACTATGTAAAAACTTCTTGGCCACAAAATTAGTTCACCCTTCTTTGCTGATAAGGAAACAATAATGTAACCCTTCGGCAAAAGGTTGTTATAATGTTAGAGCATTCTACAAGATGTATGATGTTAGCTGAATACTAACGTATTGAACCGCAGTTTTTCTCTCTTTGGAAAATAACATAAAACACTAATTAAGAGCAAAAAATAGTTCCCCCTTTTAACCTGAATGACTGGGAAAAAAATCAGGCTCTTGCAGGTTGTTCCAGATGGATGAGAAATTAGTGATGGAGTTAGATGTTTCTTTGATACAAGTTTGTCTACTAAAAAGAATGCATAAAGTCCTGTTTCTTGGAATCTAGAAGGAACCAAACAAGCAGGAGATGTTTCCTGCTCACAGCTACAAGTCTCTTTTAGCCAGCAGAAGACTCTCTAGGCTTCTCTCTGGGTCACTCCCTCCCTGTGGTTGTACAGGCTATGTCTGGAGATTCTTTGTGTGTGGGGTAGAGGGGAAGGAGGGAGGGAAAGAGAATTCAGGGAGCCCACACCCCCTCCTGAAAAGAATCCTTGGGGATGCCCTCCGCCCACATAGTTCAAATTCCTGAGTGGCTTTTGAGGCACCTTTTTTATGTGCCTGTGTGTTCATAAAGGAGTTTGACTGTTTTGATTGTCTTAAATGAAGGTTGGGGTTACACCCATCAGCTTCAATGACATTTTGCCCAAATCACAACCACCAGTAGCCAATGTATGTATATATGAATATATACGCTGCATTTCAAAAAATGCATTGCTCATTTAAACTACAAGTGCCAATGAAGACCTCCCATCATCCAACCCTTATTTGCAAAGAACTTTTATTACAGTGGAAGTAATGAGATTGGGCTAGATTCTCAGATGAAGTAAACTGGCATAATTCTACTGACTGCAAAGGAACTATACTGACACCAGCTGAGGGTCTGGCCCATTGACTACTATTCAGATTATTCAGATGAGTAGGGTCTGTTTAAGTAATGATTGCAGAGCTGGGTTCTAATGCATATGGTCTGAGAATTTAAGATAGGCACTAACTGGCAGACTTGCAGGCAATCTTGACAGGGAGATCAAGTTCTGAATGGGCTTGGAGATGGAGATCTCCTCACCCTTAAAGACGGTCCTTCTAGGTCAAAGTTAAGAAAAAAATTGGCAGGTTGCTGCAAGCAGAAGAGGGAAATAATGGGAGAATTGTCACTTTTGATAGTCCATGCAGAGGCTCAGAGAGTAAAGGGTGTTTGGTGATACTTGAGTGAAGCTATAGCGACCTCAGGCTGCTACAAAATTAACTTGAAGATTGAAGGTGGACTACGAAGGGGTAAATCCTCAGTTGCTGTAGATCAGTGATGCTCCAATGACTTCAATGGAACTACGATGAGTTACAGCTACTGAGGATCTGACCCAGAGTATTCCTGAATTACTTAAAAATACCAATTCTGAGTGATGTACTCTAAAGCACTGTATGCTTTTGTACGTAGAGTGGACTTTTTTGTTTTTGAAACATCACATTACTGTGTTCTGACAACTACACTTTATGACGTCACTTCAACTTTTTAAATGTTGAATTATCTGTTCCATTTGGCAGCAAACATTATCAGTTTGCCACTATTGTATTGAAACACTAAGCCCATCAAATGCCAGTTCTGCAAACAGAGCAGTACAAAGAATTTTGAAAACAATGAATTATGTTTTTTTCTCCCAGTTCTTCACAAGAGATTTTTTTTTATCCCTTAGTAAACTTGTAGTAACATCAAATAACAAACCAAAAAACCCCAACAACCTGGTGTTGATTGTGTGAGTTACTTTAGATTTTGTGGAGTAAAACTGAACATGACAGAGCAAGTCACAGGGTAAATTCAGCCTAGTTGCATCACATGGTGCTAGCCAAACTGTTTCCCATTCAGAGTTGTATCCAGAACGGCACCAGAAGCAGGGATGGGCAAGGTTGAGTCTCGGAAGGTTGTGTGATCAGAATCAGAATCTGAAAACAGGCAGGAGGGTTACGAATGGGGATTTACTACTCTAAAATAGACAACAAACCAATGAGTTTAATAAATATCCCACGTTTGCACAAACCAAGTTCTTATGTTTCACTTATTTTTGCTGGGAAATATGGAAGAGGATAGGAAGAATAAGGCCTAAGATGAGATGCCATGGAAAGGACAGCAGTTGCATCTCTTCCCATTATATGGCAGTATTAACCATATTACTGAGGAAGAACTAGATAGTCCGTTGATTGTGTCTGTGCTCTATACACAAATATTAAGAATATGATAAACACATGGACACAGCTAAATAACCACATTTACTAGCTAATTACATATATACAAAACCTAGCTACCTATGAACATGGCTCTGGCAGGTTCCTGGTGATCTCTTGCAATAGAAGACAAGGGAGGCCCACTAGAGGACTCCCACAGTATTTACATGTATACTATCCAGTTTGTATAAACTATGTCATTTTTCTCATCAAATAACTTATCTGAGATTGCCAGAGACTGAGCTCCTGCATGAAAGGCCAGGCATCATTTCTGCTGCTGTGGAAGAGTGCAATGATTGCATCAAAAGTGATAACGGCATCAGAAGTGGTAACAGCCACAATACGGAGGACAGAAATGAAAATGAAAGCAAAGAATTGATTCATTTTTCAGACTTCCCAAAGTGCTGTGAGATTAGTTTTAAGTAATCTGTAGCAATTGAGGTGCAACAGCATATAATGATGAGTTGGGAGGAGTGCATAGCTGAAGATTTTGATCATTATTGTTGCTACAAACTAAAAATTCTGTGAGGCTGGAGGGGCGAACAAGTGTATGGATTATTTTATGACATTTTTGGAGAGTTAATGCCTTGTAAATTAGATTGCGTGGTTCCTCCTCCAACCTTCCAATCAGTTTATAATTTAACACAGAGGATAAAATAAGGAAGGTGGAACAGCGAATGTTGGATTTGGAGGGTAAATTAAACAATGAACTACAATTGCATTTGCGCCCGAGCTATTCCCGGTTATAAAAAGCTAATGTAGTGTGGACTATTCCCTAGGGAATTACTGCAGTGTGCAGGGCTGACATATGCTACACTAGCTTCCCTTGTATTAGAGAGAAAACAATTTTCATGGCAGACCCACAGGAGCTGTCAGTTCCAGTAGCCACTGTTTCTGTGGAAAGAATGGCTTCCATTTACTGTGAATATGTATAGCATGGTATGCAATGATTGTGTGATCTGTCATGTCATGGCAGCTGGAAAGATAATGGTTGTAACCTGTGCAACGTCAGTGCTAGAATGTGCCAGGTCAGTAAAATTGGATTCAGTTGAGGTTCAAGGAAACATTTCAACATTTTCTTCTGAAATAACTTCTGAATTTAAATGAGCTCCATGGAACAAAGGACTTGCCACAGGTCATGTTTATATTATTGGGACATCAACAGCATAGTGCTGCCCCGTAGCTATGCCAGCAGAACCCAGTGGTATAGATGCAGCCTACAGCGACTGAAAGAGTTTTTTCACTGCTTTAAGAATGCCTCCTTTCAGAAAAATGGCATCTAGGTTGCCAGAAACAGTATTCCATCATCTTAGCTATTCCTACACTGGGATTAAGTTGTCATTGCTACAGGTGCTCAGGTGTGGATATTTAATGTCCCTGAGTGCCGTAGCTATGTTGACCTAAATTTTAAGTATAGACCAAGCCTTAGATTAATAGCAGGCTAATGATATTCACAAGTGTGCCTAACTTTTGAAAACATGTCCTGAATGTTTCCTTACAGCACAGAAGGGTCTGTGTCCCACAGATTGTGTAGTTGCAGATCAAATATGGTATTCTGGGTTTAGGACCTAAACTTGTCCTTTCTAGCCCAGGCAGCAATGGCTTCGGAGACTTGAAGATGTTTGTTCACTCCCTACAGGAGCTGATTGCATCTTGCCTATCTGACTTGCAGCCACCATTGGTCAACTCCAGACCACATAAAAAGAAGTCCAAAAAATTGCATCAGCCCTGCTTTCATCACAAGTAGTGATGGTCAAAAATGGAATTTCTATCCCACAGGAAATACCAAGTTTTAGAAATTTTGTTTTGTCCTAAATAGGGACAAAAGATGTAATTTTTTTTGCTTGTGTGCAGAAAAATATTCTGAAATATTTCAGTTAAACTTCATGGAAGCAATTTATTATTTCAACTTTTATATTTAAAGTTGAAACAAAGCATCTTGAGTGTCTAAAAATGAAACTTTGGGATAATTTTTTTGATCATTTATGTTCCTGTGAAGTTAGTATTTTCTGTTAGAAAAATGTTCAGTTGGAAATTTTACATCCAGCTCTAGTTACAAGGATAACGAGGATGAAGAAGTTGTAAGGGCTTCAGAGAACTTAAGACCACAAGTTGGCTGTGCCCATTACTTTACTTTTTAAAATTTTGGTCCAGATAGTGCAGGGCATAAAGTGGGGTGGCATGCTCAAGGAACCCCTGCTTCCGTTCCACAGACTGTACAACATGCTGTCCAGTTGTAGTCCCTGTATTTCCAGACAGCACAGGAACTGAAACGTGAGAGGCCCCAGGAGTGCACACTAACCAAATAGTGCACATTCCTGCTGTGGGCTGGAAAGCTCAGAAAGAGAGCAGTATGTGTCTGTGATCGGGAAGGGGGGGCCCCATATTTGCTGTTTGACTTGTACTGAGCATGGTCAGCAACATCTGCTGAGGCTACCACCCTCACTCTTTCCCCACACTATCAGCAGGTATGGGTTGTCTCTGGAAGAAAGTGTACCTCAATGAAATATGATCTCTTGGAACTCCCACTGGAGTGCAGTTAACCCCAATTTAGTCCTATGTACAAAGTACACAGTCTGGCCATTGATTTTTTTGGCTTGGTTTAAGTTGCTACCTATTCATCAATGTCCAGGCATGATTACAATAAAAACAACCCTGCACATCAACTAACTAATGAGAACAAAAAAACAACATAATTCGGGCCTCACTCCCACAACTAACCTGTCAGAATAAGCTTGTGCAAGCATATAGGCTTTACACTAAAGGTCCAGACTTTGTTGGACCAGTAAGGGGAATGAATTTCAGAGTCAGGGCCCTCTTATGAGAATGCACTAGTCCCCAAGTTAACAAACCGTCTAGGCAGTGTCAGCTCAGGCATCCGAACTAATCTCAAATGCCTTGTTAAAATGTGACGGCCTGGGTAGTTAAGATGCACAAGATCTAAACCATGAAAGGTTTTATACATCAAAACTGAGACCTTGAATTGCAGTGCTAGCCTATGCAGCCTCAGCAACTCAGGAGTAATGCAATTTGTAGAAAGAACACTGATACTTAAATAGACCATGCATCTACAGTAACTGATATTTCTGAGTCGTGTTTAGCTGTCCCCACAAACACAGCTTGGTACGTCATCTATTTTGATAGTGACAGTAGTGTAAATAACTGTGGCAAATTCCACATCAGCAAGAAGTGGTTGCATCTGCCTTCACAAATACAGAGAAGGGCTCCTGGCCCCGCTTCCAGCTGGAAACTCAGAAGCAAAATAGAAAACATACCATTTCCCCCCAGTCTTATCAACATTACATCACTGTTCCTGGGCTTGAGCTTCAGCCTGCAAGCTCTCAAAGCCCCAGTCTTGGATAGAGATTCTAATATAATAAGGCACACCGCAACAGAAATGGAAAATGGCCACAGTTAAAAAAGGGAAATTGCCTAAGTATAGGGGGGCCTTTTCTAAGATGCTTTATTTTTGCATTTTTCTTTTAAGAAATACCTGTGAGGTGTTTATTTCTGTCTTGCTTTGTTATATTTATATACAATTGCTAAGCTATTTATTGATTGCATAAATCAAACACAATTCAAGTTAATTATGAAAGGCTGTGAAAAGGGTCTGAAATTGAAATATATACTGGCAGTAAAATTGGTACATCAGTGAAGATGTAAAGATAAAAAGAAATAAAAATAGAACAAAGGATGCCTTTTCATGAGTGTTAATGCAGTTAAAAAAAACTTTGACATAAAACTGCATCACACTGAAAGGAAAACACGTGGAAAAGGATTTAATGCTTTATTATTTGACAAATATTTGACAAAGCATTGCATTTCTTGATGATAGTATTATTACAACATTCTTACCAAGGGATTTTTTTTTTCCTGTTCATAGATGTTAGGCTTTGAAATGTTTCACTATGATGTGGGTTCTGATTTCATAAACAAAGATTGGTTTATTTTCCTCTGGACTTTTTCGTTCACTTCGGGGATAAAATTTTCAAAGCACTGACCAGGCCATGTTCTATTCACATAGCTACATACCTGCAGTTCACACAATAAGAATAGGAGCTCAGGAGTGTCATCTTCTGACATTTACTCTATTGACTGTTACTTGATATGTAATCAAGACCTATTACTGAAAAATAGTTTTACAAAGGAAAATTTAAAAAGAATATTAAGGACTTAATTTTGCCATCCTTACTTTCTGAATAGTATCTTATTCTGTGAGCAATCCCCTTGTATTCAATGAGCCTACAGAAAGCAAGGTGCTACTAAACTAAGCCATCTCATTGCCCTCCTTTAAATCACACCTTAAAATGGCAGTTCTCAAACTGTGGGTTGAGAGCCGCAAAGTGGGTCAGGACTTAATTTTAATGGGGTCTCCAAGGTTGGCTTAGATTTAACCCAAGCTCAAGCCCCACCACTTGGAGCCAAAGCCCTGGGCAGTGGGGCTCAGGTTACAAGCCTCCTACCAGGAGCTGAAGCCCTTGGGCTTTGGGTTCCCCCAACCCTATCCCCCAGAGAAGCAGGATTCTGGTGGAATTAAGCTTCAATCCCTGCTCCTGGGGTGATGTAGTAATTTGTTGTCAGAAGGGGGTTGCAGTGCAACGAAGTTTAAGAACCCCTGTGAAACACTCACCTACTGTGATGTCTAGTAAAAACTTGTTAGGCAGAGGGTGTGCTGAGAACACTGCTTATCATGCTGACTAGTATTGTCTTTTTTTTTTTTTTTGGTGCTCCACCATCTATCTGTCAGTATCCATCTGTTATTTCTTGTCTCAAACTTAGATTGTAAAGTCTTTGGGGGTAGGAACTGTCTTTTTGATCTGTATGTTCAGAGCCTAGCATATTGGACCCCTGGTTTAATACTAGAGAATCAGATCTTGTCTACACAGGAAATTGCAAAATCTTAATTTAAATAATTTGTGATACAGAGTTTTGCAACAGTTTAACTAAAATCAGTGCCAACACTTATTTTGCCTTAAGTTTACAGCTGTTCCTAATTGACTTAAGCCAAAGAAACACAAAAAATGTTTAAACCCAAATAAAAGTGTCCACATGGAGGTTTACAGTGGCTTAATTAAATTTTGCACAATGGGTGCCACCTTCCCATGTAGACAAGTCTTCAGACCCACTAAATTTTTCCCTAGCCATTTACTGAATGGACTCTTGGATCAATTCCTACACTTGAACTGGAAAAAAAACACCCCAGTTTTTCAATTTTAAGGTGTCTGATTAAATAATGGAATCTTTACAGGAAATAAATTAATTTAATGAAGACACTAAAGTTATTTTCTTTTTTAAAAAGTCCCAGTCCGGTATTACTAAACCATTAAACTAAACTAAACTAGTAGTGTTTGTAATTATTTTTTAAAGAAAAATAAAGAGAAAATGAATATTTCCAGGCCTTTGCAAATCTCATGTTACCTGGGAGAAAACATTCCAAAATGAATTTGACACTTGGATTTTATGAGTATGAGAAAATTATAGAGCACATAAAAATAAAGACTGGAAAATTCTTTCTTTAAATGTTAATTACACTTCTAGTAATTGCTCTTATATTATACTATTTTTAGCCTAATCTAGGCTCTCTTAGTCATGGGGTTTAGTCACTCCAACCGGAATGACTAATACAACTTGAAAACAAGGACGTGTCTTAGAGAAATTTAAAAATATTGAAAATAGGTAAGGAGTTTTAAAAAACCCTTATATATATATATATATATTGTGACAAAGCTCTGTCCTTATCTTCGTGGATCCTGCGTTTCCTGGCAGATTTTCACTAGCCTCAGCGGCTCACTGTGACCCTCCATGGAGCCCTTCTCTCTCTGGAGACAAGATCACAGCCTATTGAGCCATTTTCATCACAAACCAGTGAGGAGAAGCTATCCTTCCTGGCACAGTCTCTATTGTCTCCCAATCTCAGAGACTAATTAGGGGAGGCAGAAAGGGGGGAGCCCAGGCCCACCCTCTACTCTGGGCTCCAGCCCGGGGACCCTAATAGTATCAGCTAAGATGGCTGACCTTTTATCCACAAAACACAATACAATTCCCTGGGCTACTTCCCCACAGCAGTCCCCACTTCTTCAAACTCCACTTCACCCCTACCTCAGGGCCTCCTTCCTTCTGTACAATATGTTGTCCACCACTCAGTCTCACCAACAGCATAACTTCCTTCCACAGCTCCTGACACCCACAGCCCACCTGACTAACTGGGAGGTTTTTATCTGGATTCAGCCAGTCCCTGATTGGCTTCAGGTGTCCCAATTAGGCTAGCTGTTTCTACTCCTTTCTAGAAGGTTCTTAATTGGCCCCAGGTGTCTTGATTGGCCTGGAGTAGCCTTTGTTTGGCTATCCAGGGAACAGGGACCTGCACACCCTGAGACTAATGTACCTGCCTTCCAGCACTCTCCTATATCCTTCTGGTCTGACTCCGTCACAATATATATATATAAAATTATAACTTCTGAAACCTCCATCTGCCAAATAAATGTGGAACGAAGAAGGCATATGAGAAATATGTCTTGAGCACTTTGCTTTTATATTGTATCCCTTTCCCTCACCCATTTGTAATTTGTATGGTTTTGTTGTTTTTGAAGGGTTGGGGCTGTGTGTGTTTTAGGCTCCATCCGGCAAACACACATGTGACTATCTTTACTCACAGGAGAAATTCCACCATTCTACTCATCTAAGTAAAGTTATTTACCCAAGCTCATAAACATTTATGCATACAGAGATATTGCAAGCTCCTTGGGGAAGGAACTATCTATATAGTGCAGGTCCTCAGGGGGTATAAAGTGTCATCTTTTCAGGGAAGTCAATGAAACTATGTCACAGTCTACCAGCTGAGCATCTGCCTCCAGATCTTTAGATGTTTATACAGTGTCTAGCACATTTTGAAAATTATTTACTTTTTGAAAAATCTTTAATTTAATTTGTTTTAATTTGTCGCTTTATTTTTCAAACGAATACTCAGTAAATAAGGAGGATTTTTAATGGGAAACTTCTGTGAGCCAGAACAAAGTTCCACATATAGTTTCTTTATGCCTGTTCTCTTCTAAACAGAAATTATACAAATCCAGATTAATTTTGTGGGGTTGCATGGACAAGACACTTCTGATAACAGCCAAGATACGGGTGCAAATTGGTAATGTTTTTGTGTGACTATTTTTGTTGATATTGGAGCTAAAAGAAAGAGGATGTGAGTCTGGCCTTGAGGAATCTAATTTAGCAAAATAGCCGACGCCCCAGAGGTGGCATCAGCTGTTTTGCTGCCCTAGGAGGCGAAGCAAAAAAAAACCTCCAAACAAACAAACAAACAAACAACCTGGTAGAGCAGCTGCTGAAACGCCGCCAAAAGCTGTGGCGCGCTGTCCCAATTATGGACAGCGCACTGCCCCCCAATTTTCGCTGCTGGTGGCCACCCTTAGAGGAGCTGCTGCCTAGTGCTTGCGCCGGCCCTGCCTTCCCCTCGTGTATTTGCTTCTATTGACGCTGAGGGAAGTTCTACCAGTGCACTCATAGCTCTTTATACTGCCTTTGCATCGAAGATCTCAAAGTGCCTTACAAATATTCATGAGTAGAGCTTCCCAACACCTCTCGAGGTGAATAAGTGATTTGTTTATTCTTTCAGAATAATTTCTGAAGTGTCTTAAGTGTCCCGTTAATAGAAACATAATAAAATGCAATAAAACATGTACGCAGGTGGTGATTAAAAAGACAATATTACCAACAGCAACCACAGAGTGGCGACCAAGATGCTGCATTTGCTCTTTTACTAACACAAAATGATGATGGTAAATTTCCAACTGCAAGAAGCCTTTCAAAACATAAGCAATGACCTTTGGAATGGTAACCAGGCTAGGCAATTACAATTTTCCAAAATGAACGAAATAAAATGGAACCACAACATGGCTACTAACATGCAACGATGTAGGCAAAGAGGGTGGGGCGGAGGGGTAGAATAATTGAGTTTGAAACTAGCCAGCTCAGGATAACACCCTAACAGTCACAGAACACATAGTGCTAAGCTGTTCTAGACATGTTCTTGTATCACACTCATCACCTTGATATCTAAGCTCCTCCATTGTACTTAGTGGCTTGTGGGTTCTTTAGTGACCACAAGTGGTCAGGACTAGGGCAGGTCTGAAAATTATCAAACTCAAATTAACAAAACACAGAAGGAAAATCCCTCATCTCCTTCCTCTCCCAGTTTTTGATCAGGAACCCTTTTTGACATGTCATCTGATGGAAAGCCCCACCACCAACACACTGTCCTGTGTTATAAACAGGAGCATTGATTCAATATTGACATGGAAGGAAGAGCACCCTCTACTAAATAGTAGATATTTTTTGCAACATTCAGGTGTTTCTTGGAAGTCTCCCATACAAACTGACCCAGCTCTACCTTGCTTTAACCAATCTGTGACATCTGCAGGCAGAAACAGGGTAAGAGAATCAATACTATCTCTTTAAGCATTTGGTTCTTATCAGTGTTATTTTTAAAAAATTAAAGCACTGTGTCCTTTCAAATTTGAGTTCTGAACTATATTTATTATTTGTATTACAGTAGTATGAGGCTTCTCAGTCTCTTTTGAATTTTTTCCCGAGAGAGATTAAGGGACTTGCCCAAGGAAGTCTCCATCACAGCTTGAATCTGAACCCAGATTTCCTGAATCCCGGTCATATGCTTCAACACAAAGCCAACCTTTCTCAGTAATGGTAATGGAACTATCCTCCCCTTTTATGGCATTTGAGATCTACTGATGAAAAGCACCATATAAGTGTTATATGGTGGTTTTATTATTACTAATAATACAGAATAATATAGGAATCAGAGTATTGGTCCAATAACTGATGCTTCAAAAGAAGAAACGTTTCCACACATAGTAAATCAAGCCATTACTTGACTGTGCAGAGAGGGAATTTTTTTCCTCACTCTGCAGATGATTTTATGCCCTGAGGTTTGAGACTGGATGACACTCTTAATTTAGCATGCACAACTGCAGATGTTATTGACAGGAAACAAATTATTTAACCTTTTAACAGTCTAGCTACAGTAAGACTTCCTCACCTTCAGCTGTGTGAATAGTGCATCTTGATCACAAGCGATGTAAACTAATTTCTCTGATTTGTTTTACGTTTACCGGCCATTAATTTCATTGGGTGATCCCTTCTCCTCCTGCAATGGTTTTCCTCTTTTCCCCTTGAACTAGTGAATTAACTGATCATTTGAAATATTTTAGTTTTTTTACAAGGTGAGCTGATAATTTAAACATATCCTTAATATTAAGAAAAAACAGTATAAAATAATCTTATTTACAGAGTATTTTGTGAGATAGGCACAGAAATTAGAGAAATGTATGTATCTTCTGCCGCCTTGTGGTATTTTACAGTACAGCAATGAAATTGAGCTCTCATTCCAATTAGAATGTAACAATGTTCTATTTAACATGCTAAGTCAATGAGTTTTGCTTGTCAGAAAAAATAAAAAGCTAGCAAATTCATATTTCACTTCATGCAGTAAAATACAATTAGAATGCCTACGCAGAATAAGCTGAATTAAGCAAACCCCTTTCAAAGGCTGGGTTTAATTTCTGAAAACACCATTAGGTTGATCCTACAGTTTTTTCCTCCTTCAAAGATGCTTCTGGAGGCATATTAGACAATTTACAAACAATAAGGGTTATGTGATCAGGCCATATAATTGCAAAAAAAAGAAAATTCTGAAAATCATTCAGACCTTTTGGTCTTGTATATTTCCATAGTTCCCTGTCAATATTTGAACTATTCTGAAATCCTGTTCCATGGGTGGTGTGTTCATGAACATTTTCTTTTCTCATCATAATGTTTAAGGAATCGGTATGAATTTTCCATACTTTGAACTAAAAATACACAGCCAATTTTTAACATAGGTTTTGTAAGTCTATTTGGTGATCACTGTGCCCCTGATCCTGTGATTCACAGTATCCGTGTGTTGTAACAGGCTTCAAATAATGCACATTAGAATATTTGTGTTCTTAAGGTGAAAATATGTGATTGTAATCGCATATTTTCCTAACCTGAACCTTTAAGCCTTTCCTCACTACTTGTTTCTTTTCCATTATTGTAAAAATACACATTCTGGCCAAGTGGGAAACCAAATATTCACAAAAGAGAAAAGATTAGACTGATTAATAAGAATAGCCTTTTCAGTTACTCTAGGTAAGGTAACAATTACAAGACTTAGCAATAATTTGTTTATGGCATAATCAACACCAGCTCCAGGAGCAAGAATTTTCCCCTTTCCTCCTCCCTATAATGCCGGCCCTCCCTTCTTCACCTCTCTTTCCACAAAAATGTGTATAATATTGCACAATTCAGCAGGAATTGAGAATTAGGAAAGGCTTTCATGATTTCTGCCTCTGAGGTTCTCTCCCATGTTTTCTCCATGGCCCCACCTGTGCTCAACCTCTTCCCAGCCCTCCTCCATCCCTTGCCAAGACCCCCACTACTCACCGCTTCTCAGTGAGTTCCTCCTTTGTGAGGCCCCACCACCCACCGCTCGCTCAGTACCTCCTCTCCTCCACTACCCCCGTGGCTCCTCTGCTCGCTGAGTCCTGACTCTCTCTTCTCCTCCCCCCACCTCCAAGGTCCTGACCACCCACAGCTTGCTGGAGCCCCTCCACCCTTCATCCCTGTGGCCCCCCATCACTTCGGAGGAGAATGGGGGACTCAGCAGTGGTGGGCAGTGGGGCTATGGGGGAGGAAGTGTGGAGGAGAAGAGGGATTCGGCAGGCAGGGAGCCTTGGGAAAGGGGGCTTAGTGTGATCAGGGCCTGGGGCGGAGTGGGGTTGGAGCATAGGCAGGGCCTCAGGGCGTGGAGGCGGAGTGGAGGGAGGGGCATCCGGGTGGGGCAGGGCCATGGTCCAGGTGCTGAGGGGGAGTTTCTGGCAGTCGGGCCAGCCTTCTCAAATGCCAGAGCCACACGCCACCCCATTGTACCCACAGTAGCCCTAGCCAGGAGAGAACTCTCACTCCATGAAATGCTCTTTCATTAACTCTTTAAAACCTCCAGACTTTGAGAAATCTGTGCGAGAAGCTGTAAACGATGAATGAAATGAAATGTTTCTGCTCCTTTGGTGCACAGAGAACAGGCAGTACTGAGTAATCACAATTCTGCTATTTACCTTAACACAGAGAGAGCAAGAAAAGCTGATCATGCTCAGTACTCTCAGGCAAACTGTGGGAATAAATCCATTATGTTAAAAAGTTTCTTGTGCATTTTCTCCTCTTTCCAGCAGGCAGCCAGCTGTAGCAGCTCTACCTTTCAGTTGAATGCAGAAACTCTTCCAGTCCCTCACACCTGACCACAATTTTCTTTTCGTCAACAATGTGTTTCTAGAAAATGCTACTTTCTGCATCATAATAAATTTAGTAAAGATTTATTGACTTGCAATCCTTAGGCAGCATTCCCACTGATTTCAAGGAAGAACTGCAGGTTAAAGTATATTGTGTGTTCTCAGTTAATCTTTTCTACTGGAAACCATGCACAAACTTGCCTTACAGTAAGAGACAAACTGAAATAGCTGCAACCATAGCTTAAAAATCATAGTCACAATTTTATGATCCATATAAATAGTGGGATCTGAGCCCACAGAAAAAGCACTACAGCTTTGTTGTAGGTTTCTTCACATCGTTAGCTCCTACAGTATCAGTTTGGGCTTGCAGAGTAGTTCAGCTACTCTAACCAAATCTTTTTGCTACCCCACTACACATACACATAAGTGCTCCCTGCTGCATAGATATGATATCCTTTTGTATAGACTAAAATCTGTTTTTATTTAAAAAGCTTTGAAACATGCTGGTACTGAATACGATATTCAGATGTACCTTAATGAAAGGTAAGGCCCTGGTGATTCTGCACACAAGATACTTAATATTTATATACAATAGCTCTCAATGTTTGCATGGCACTTTGAAAAAAATATAAACTAACTGATCAGTTCATGAGTAGATAGTGAATGACTGTGAAATTAAGAGAGAGTCCTGTGACACCTTAAAGACTAACTAAAGTTATTTAGTCTTCAAGGTGCCACAGGACTCTTTGTCACTTCTGCATTTCCAGACTAACATGGCTACCTCTCTGATTCTGTGAAATTAAGTTACTTGCCCAAGACCACACAGCAATCTGGCAGTTAGAATTCAGAAGCTCCTGGTTTCCCATTTAGTGCTGGATTTGATGGACATAGTGTCTTTATTATCCAATGCGTAATTTATGGAGGAGAAGTGAATTCAATGAAACCATTTTTCAATAACTGGCTTAGTGAGTGTGTCTCCTTCTAGTGGCTAGCCCATGTTGATGGTCCATGGCTGCATTGCCAGTTGAAAACAGGGACAAAAGTTGAGCATAATCAATTTGCTTTGGGCCCACCAATATCAAGAGGTGAGAGAGATTTCACAAACGATCCCTCCCTTATTTAATTCCAATGGAAAGGTTAGCAGGGCTAAACATTCCCAGTAGAGGCAGTCCCAGGCCCTTTAAATCGCTGCCAGAGCCCCAACACTCCCAGCCACTGCTACTATCCCAGGGCTCCTGCAGCAGGACTCTGGCAGCAATTAAAAGGGCCAGGGGCTCTGGTTGCAGCCAGGAGCCCAGGGCCCTTTTAAATGCCGGCGTGGGGAAGCTGTCCTCTGCCGGTATGGTCAATTGTATACTGGCTCTTGCCGGTATGCCAACCCAGACAGTACCAGCTTACTTTCACCTCTGTCTCCTGAATAGACAAGTTTACCCTTGTGGTAGACAATTGCATTGTGCAACCATTATGTGCCACTTTGTCTGTTCAAATTAAATCATTATATATAGCATTGTAGAATTCAGGGCCTATTATATCAGTACTGTCTTATGTATACTACTGATGAACAGGGCATTAGAGCTAAGCAAAATCCACCAGTTTCACTTTATATAATTTTCATCATCCTAAACTGATAGAGTTTTCAGGGGCATGCATCAAACCTATCAGGTTCATTTGGAGTTTGGGAATCACATGGACACAAACTTCAAGAGACGATTCCTCTACTATATGTCTTTCCTACTCACCCCTCAGCAAGCTACAGAAGACCCTTAGGTTTTCTTGGGTCGATGCCAGGCTCCTTCCTGCTCTAATGCCTTTTGAGTGGAAACAAATGGCTCGTTATACCCATTTTCAACCAACTCAATCGAGGTTTCTGAAAAATTCACCAAGATTTGCAAACTTTAGAACTGAAATTAGATTATTGACAATTACACTGAGATAGCTCCTAAAGACTTAAGCTAGTTTGGGACCCTATTGTGCTAGACAGTGCTGTTCAGAGCTTACAGTCATAACAGGTAGGTGAGACAAACAAGCCATGTAGGGTGGGAATGAGAAGATGGATATCAAAAATCACGTGATGTTTTAGCATAGACTAGCGTGAGAGCAATTTGTAGCCAGGCAGTTGCTGTAATCACAATTTGCTACCTGTCTTGCTGTTACCAGATGGCAGTCTCTGGCGCACTGTGAGGTACCTGGAGGAGGATAAGGTTAGTGGTGCTATGGATTTTGACTGTGGGTATTTCCACAGTATGCTTTCATGTGAAAATAATTCAGAAATTCTCACTTTTGACTGAGTTTTGCTATAAGTTTGAATTCAGTTGAATCTGCAATTCAAATTAAAACTCTAGAGGGGTGAGCTTCATTTAGCTCAAACCCAAAGATGCTTTTGCATGTGCCCCTGCAAACCAAATCTGATAATTTCCCGCAGGTCCTAGTATGGTTTTGATAAACTCAGAATGTAGCTGGCTATCAGCAAGTTAAAAAGCACATGTATCTTTATCAAATTTCGCTTGTTACCATCTTGTATATAAATAAAAAGAAATGGAAAGAAATTTAGCCAGATGAAATCATCACTTGTAATGATTTTAGTGGGAAAAGCTCCTCTTGACATGCAAGCAGTAATCCAAACAGAGCACATTACTCCTGAGGGCATTCTGCATCAAAAAATAAAAAATTCTGCGCACAATATTTTAAAATTCTGCAAAATGCTTCAAGTTTTATTTGTCAATAAATAAATGCAGAGGATCCAGCCTGACAGTGAGGAGCACAGGGCCCAGGAGACAGACTCAGTGGTGAGGCTGCACCCGAACTTGACACAGCACAAGACCTGGACCTGCCCCAGAAACACCCTGGGGCCCTGCCCCACTGCTCCAGGCACATCAATTGTGGGGCAGGCAGGCTCAACTAGGCAGGATCCAAGTGTGGAGGGGCTCAGTGTGAGGGGATCCAGGTGTGGGGTGAGAAGATTCTGTGTCGGTCAATCTGGGTGTAGGCAGCTCTGTGAGGGTCTAGGTATGGGGGGATCTGGATGCATAGAGGCTTAGTGGGGGCATGTGGATAATGGGAGGTCCAGATGCACGGGGGTTGGGCATGCTCCCCATACAGTAACCCCTCCTCTGCAGCTGACGAACAATGGGGGCAGGAAGCAGGGGAGAATGCTGAGCTTCCTGAAGGTGGGGGAGGTTTCAGGGGGTGGGTCTGACACAGCCCCAGCCACTCCTTGTATGGGAAGAGGAAGTCCCATCCTCTCCTGTCTCCAGCCCAGCTGGGACAAGCAGTTGATCCTGGCTGAGGGTAGGAGTCACTGGCTAGGGTGTCCCAAGTCCTGCAGTGATTTACTTCTCCACCAGCTGCTCCAGCTGCCTTAAATGATGTACCTGCACAGCCAGGGAGTGGTGCATGACTGCTTTTGCAGTTTCCCTTTGCTTCCCTGTTAGAAAGTCATTTTTCTGCATGGAAGCAAAGAAATCTGTGGGGGACATGAATTCTGCACATGAGCAGGGGCATAGAATTCCCCCAGGGGTAGAACTTGCTAAGCAGCTACAAGCTGCAACCTATAAAACTACAAAATTAATACTAATATTTTGATCACTGGGAATCTTGGATACATCTAAACCATGTCATTACTGACTCTATCTGCTTAAGGCATCTTGTGTTTTCCTAGGTGTTTTAGAAAGATTGGTTTTGTTGACATTTTTGTGTGTTTACATGAGATAGAGAGCTGGGTCTTCTAAGTGTCTTGTCAATCCTGACCCCACCAGTTCAATCAAGTTATTTTTAAAGCTAATTTGCACTGTTCCCTTTTGTATTCTGCAATTATGAGAAGAGTGGCAAAAATATTGTTATACAAATATTCATACCTTTCATTAGCATAAACTACAAAGTGTGTATTTGTATGTGTATATTTTAGAGACAGAAAGAGAGAAAATACGAGGAAAAGGATTTCTAGAAGATTAAATATTGCATAACCCATAAGAAAATGAAAAGACCATTTGAGATTAACCAGAATAAAACTTGAATTTTAACAGGGATGCTCTCTATTATGGTTGCGTATATTATCCACTGATATATTTTCAGATTTTTATCCAAAATTCAGATGCCAACGAGAATAATATTAAACAAATTGGTTTCAGTATCAAGTTGTGCTCTCAAGCCCTGCTGTTCCTTGGCCCGAAAATGCTGGCAAGGCCTCGGCAACACTAGATTTCACTATGTGAAAAAAAGTAAATAAATCAGGGCGTGAAAGTTTGAGCATTCGAATGCAGAGTGAATTTGGGATAGGCTGGTCTTGCATCCTCATTAAACATTTGTCAAATTCTCCTCTCTTATTGAGATGTATCTCAGATTGACTTTAATGGAAGATGCACATCTTTTAGCAGAGCAGAATTCAGCCTCCAATATCTTTTGATTTATTAAAGCATAAATGAGTTACCTGTGGCCAAACGGTGTCCTCAGTCACCTCTTGAGCAACATGGCACAACAGAGGGCAGAATGCCGACCTTATGATAAGAAATATGGGTGTCCTGACAACAGTACTAATTAAATTTCTAGCATTGCTCATATTTAATTCTGGTACCGCATATTGCGGAGGCAATTCAAAGCACTCTAGGGGATTGAGACAGATCTTCCATTAATCTTAATGAAAGATGTGTTTCCGTTCCCTAGGCTGCTTTGAAAATATCAGCATTGATTCTTTACCTTTCAGAATAAATTCTAACCCTAACATTGTGGCCCCTGTCAGTCCTACCCAGCCCCCTGCTCACTGTGCAGCACTTGACCAACTCGTACCCTTACCTCCCCAGCCCCACCTAACCCCAACTCTAATTCTAATCCTGGCCCCAAAGCCACTGCTTACCTTAACCCATGCCCTGCAGTCATTGCCCTCCATAACCCCTAGCCTCACAGCTGACACTTACCTCAAATAACTCAGCAGGGCACTGCCCATCCTGACAATAACCCTAGTCTGGTGGGCTATTGTCCACTCAGCCCTAATCCTAGCCCGGCAGCCTCTGATCTCAATATCCGCAACCCTAGCTCAATGTCCCCTGCCCTCCACAACCCTAACACTAGCACAGCAGCCTTTGCTCACTCCAACCCTCTTCCTTGCCTTAAGCCCCACTGTTCACCCAAAACCTAATCCTAGCTCCAAAATTCCTGCCCACCCCTTCCCTGTAGTGTATTGTGGTATACAACAGACACCTAAATTGGAAGAATCAGATGAGCAGCAAGAGGTATCTGTACTAGAACCCAAACCCTAGTTCATTGGCAGCTCATTAACCCTCTGTGCCCTGCTCATCAAAGCCCTAATTCTAGTCCCAGGACCCTACTTGATTCAGTTCCTACTCTAGCCTGGGGACGTTGCTAGCCCTAGGTCTAATCCTAGTCCAGAGATCCCTGCTGGTCCCAAACCTAATGCTTTCCTCATATAGAATAAGTTATTATTTTGTCAAGTTATTATTACGTTTCCCCATATAGAATAAGTTATTATTTTGATCACATAAGTAACAAGAATTTGTGCTGATTTTAGAAACTATATGCTCATCCTCATTGTCCAGATATACTACCAGAATAGGAAATAATTCAGAAAGTAGGGTGGCCAGGGTGGTTTTCAACCAGCAAATCCATCTGAAAAGGGGACCTGGTGGTCTCCAGTCAGATCTAGACCTCAAGCCCCTGGGCACCCCAATCCTAATCCTTGTCTCTGGAAGCCAACCGGGGTTTGCCGTGCACTAAATCTCTTTGTAGTCGAGTCCACTGTACTGTACTGACTGGACACCCAAAGTCTGGTTACTGCAAGCAGGAGAGACAGGGAGGTGCTGGATTATCACATGCTCCAGCCCCTACACAACTGGGGCTACCTCCTACCTTTGTTGTGCAGCTGCAGCTCCCAGCCCCAGCTCTGCAGGCAAGTCCCTCCTGACCCAGGCAGGATGGGACTGGGTGGGGTGGGGTGGGGAAAAAGAGGGAGCAATGGGGGTTGGGGAAGGAGGGAAGATGAGTGAGGCCTCAGGAGAAGAGGCAGGGTGGGCCCTCAGGGGAAAGGCGGGATGTAGGGGAAATAGGCGGGGCAGGGGTGGTGCCCTGGGGAGAAGAGGCGGGGCAGGGAAGGTTCCAGCACTCCTGCTGGAGTGTCCGTTTTTTAAATATAACCAATTTGGCAACCCTATTAGAAAGGTATAGCAGGCCCCAGAGCAGCAAAATCTGAGACTGTCCTACCTGGGATTGTCCCTCCTTTCCTGTGCTTTTCTCCTCTTTGCACATGCCTCCCTGTTGCTTACTGCTTCCATTGGCAAACCCGCTTTAATAAGGCCTGAGGAGGAGGGTGCATGTGAAAGTGTGGAAGTGAAATCATCATATTAGCACTCAAGATGGGAAGTACACCTGACTGTTAGCAAAACAGTGCAGTGCAAAATGATGCCCAATGCACAAAGTAAGCAAAGCAACTAACTCCCACCCACCATTTATCTCTCATCTCTTTCCATTTTAGTAACCTGAAGTATCATTTGTATCAATAGTAGGGAGAAAGTTTCAAATGGAAATAGGATTTTCAAGCTGAGAATGTCCCTGTAAGTGAAGAGCTTGATAAACAGATTTTTCCCTTTGTTCTTTCTCCCCCCACATGATGGCAGTATATGATAATCTACTGTTAGAGAAAGTTAAAAAATCATGTATCTTCCAACAATGCAGTTCTGTTAGAAAGTTTTATCTAAAAGTTGAGAGAGACCATGAGAAGTGTCCAAAAGGAATTATGACCACTTGTGAAGGAGACAGATGCCAGCACTCCTATTATATAGGCCCACAAAACTTAACAGGCGGTAAAGAACTACTTCACACAAAAACCACATGTAACTAACCCTGAACCGGTTCAGAATAGTGCAGTGTTTATAAATAGAAAAGGTCAGTAAAGCTCTGTCAGTCATACTTGGCTTGAATCATTTGGCGTCAATAAAGTCATTGAAGTATAATTATGCTCCCTGGCAGCAATTTTACATGGAATTCTAAGGCTGGGTGAGCAGCTCCATGCTAATTGTTTAATCTTTGGTGAGTGTATGGCGGGTCCAAACAGACAGAGCATTGAGATACCAACTACAAAACTAAGCTTTCAGAGGGCAGTCATTACTTCAGAAACACTAGGTTGGGGACAAGGTCTATTGAAACTCTCTGAGCCCTCACATATTTGCACATTGAATCAAGGGACCCAGAGTGGGAAAGAAAAGGAAAGATCTTCAACAATATTTCACCATTATTCATAGATAATAGCCATAAAGTTAATGAACATCTGCAGTACTCAGCTTTGGTATGTACACAAACAAGGCACATTGTTCTATTTTTAATGATAGAGATGAATTCTTGATGCATTTTACACTACTTAAAATCTTTTATACTTTTGAAGTTTTAAATAAATTAAAAGAAAGCTTTATTAATTCCATCATGGGGGAAAGAAGTGGTGGGGGGGAGGCAGCTGATGTGAGGAAGATGGGGTTAGAGGTGTTAATGGGCCACTTCACCTTGAATGGTCCCTTGAAATATTTGTTAACTACTTATGCTAAACAATCTGTTCCACCTTTTAGGGCTTGTCTACACATACATTTTATAGCACTCTAACTTGCTGCAACAGGGGGGTGAAAAACCACTCCCTTGAGCACAGCAAATCTGAGTGCTTTAAAGCGCTAGTGTGGGCAGGCCTGGAAGCTGTGGTCCCAGCACTCAGAGCTAATCCCCTTGTGGAGGTGGATTACCAGGAGCGCCAGGAGAGCTCTCTCCCAGCGCTCACATGCCACCACACTTGCACTTCAAAGCACTACTGCAGGAGTGTTCCCGTGACAGCACTTTGAAGTTTCAAGTGTAGCCCTGCCCTTAGCAGTGACACTCTGTGTACATTCCCCATGCCTGAAGAAGAGCTCTGGGTAAGCTTGAAAGCTTGTCTCTCTCACCAACAGAAATTTGTCCAATAAAAGATATTACTTCACCCACCTTATCTGTGTCATATCCTGCAACCGACGGCTACAACAACAGTGCATACTACTCTGGGAACACAGTGATTTTGATTAAATTCCAGTGGAACCCAGGCAGGGGTAGAAATTTGCCTGCCAGGCTGTCAGGCAAGCTTTCTTCATAAATTTGCTTGGTTTCCTGCTCCCTCCCCTGGCCAGACTCTTGGGTAGTCTGCCTGGGGCTCTGAGGAGGAACCCAGCTGACTGTCGTCTCATAGCTAGGGTTCCTTGAGTTGGCCAGTTCCCTGCCAGGGCTCTGGGTAGCTCAGGGAGCCTCAGAAGTGTTTTGAAAGATAGAAACAAAATGTTGTTTTGGCACAACTGAAGCCAAACTTCAGAATTCCCATTGTGAGGGAAATTTCATCTTTAGCTCCATGTCACAATGACTATGCCTTTGACGTTTCAAAATTGCCCACAGCACAGGTATTCCAGTGTCTGGCCAGGTCTATTGGTTTTCTTTGGAGATGGCAATTAATCTCAGGGGATCTAAATTAGCTGCTACCATTGGCGAAAGAGATCTTGGGGTCATTGTGGAGAGTTCTCTGAAAACATCAACTCAATGTGCAACGGCAGTCAAATAAGCAAACAATGTTGAGAATCATTAGGAAAGGGATGGATAATAGGACAGAAAATATCATATCACCTCTATATAAATCCATGGTAGCTCACCTCTTGAATACTGTGTGCAGATCTGGCCTCCCATCTAAAATATATATATATAGTGGAATTGGAAAAGGTACAGAAAATGCCAAAAAAAATGATTACGGGTATGGAACAGCTTCCATATGAGAAGAGATTAAAACGACTGGGACTTTTCAGCTTGAAAAAGAGACAACTAAGAGGGAATATGCTAATAGTCTATAAAATCATGGCTGGTATGGTGAAAATAAATAAGGAAGTTCTTATAACACAAGAACTAGGGGTTACCAAATGAAATTAATAGGCAGCAGATTTAAAACAAACAAAAGGGAATACTTCTTCACACAATCCACAGTGAACCTGAGGAACTCCTTGCTAGAGGATGTGGTGAAGCCCAAGACTATAAAAGATACATTCATGGAGGATAGGTCTATCAATAGTTATTAGCCAGGATAGGCAAGGATGCAAAACCATCCTTAGCCTCTGTTGACCAGAAGCTATGAATGGGCAACAGGGAATGGTTCACTTGTTGATTACTTGTTCTGTTCATCCCCTCTGAAGCACCTGGCATTTTCCACTGTCGGAAGACAGGATACTGGGCTGGATGGACCATTGATCTGTACCAATGACCAATGACCAGTATGGCCATTCTTATGTTCCTTATGGTTAGCAGTCTAAATAGCCTCTTCTTTCTTAATCTTACACCACCCACATCAGCCCACAAAGGGCTGAAAGGGGGTAAGGTTGTCCAGATAGAGCCAATTAATTCTAGAGGCCTCACCTGGTTGATAGTCTGTCTTGAATGAAAATAACTAATGTCTAATGATGAGGGCAAGGTAACTATGGAAGAGAGGGGCCAGACCAGATGACAGCTGATTCCTCAGATATAGTCATGAGGAGGTGCTCCAGTGGAGAGTGAACTCTGGGACACTCCTAATTAGAACTGTTTGCACGTCTCCTTAGTTGTCACTTAACAAAACTATATATATTTTTTCCTTTTATGGTTAATATAAATGACCTCCCATCTCACTTCTCTGCATGTAAGAAACTCTGCAAGGTCAGAAGTGGACTAGCTAAACTATCAGCTAATTCTCCCCACTGAACTTTTCAAGAAGAGGGTTCTCCTGTTAATCTAACTCCCTATAAGGTTGTTAGCAACTAATGACCCAGCAATGAATTATTTGAGCTGTTATATTTAGGCAAAACTAATCGAGCTGGGTGGAGTATCTTAATCATAGAGCTTCAGTCATCCAACTCCTACCTCTTGTCATATATGAGTCTCCTGTGCTTGGAGCCCAGTGAGGGTATGTTGGGCAAGTGACATAGACCTGGATGGTGGTTACCCGGGAGGAGCTGGTACGTATGTGGATGCAACAAGTGGCTTAGACCAAGTTTTCCAACCTTTGGAAGCCTAGGTTATATTGCTGACAGTTTCCCTGGAGACTAGAGGGAATATCCCACATATAATAGTAGGGAAGTAGCACACAAGTTTGGGAAAAGGTTTTTACAGGTCAGCTATTTCACCAGCTATTGCATAATGATTTGAACAAAGTAGAGAAATCGTCTGAAGTAAGTAGGATGAAATTCAATAAGGAAAAATGCAAAGGAACAATCAGTTGCACACATGCAAAATGGGAAATGACCTAATAGGAAGGAGTACTGCAGAAAGGCATCTGGGGTCAATTGTGGTTCACAAGCTAAATAACAGTCAACAGTATAACAATACTGCAGAAAAAGCAAACATCATTCTGGGATGTATTAGTAGAAGTGTTGACAGTAAGAGAAGTAATTCTTCTGCTCTACTCTGAGCTGATTAGGCCTCAACTGGAGTATTGTGTCCTGTGCTGGGTGCCACATTTCAGGAAAGATGTGGAAAAACTGGGAAAGTCCAGAGAAGAGCAACAAAAATGATTAAAGTTCTAGAACACATGACTTATGAGGGAAGATTGAAAAAAATGGATTTGTTTAGTATGGAGAAGAAAAGACAGAGGGGGGACATTATAACAGTTTTCAAGTACATAAAAGGTTGTTACAAGAAGAAGGGAGGTAAATTGTTCTCCTTAACCTCTGAGGATAGGACAAGAAGCAATGGGCTTAAATTGCAGCAAGGGTCGTTTAGGTTGGATATTAGGAAAAACTTCCTAACTGTCAGAGTGGTTAAGCACTGGAATAAATTGCCTAAGGAGGTTGTGGAATCTAGTCCCTGGGAATTTTTAAAAGCATGTTAGACAAACACCTATTGGGATGGTCTAAATAATAATGAATCCTGCCTTGAATGCAGGGGACTGAATTAAATGATCTCTTGAGGTGCTTCCAGTTCAAGGATTCTATGACGTGGTTAAGGATTATTGGATGGCTTGTTCAACTGACAATGGAATATCCAGCTTTCTAACTCTGGGCTGCTTTTAAAATCCATTGAAGTCAGTTGTGACCAAGCAGTAATCTGACTAACAACTATGGGACATTAGTTCAGTCTCCTCCCAGTTCCCAGTGGGTAGATATTTGCCCCCTGCCACAGTTAGCAATAAGTAATAATGTTCTTGGATCCCTTTGGTGTTGCTTTATACAGATCTTCCCCAAACTGGCTTAGTGAGAGTCCCCCTGCATTGGGAAAGTTTCCAAGGCACAGGGATGTCAAAACGACTCGCATATCAACCCTTCTTTGTGTATGTAGTGGAGGAGGTATGCCTGGGGGAAAAAAGAGTGTAGGTAAGGCATCACCGTGTATGAGTGATCCTTCTCTGCTGGAACAGCCCTGAGCTGACCATTGGCAGTTGGCATAGGTTACAGAAGGTTTAGGGCTTGTCTAACCTATGCTGGGGATCAGGTCAGTGGAAAATTCGTCCTAGAATTGAAGGGTTCCTTCATGCTCAGTGCTCATTTGATAGTCTCAGCACACAGCTCAAGGACTGATTAGGCTCTGGAGGACATACTATCCTCTCATTCCTAGAATTAATTCTGTTAGGGTGGGGTGTGGCATGCTGAAGAATGTTAAGAAGCTTTTACTTTTAGATTACCTGCACCATGTTTGTGAACACACTATAAGACTTCAAAGCTCCAGGGGGTAATCAGTGTCCTGCATTTGCCAAATGGACACCCCTAACCTGAAAGCAGCTCTCAGCACCACCTGTTTATCCATGACTTTGTGTGCACAATTACTCACATGTATTTTGTTCCATCTGAGTGCTAATTTCCTCTATCTGTTGGATACTTGCAGAGAATGTCCTATTTACAGTACGTCCTATTCCACAAAGCTGTTATGTACACTGAATTCAGCATGCATCACCAAATATCAATATTGGATCTATAAAGCTTAGTCACCCACTAAAACTCTGGTGCATGTGTCACAAGAAAAAGGTTAATCAGCTCTCAGCTAGGGACTGCTTTAGGACGGTTCAGTCAGAGTTGGTTTTGATGCCATAATGGGCTGAATTCTCAGCTGAGTGGGGAGGGACAGTATCATCAAGCCAATTTTCAATTTTGCTCATCCTGGGGGCTGAAATGGCCCTAGCATAACTTAATTATACTGGCTGCAGAACATCTATGGAGAATGCTCCATCAGCTGGAGCTGCCTGCTCCCCACACTGTCATGTTCAGGATTGGGGGAGCAGTTTTAAATACAGTCAAATATGATTGTTTTAGAACGAGACAGAGTGGCATCCTTAACCGCACTTTTAGGAGCAGTTGCTATCTTGCCAATGTATACGTTATTAGAGCTCTGATGTTTAGAACTCTTCTGAAAGTTGGTCTGAACTGTATTTCTCTCTTTCT
This sequence comes from Dermatemys mawii, assembly GCA_007922305.1. Classification (NCBI taxonomy): domain Eukaryota; kingdom Metazoa; phylum Chordata; order Testudines; family Dermatemydidae; genus Dermatemys; species Dermatemys mawii. The sequence goes on from ML677332.1 coordinate 20,067,901, forward strand.
TAATAAGAAGGGCCTGATAGCGCCACTATTACTTCGTCAGTAGTTTCATTTAACTCAAGAGAACAATGCTGTTACGTTCTAATTACTGAGAGTAAGGGTAATAGAGTCAGGCCCTGCAAAATACTTTGTCTTAAAACAATAGTATCCATGTTGAATGTTTTGGAAATGCTGTATCCCAAAAGCATATTTACTTTAAGACTTGAGGTGAATCTGTCCCCATCGTTATAGTGAGTTGCTCTATGCAGCAAGTGCACTACACAAATGAACTACAATTGCCCATAAATTAATTACCCTTGGACTAAAATAACAGTGCCTTTGCCAAACACTTTGAGTCTCTGCCTTCTTGGATCCATTTTCTTTGCTTAATTTAAAAATAACCTGAAGCAGAGTAATTAATCTTGCCCATTTTAGGCTTGAATAAATCCCGGTAAAGCAGAAATTCTCCAAAAATTTCCTGGTGTAAATCATCCCTTAGGATGGAGACATTCTTGTGGACTACTTGCAAGGCTGACCCCCAGTTGCATACCATCCCTGTGGCATTTGTACTCATTAATTATCCAAGCATATTAGAAGACAAAAATGAACTTGTTTGAATGTAATGGGTGGAGTTGCTGGAATATGTTTTTCTACTTCTCAGCTGTGTTGTTTATTTCCATTCTCAGGAGGTTAGGTCTATCTTACTGGGACTGAATCTCCCTTCACTGTTTGCAGACCTGACTGCTTTCTAATTTCTTCAGAACAACATAGTTTAGTTTTCACGTGTGTTTTATCTAAAGTTATGTGTCAGGCTTTTACTGCCTCTTAAACTGATGTGAGAGATGTATGTAGTATGTGTTAAACAGAAGATGGAACATGTCTTTGATAAAGTAGGCAGAATCAGTATTGCTGACTCTTGTGGCTTTCCCCATCCACCCAGTAATGTGACTTTTGGTTTAGGATTGCAGAGCTCTGGTGGTAATGCAAGGAGCTCCTGCCTTCAACTGCTATGGCTCTTCCATAAAAGCCTCCCCCAGCAGGAAGGGAAACTTGAAGAGAGGAGGTAGTGAAAATGCATGAGACCTGCAGCCATGTTGAGACATAAAAATCTAGCTCACTTGTGTGTGGAAAGAGAATAATACCCCCTCCAGCAATGAAGACATAAGATGATGATGGTAGTGAATGATCTAAAAGTGGACTTCATTCAGGCCAGCTGCAAGGTTTGGATTCTAATAATTCTATTTACAGCAGTGGAGTTATCCCAATTCTCACTGGTGTGAGATGAGATTATAGCAAGACTCAAAAGATTCTTACATGCTACACACTTTTCTGTGCCCTTAATCTTTTGCCATCCTAGGTAATTTAGGTAACTAAATGGTGGTAATTGTCTTCACCACACTTTCCTTTGCCAGTTCACCCTTGACCTAAAGTGCTAACCATTCAGATATGATCAAGAGTAAGTAGGTGTTTACAAAGGCTGGCATTGATTTTGGTGTTTAACTATTGCTCCTGGTGGGTGGAAAATCAATTGTATTAAACACCACTATGTGTTTACAATTTTGTTAAACTGGAAAGAATATAAAAGAGAAGAACCCTTTCGTATCTTGTTAGGCCAAATGTGAAATGTGTAATATCCAAAACCAATTCCTGAGCTCCAAACAGAATAAATTGGAGCCATTCAATTAACTATTCTAACAAGAATATAGCACTATTGAAAAGGCACTATATCATCACTGAAACAATACACTTTGTTATAAAACAGAGGCAGTGTATGTGGCCCTGTGTACAGTAGAGGGAGGGTTCCTAGTATAAAATAGGTTCCTGACCCCTAGTTTACAATCTGCAGGCCCAGCAGGTGTAATAAATCAAAATTGAAATGAGGCCCAATGCTTTCTTACTAGTATAAATCTAAAATAACTTTAAAGCCAATGGAGCTATGCTGTTTATACCAGCAGGGGATATGACCCAATAAGGGAACTGCATTAGAATAAAACACCTGTGACTAATCTGCAACAACTGGCCAAATTCCAGTTACACATACAAAGTGTGAGAGGTGCCACTGGAGTAAATGGAATTGTGCTCATTATACAGCATGTAACCAAGGGCATTACTTGGGCCACAATATGCACAAACATGTCTTTTGAACTATAGGAAAACTGGCACTGTGGTGGTGCCCTGGAGCTACAGCAGTTGTTTGCCTATGGGTAGATGAGCATGTAAAAAATTTATTCTTCCCCATCCTTTTATAAGCTAGCACTGCATGAGAAATTGTTCACTGAATATACTTCTGACAGTGTTTTGGTTTCACCGTGAAATACTCCCACACTCGATTTCTACAGCAATGTCTGTCTTCCAGATAGGCAGAGCAGTAACCAAAGAAGAGTTTTCCTTGCCAATTATTCCTTCCCAATAGGGTAGGAAAGCATAGGTACAGCTAATCTATCGATGGCACCACCCTAGAGCCAGTTACTGGTTCTGTAAGGAGACTTGAGCAAGGAAAATACGTTAGGTTTTTCTCTGCCCCATCATTCAATGAAGATGTTTCTGTAAATGCCCAAGTTTTAGTATGAAGTGGTTCCTTTGGTGATTTCTCCGATGATAGCTGTCTGACTGAGAGCAGTAAGAGATTTGGTCCCGAGGAAAGGGTCCAGGACTGAAATTCCCAGCTTTGCCAGATTGCCTGTTTTATCTCAGGAAAAACACAGTCTCTCTGTGCTTCAGTTCCCCTGTCTCTCCAGTTAACGATAATTGGGGCACTGTGTTCTGTAATTCTGTGGCTGAGATTAATTCAATCAGAATAGAATTGATTTAAATAGAAGCACTTGTAAATCTGCGGCATCCAATCAGAAAACAGAAATATCATGTGACGGATGACAAGTCAAACAGACATTGATTACTTAAAAGAATACATGTTGAATAGTTCCTGAGCAATCAGGATGCAAGACATCAAGTAGTGAATGTTTGTTCTTGGGCAGCTAGGGTGAAATTCACCACTGTGCCCAGTCAGCACCTTTGCACCATTAAGTTCCTCTTACGATCTGTTATGAAGATTTAAGAGGTCTTGTGCTGGGCCTGTGCTCAGGGGTGAATTTCACCCTTAAGAGCTGAATTTACAGAATAACTTATTCAACCAGTTCTACCTTTATATTAAAATGTACAAAAGTCTTCTGCCCATGCCAGGTTATGGTAGGCATGGGGCCAGATCTCGAGCTTGTATAAATTTACATAGCTCTGTTGAGTTCCCTGGGCCAACTCAGGATCTGGCCGTTAGTATTTATTTTGCCTTGGTGATGCAATCCCTCATTTTAAGTATTTATTTATCATTCAGACACCTCTATAGTTTATGGGCCTGTACAGGCATAGCTATTTTACTAAGTTCTCTCTGAGTGAGACACAGAGCTGTGTTAAGGAACCTTAGCGTGAGTGAATCAGTCCCATAGAATTTATTATCCAGCTGCTGAAATGCATGAATCTAGCTGGCAGGGGTTAGTTGAATCCAGCAGTATACTTTCAAAGCATTATTTCACCACTGAGATATACCAGCTATCCTAAAAGTTGAACTAGTGCTTATTTTTAACTTTTGCCAAGTTTTCTGCTTTTCAAATCTTTGTTTGCTGAAGGGCCACAGCCTGTGTAGTCTATTATCCTCAAACCACAGTGTGCTTCTGCGAATTGCTACAGAGTGGAACCTTGGTTTGTTTGAAAAAACAGAAATCCACCACATTGTATTACCTTACTTGATATCATTAACTAAGGGTCTGATTCTATGCTCCCTGCAGCCAATCAAAAGCCACCCAACTGACTTCAGTGGAATTTGGATCAGGTGTGAAATAATTTACAGAACAATGGTCTGTTACAGATCAGTTACCTAAATGTAGCTGGAGCACACTTTACTACAGGTTTTGAAATGGGGATGGGGAAGAGAGACAAGTGTATGCAACTTACTGTCATGGAAACCTCCTTCATGTATTTCTGCTGCTTAACATTAGCCTTCTATAAGTTACTCACAGAAAGCCTGACCAATTAAAATCAAAGTGGATTTTCCTTCATGGATCTGGTGAAAGATTTTCATAAAGGGCCAAATACTGGCTCAGCTTGCATGGTGGTGCAAAGCACCCTTTTTTCTCCCTTGCCTTGGTTACCTGCATCATGGGGAGCAGTAAGGAAGGGGAAGCATGCTGCACAGAGCTGCTATGTACATCCTGTGCAGGTGGGTGAGGGAAGGTGCAAGTCACTGTTTTCTCTGCAGTGTGCTGCCTAGCATTGTTGTGTCAGAAAGTGTGCTGTACAGAGTAAGGACCAGTGCTGTGTATCCCCAGCAAGTGGCAAATCCAGGAAGTAGTTTGTGACTGTCAGTCACTTCTACACTGGTCCAGGCGCAGCAGAGCAGCTTACTTCCCCTTGCTCAGAGCAACTCACAATCCAACCCAAAGGTATTAACAGCACATAAATCTGCTTAGTAAGATATATTGCCTCGTAGCCTGTGTAGCCATTGACTCTGGTTAGTGTGGCTGTAAGATGCTGCCAACCAAGCTCTGTGTCTTGAAACAGTTGGTGACTTGTCCTTTGTCTAAACCTAATGCAAGTGGAGTAACACTAATATGGAAGACAAAGCTCTGAGCAAGCTGCACCTGTTCTGGGACAAAAAGGTTCTATACACATTATACTGCCCTGATTCTGAAACCCAGTGAGTGGATAAGATAAGCAGGCTCATAACTAAAGCAACCTTCAGCTGCCTCCAAAATCCTGCGCAAATGAAGTGCACGCAGTGCTACTCTTCCAAAAAAGAGGGCTTCTTGAACAGATGAAACATGGAGTTTAACTCCCAGTGAAGTAAAGCATTTAAGTCCATGATAATCTATAAAGACGTGTAGTCCCAAAGAAGTGCCCTAATTTGGATTGAGATCTATACAGAAAATATACTTCCAATGTTAAGGACAATACAGTAGACTCTCGATTATCCAGGATGATAGGGAAAAAATTAATCCTGGTTAATAAAATCCTGAATAATCACCATCCATAGGAAATATGGGGAAGAGGGAGGTTGGTTCACCAGCCACCCTGCGCTGGTGGGGAGTAGGTGTTGGTTCACTGGCTGCCCTGCTCCCTGGTGGGTTTTTTTTTTCAGTGCTTGGGACGGCAACAAAGCCAGAGCTGGCTCTGCAAGTTATGCATATTTTTTTTTGACATCCTGGTTAATCCACATCCTGGCTAACCCAATCCTGGATAATCAAGAGTCTACTGTATTGTCACATTTTAGTTCCCCGCATATTTAACCTTGTAAACAATACGTGGTCTGAATAAGATCCCTTCTGTAATAGACTCACATTTGAAATATTTTACTTTAATATAAGATTTGGGATCTGTTAAAAGTACACATTCAAAAAACCTTGTGGAGTGCATGTGTTGATTTTATTTTGACTACTCTTTAAAAGTCTCTCATAGTAAAACATTGCTTAGGCTGTAAATTATTTTTAAATAGCTTTTACAGTGATAACTGTTGAAAAAATTAATAGCATGTTAATAAAATCAGCTAGGTTTCTACCCAAATGTCTGTCTTAAGACTTGCACAAAGAATAGACTTAGTTGGGAGCTCTTCCAAACAATCTCCTTTATTAGGGCTAGTCTATATGCACTAACCTAACTAAAGATATGTTTCACTAGACTCATATACTGTAGTGTCCCGCCTCCAAACAAGTTTTGAGAAGCTTGTTTCCTTTATTTATTATCCTTTGTAAGAGGAGAAAGGAGAACTCTGGGCTTCCCATTCAGCGAGAAAAGGAGAAACAAATTCAAAACTCTTTAACTCTGTCAAATGGAAACAGCTTCACTTTTTTGGGGAAATGTTTCCATCTTCTTAGGGAGCTCACTTATGCATTGTATAAAATTGTTTTCTCTTACCTGTTTTGAATTTGCTGCCTTTCAATTTCATTGAATACTCCCTTTCTCCTTTGTTTAAGATAGCGAGAACACAGGATCCTATCCACCAAGGAACTTACGTCCAACACTTAGACACCACTGACACTAACTGCTCAGTTGCTGCCTAATCCTGTAAGTATCCACCCTTCTGCTGGAGTTGGGGTGGGAATAAACAAAGCTGCTTAACTCCTGACATCACTCCACTGCTAACAGGCTGCTCAGAACTCTTACTCATGCTTAAGCCCCAGTGGTATTCTCAGACTAGATGTTCTCCGCTTATCTCACCTATGAGGCCTGATCTGGTAGGTGTGCTCAGAGCATGCCTAACCTGGGGCAAACGACTTGGGTCTGTGGCATGTGTGTGCCAAGAACACCCAATTGCACTCACTTGAAATATGGGAAACTTGGTTTCAAGTCCAAATTAGGCTGAGCAGTGATTGGAAAACAGGCCTCCCACATCTCAGGTGAATTCCCTAACTACTGGGCTATTGGCTATAGTGAGGTGGAGGAGTCTTTCTGGCATTTGCAAGATAGGGTTCATGTAGCTTATGCATTTGATTCCAAGAGAGGGCTGACAGCTCAGAATCTCAAGTGGAGATAGGTGTCTCCTTCTGGCCTATCAGTCAGACACCTAATTCGCAGATCAGTGGAAGCTAGTAGCTTATTTAACTATGAGGCTCTTGTCCCTAAGCCCCACTTCTTTCTCTGCATATCATGGTTGGCTAGCTTAGGCAGCTCTCTCTGCTCACACTGATGGCTTCTGTGAATCCCTTTTGTAGGTACCTAATTCTCCTCAAACATGGGAAGCCTAGGTGTCAAACTTGAGGTCACAAATTCCTTTGGGCAGCTGGGTGCCTAGGAATTGGGTATTGCAACACCTACAAATCAAGCCCTAAACTATTAGTTATGTGCCCACTGCCCAGTATCTCAGTGCTGCCTTCAGTACCTTTTAGGAAGGAAAATATGCTCATCTCTAGGACCATGGGTATTTCTGTCCTTTGTGTCTCTTCCTCCCAAATCCTACTTTGCATCTTTCCTCCTTCTGTGCCTGTCTCCTTTGTTATTTCTGCAGCAACTCGCAATTCCCATCTCCTCATAGGCTTCACTCCTACCCTATTTCTGTCTGCTAGGATGATCAAAAATGGAAGAGTCAACGTTGACTTTAATGTATCATCCCTTGTCTTAATCTGGCACTGGCTGTGATCTGAATGTTTGATCTAACATATTACTAATCTGTAATCATTCTATGATACATTTTAAGGGGACAGACATTGACGGGAAGAAAAATATGGAACATAATTTCAATCAGATTCACTCTATTCCCTCCTTGCCCCTCAAATATCAACCAGAAAAACCCAACACATTGGTTTCCTTTTTAATTCTCTAAGAAAAGTAATGACTTGGTCAGAAGTTATTTCATTAGCATCAACTGGAGGCATGGGGGATTAAAGAGAATATTTAAGTAGAAATCTTACATCACAAGAAGGGGCATAGAGTGGAATGGGGAATCCTGATTTTGAAAACTATTAATTACATTTCAAGAATTTATTAAAAATGTAATTGAAACAGCTAACTAACAGCTGTTGGAAAGTGAATCCAAAAAGCATATGGAGGGGCTAAAGGATAAGTGGCTGAAGAGAGGAGAAGGCACTTCATGAAATTAAAACAAGTATACACTAATAACCCTACTTCAGCTGGAATGTTATATTGGATAATTGGGTTATGAAAGAACAAGAAGGTCAAATATATTTATCTATTAATGGAACATTACATTAATTTCTTATGCCTAGTTAGCCTCACAATTAAGTGTTATAATTGTTATTAGGAAACTCTAAATTTAAATTAATTTTTTTAAAAGAGCAAAGATATAATTTAAGCTACAATATCGCTAACAGAAAATGGGCAGAAGACACCGGCCTCCTCAGATATGACCCTAGCAGTTCTAGGGTTCAGCCAGTTCTACCAAGAGCTACAGGTTCTGCTGGAAGAGACCTTGCTTGTTTAAGCATGGGGTTAATCCTTGTTTTCCTGAGAGAAGGATATAGAAAAACTTTGAAGGGAACTTTGGTTTTCATTCCCTCACCCTAACCTCTGACCCCTTGCTATGGGATGATCTGGCCCTTTCAAATTATGTTCCCAAGACAAATAATGGAACTAGTGTCCAATGATCTCTTTTGTAAGATCTACTGAGTTCCAATGTAGCATCTGCTTTTCAATGACTTTTCCTTTCTGGGGGTAGAAGACTGAGTGACAACTGAAGATTCCTGAAATTAAGAGAAATCTTGCCATGAAAACTTACATCTGCATGGGAATTTCCATGTAGGTGGCATGTCATACCATAGCTCAAATAATGAGCCAAAACCCTGGCTCCCCCAACTTAAAATTCTTCACTCTAATGACTAGGTCATATGGCTTCCTTTGGGATCCTGTTTTGAATTTGTTTAGGCCTTAAGCAAGCTAATAAGGCCATTTAGTTTAGCCTGTATGTCAGTGAGACTAGTTACAACATATAGGCTTCATTTCAGTAACAGAGTTCTCTGATGAAAGAAAAGTTTGCCATTGTTACCTTCTGATTGGAATTAGTGTTAGACTATTAGAGTGTAACAGTAATCAATCTGAAGTCCTGGAAAAAACCTGCAGTGTATTTAATTAGGTGACACACCAACAATTGTTGGTGTATAAAGCTGCTAAGGCTCATCCAGTTTTTCACGTTCACCTAATACAGAGCTTCATATACTGCCTAACCTGCATGCTTTGAATTGATCTCTGAATTCTTAGTTTAAATACAGCTAAGATAACTAAGTGGTTATCATTCATGGGGAACGTTGCAGAATATTGGTCTATTCAGAAAGTCATGAATCTTGAAAATGTAAGCACTGGAGCATGTGAAAATAATTTAACCAGTAATAGATTAAAAAGAGGAAGGCCTGAACTGGAAGAAGGGGGTAAACCTCATGCAACTCCTCACAAAATGGGCAGGTATATATGTGTGGAAAGTGGAAATAAAAAGGTCTCCCTGACAAACTTTAGTTCAGTGGCTAGTGTACTCATCTGGGTTGTGGGAGACCCCAGTTTTGTTCCCCCAACAAGAAGGTATTTGGATAGGAGTTTACTGTCTCTCAGGAGAATGACTTAATCACTGGGCTATGGGATGTTCTGATGTGGATCTGATTTCTGGCTCTCCTGTTGAAGTTGTTCCACTTTGTATAAATAATTAAACATGCATTTGGGCAGAGAGAGTAAGAATGACTCAATAGTGCGGTGGTTAGGGCTGTCTCCTGATAGGTGGGAAACTCTGTTTAAATTTTTTCTCATGCTGGAACGGAAAATGTGTGTGCTACTACCATAATTGCAAGAAACAGCTTAGGAACATGACTCCAGGAAAGAGTTCCTGGCTATGAACCCCTCCAGCCCAACCCTAAGTGCTGAACTATGTAAGAAAGGTACGGCCTAGGACTCACTCCTCTCATTGGCATCTGTTCTTGTCTAGTTCAGGAGCCTGTCTCTCTCCAGAAATTGTACAAGGAGCATAGGTGCCTGGGGTGACGAGACAGCAAGTGTGAAAAGTCAGAACACAGGAGTGGGGATAATAGGAGCCTATATAAGAAAAAGCCCCAAATATTGGGACTCTCCAATAAAGCCCCAATAAAATCGGGACATCTCGTCACCCTATAGGTGTCTAACCCAGGCTTTGCAGATTCCATGGGGTGGCTAAGCCCAAAGGTTAGAAGCTGCAATGCTTAGTCCCCTTCATGGATCTGGGTCAGAGGTATCATTATATCCCCTCTAAGTACCTACCTGAGGTGTAGGGGAGCTCAGCACCTCACTCTACTTTCAGCTGTAATTCAGGGACCCCAAACAATGAAGCAACTTTCCCCTTCACTTTTCCCCAGGCCACCACATTTGCTGTCTGTCTCCTCCTTGATCTTCCTTGGGGCCTCTTTAGCCAAGCCCCTGGTAAGTTCCATTTTTAGCTCCCTTTATTTGTGCACCATCCAGGCCCCTAATTAATTTCCTTGACCTGCTGTCCAATTTTAAGAATTCCTCCCAACAGGGAACCAATGCCTATCTTTACCAGTCATTGGAAAATCTTCCACTTGCTGCTGCTACTGCTTTCAGCAGAGGAACAGGCCAGCTTCTCTTTCAGTCACTTGCTCTCAGTCCTTCAATCCCATGACTTGGGTGGAAAACTAGATGCAGGTCAGAGCTGGGACTTGAACCCCTTAAAGGCAGATGTTCACCCTGTGGTAGTGTCTTATCTTTAATCTGACTATAAAACATAGACATACATGTTGGCTAACTTTCCATGTGACAGTATGGGAGAATTAGTGCTGCTTTAAATGTAACTGTTGTTAGTGAAACAAAGGCTACATAACCATGACTTGTTCATAGGGACAGTAGATTTGATAATGAGGATTTTAATGAACAACACAAGAAGAAAGTGTAACAAAAGTATAACATTTGGTTTAGTTTACCTGCTCATGCATGGAACGTCAACCCAGAGTTCCCAGACTAGCCTATGGAGAAAATACAGCTATTTGAACTGATACAGCAAGTACCTTGCAACAATAGAGTTTAGTCTTGCCAGGCACTGAACACTTCCTGAAAGAAATGCAGAATGCTCTTAGATCCAGTGGACTCCAGGGAGAAGTGGAGGGTGCTTACTTCTTGTAGGATTAATCATTTAACTCCCACATTTGAATCCTAGAAGTTTTGAACCTGAATGCTTCCCTTCCTGCTTTGGATTGAAACGTTGAAATTTGCTCTTTTTGCTCTGATCCAAATTTTGTCTAACTACCTCAACAAACTGTTTCAGCAAGCTTAATTAGCATCAGAAAAACAACTGCCATTCATGTCTAATGAAGCCCTACCAAAAACATGCAAATAAAACCTTTGTCATTCTACACAATCATGCATATTCTCTCTTCCTCTCACCAATATATGCACGCGCGCGCGCGCACACACACACACACACACACACACACACACACTGTATTCTCTTGTATCTGAAATGAGTCATTATGAAAGTGGCTCTATGTATTTTATCTCATGGTATGTATCCTTTTTTACTTTCTATTACTCTGGAAACTGAAGTGCAACAAAAAAAAGTGAGGGGCTATTTTTTTTGTCTGTCTGAAATTTATGTATTTTTAAAAGTCCTTTCTTTTTCTTTTTTTCAATGGGAAATGTGTATCCATGTTGTTCTCCTGGTAATTTAATCAAGCTTTTAGTCAATAATGTTTGAAGCATAAAACAGAAAAGAGCTGAGAACCAACTTTTTTTTCAATTGAGAAAGTACCCATTTCATCAAAATGTCAAATACAATTATATTTCGGGCATAAGCCATGTCATTTAATGAAATGAGGAAGCGGATGTGTGCGTGTTGGGGGCGTGTGTGGAATTCATGTGAAAATCCTCCAAAGAAAATTTGGGAATGTTGCACAATTTTGTAAGCTAAGACAGTCACTGAACTATCCAACAAAACAGTTACATTGTCCTTCATCAATTTTTAATGCCGCTTCTGACTGCAAAACTCTGCCAGCATACAGATGAAGATGTCTGGTTGTATCGGAATGCTAAGTCATAAGCTGCCTTTTCCCATTCTGCATTAGTTGGCTAAAGTTAAGGTTCCAGAACAATTTACAGAACCTGAGAATCATGTCAAGTTTGTTTTCTCTCTAGATAATCTTTGGTCTAATCTCCAGCTGCATCTATTCACTCAAATAATGAGCATAGCACTGGCTACACTTCCAAAATACCCTTGAGACCTATCTGGTTGGTAGGTGTTTGATTGTTTTAAAATTGTCTTAGGGCCAAATCCTCTGTTGGGTAACTACAACAACAAGGAATTTGGCCCACAATTAACTTTTTAGGCTTTTGTTTTTGTTGAAAATGATTGAAAAATTAAGGAATGTATGAGAGAAGCTTCTTCATCAATTATAAGAATGTTTTTAAATCCCAGTTAGAAGGATTAGTGGTATGTCACTACTGTTACCTATACTGGGAATTTTAAGGCACAACACTATAACACATTACTTTGCACTCCCTAAAACTGAATTACTTGACGAGAATACAAGAAGTTGTTGAATCTTTGCAAATTTGCAGTAGGCAGCCATACACAGGCAGTGTTGTTCTTGATACACATGAAGACACGTCGACAAACCTAACAACATGAATTCCGAGTTCTTCAGAACAACTCTATCAGAGCATAAAACACTTTCATTTTTACAATACCATTTTAGGGAAAAAGCATTAATATAATCACACGAGACCATTTTAATTTGATTCATTCTGATTAAAGAGGTCTCTATAGATACTACTGATATGTTTTAAAAACATTGATTAAATCAAGTTTTTTTAAGTGTTGGTTCATATTTGAGCTTGATCCAAAACCTATTGAAATAAACGGGCTTTTGATCAGACTCAGTAACAAATACAGTAAATGCTAAACTGAGCATCTTAAACAAACTAGCTTTGCAGATCGGAAGTAAACTCCATGTATCACTTGTACTGGTATACTTTTTAAAACAACAAGAGACTTTAATTTATACTTTCATACCAAATATATGATTCACAAGAAAGAGGGAAATGCAATGGTCTTCTATGAAGCAATTCTTGAAATCCTTCAGATTGGTTGGGTTTTTTGCAGTCTTTTAAGAATGTATATATGGCCTTCCTTTCTCTGTCTAGCCATGCAACAAAAAAGCAGCTGAAATTTCAGTGATTTGCCAGGATATATCCATGGACATGGCACTTACTGACTTGAATGAACTTCAGTGGAAGCTGGATTGAGTGCTATGTGTATAGATATGCCCAGTCAATCACATTTCAGCTGTTAAACTCCGACTGACATCAGTGGGAGTTGGTCAGGGCAATAATAGCCTGACCCAACTCCACTGAAAGTCAGTAGAAAAACTCCCAGTGATTTCAATAGGCTTTAAATCAGGACCTAAGAGAACACTAGTGGATGATATTTTAGCTTTTCAAATGGACCTTTCTTTGCAGCTCTGCAGATGGACCATGCATCACTATGCTTTTGGAAGGCTAAATTTGACACACATAAGCTGCCTGTTAATTGGAGCCATTACTTAACAGAGTTTTTGCTTTTTTTCGCTGGAAGGTGTTACTATCAGCTATCTGAGTGCCAGTGGCAAGTGTTTATCTGAACTAATAGATCTGAGGAGTATGATGAATGACAGACTGCGTTCAGCATGTTGACACTAATGACAAAATATCAAATGGGTACGAGAGCAGCTTGTGAGACTCCTCACACTTCTGAAATCAGTGGACTAGGTTGTTCATAGAGTATTGGACTGTTGGAAGTCCCCACATATTACTCTTTCAATTTCCTCAGAACAGACACCAATGAACAAGGCAGTATTTTGCCAAAAGTCATGAGACTATTTGGAAATTCTTTTTCTTCCTGTAGATGCCTCCTGTCAGGTTGGTAATATGAAGCTGAAGAAAACATGTCTCAGAATATATACAGAATACAGGGTACATTTAACCCTTTGACCAGTAATCCTCCACTCCGTACGTTTTCTCTAAAGATAACATGGAAGTTTCACCCAACAACCGTTTATGCGCAACTTCTATATCAGTTGCTCATTTCTGGGCATGGCAATGAAGGGAAAATAATTTGCTGAAAATGTTATCTTTAAGGTGCTACTTTTATAAACATTGTACACATGATTTGTTTTATAAAAATGAAAATAGCCAAGAGCCATACCTACATCTCTTGTGTAAGTTTTTATTCCCCAAATGTGTGACACATAAAACACACAAAAAAGGGTAATAAAAACAAAAACCATGACTGAAGACAAATAGCCTAACTCATAGATCCTCAAGTACGGTTAAGCTCAGATGCTCCTGTTACTCTAGGGACAGTCCTGAAGATCACCAAATTGTATTTGCATTTACAGCCCCATGTGAAACTGGCAAGGCCAGAATGTGATGTTTAAACAGATAACAGAAAAATGCTATTAAGTTTATTATTGTTTATTTGTATTCCTGTAGTGCTTAGGAGTCTTATTCATAGGCCAGGGCCCCATTGTGCTAGGTACTGTACATATACAGAAGAAAAAAATGGTCTCTGCCCCTGTGAGTTTACAATCTAAGTACAGTATAAAGCAAGAAACAACAGATGGAAACAGTACTGTACAGGAGAGTACATTAGACATCACTTCACTTGGCCAATAAGCAATATGTATTCCCATGTACCACATATAGAGAGATTTTTGTCATTGGCTCTTTATATAGTAACCAAGTGACACTAAAACAGTTTCATGTAGTGAAAGAACCATGGCACACAATCAAAAGTGTTGTACAGCCAACAGAGCTGCAATTTATTAATGGAGCTCAGAACTCTTGCTCCTGTGGCCATAGAAGATAACCTTGTAGTATTCTCAAATTTCAGGGACGCTAACAAATATATGCTATTGTTTTGATTTCATCTGGCTGATTTAGGGCACTGCTTCCCTGGTGCCTTGAAGGCTCCTGGCATTTCCCTGCCTGTGTAAATACCTTTATTACTAAAGAAAAGAAGAGGATGACAGAAAAAATAGCAGCTAAAGGCAAATGTTAATCCCATACAAATCAATGGCATAACTCCAATGGGATATGGATTTAGCCCATCATAGTCAAATCCAACTAATTCAGCTAGGTCTTTTTGGTGAGAAAAACTAAATCTTGAGAAGGTGAAATAATTGAGCGTTTCTTTAATATAGAATTTTAATTTTGTTCCCTCCTCTCTCTCTCTCTCTGGATGCCCTATTTTCTACTTGCCAACTGTTTAAAGCAATTGAATCAAAGAAAAATCAGAGTCATGAAATATTAGTGGTGGCCTGTGTGCCACTTCTAAAAATCCACTAATCTATTTTAAAGCCTGCAGTTCTACCCAACATTTAGATCTTATATGATTGGCTGACTGGTAATGTTGGTGGGACAGGCCTGAGAATACAATATGACTGTCCATGCTCGTCTTAAAGTATTGTGGTTTCAAGGTATATGATGATTTGTCCTCAAGGAAGTTTTTGCTTTGAAAGGCAATAGAATTTAGTACTCAGTGGAATATTTGAAGAATACAGACCAGTTGATGTCAAACATGTGTCTTTGCTTCCTAACAGAATTATTAATTTAACCAATCTATTCTTCTGATTGGTCAGCTTTCTGTCTTGGTGTAGTAGCTGTTTTGCTTCCTCATATAAATCTACTTTTAATTATAAATGGAGCAGACTAAATTAAAGGAAGAAAACCTGTTCAGGCAAGATAGCTGCCTTATCATTTTGCCCATTCTTCAAACCAAACTGAACCTGAATCTTCCTATGGATTTGAATTAGTCTATATAAGGCCCCTTCCCTATTCAGTCCAGACCTCCTTCCTTGCAGACTCACCCCCTCCCGACTCTATAAATCCTAATCCCACTTCTGTGTTTCATGAGTCCGTGGTCCCATCCTTGTCAAAGACCTCTTCTCCATTCATTAATAATGAATTAATATTAATACCTAGGTCTTGTATAGTGCTTTTCAGTGGCTCTTGAAGTGCTTGAAGGAGGTCAGACTCATTGTCCCCATTTTACAGATGGGGAAACTGAGGCACAGAGCAGTGAAGTGACTTGCCCAAGGTCACCAAACAACCAAACTGTGAACCAGAACTGTGTCTCCTGAGTCTCAGTCCAGTGCTCTGTTCACTGAGCCACACTGCCTCCTTCATGACAATCTCCTTGATATTGGAAATGTTTGTTGTATTCAGGGAGAAAAGAAGTGGAATCTGCTGGAGGTGGCAATATGATTTATGTCCGTGGGTAGCATTTGGATAAGCATGAGCTTCTATTTTTAAGTTTTGAGTTGAATCAAATGTTGCCTATTTTAAATTTGGAAAGGGTAAAACCATAACAGACTCATTGAAGGAAAGCTGGCAAAAGTTGGTAATGTCAAGATTGAATTGGATCTTCTTCTGTACTATTGGCTTTTTAAAAATAGTTATCCAATGTTTTGAACTAGAATTCTTAAAGAACTGATTTTTATGTTTTACTTGTCCCTGCATTGATAATGGAGAGTGGGGCAGAGAAATGGGAATAGAGGGGGAGATAAAAATTCAAGATCATTGTGAAAATGTAATGTGAAATTAGTGATTCAGAGCATCATTACAAACTGATAAGGGCCTGCTTTACCCCTTCAATCATTTCAGCATGCTATATGTAAAAATTGCAAACCTCTAAAGAGTTAAAAGTGTTTGTTTCACAGGAAATTGGAAGAAATTTATGTGCGCAAGTGAAACCGAAAGGTCGAATGTGTGACTCATAACTATTGACAGATGGAATGAGCATAACATAAGCAGACAGTGACTAGAAAACAAGCAGGTTGTGTGAAAGTATTTTTAGAGACTAATTTCTACCCAGCTGTGTCATCTATGAATGGAAGAAGTTTGTGAAAGTTACCTGGAAGCTACCTAATTGCTACCAAGTGAAAATTAATGGTGCCTATTTTAGCCAAATCAGTTTTTCATACCTTAGTTCCATCTTAACACCCATATTTTAACAGAGTCCTACCTAAAATAAAAATGTAGGAAAATATAATTTAAAGACCACACTAGAGCATATAAGTGCTCTTTAATTTCTTCAGAACCCTTGTTATTTCACCTTCTTTTCCCCTGTTGAATCTCACTTAATTGCTTCCTCCCCTCTAAACCTATCTCTGGCTCGTCTTAAAATATCAGAATGGGTATGATATGCTTATAAGTATTAGGAAAGTATTTACATTGGAAATATGAAGATAGAGATGCTGCTTCCTTGTAAACCACAGTGCATGTACAAGGTAATTGTGTGCCCAGTAAGAGTAATTACCAATTGCCAATTAAAATTGTCACATGCGCTGTGCTTTATTTGGAAATTATTTACATAGTATAGTGCTCTGAAACCTGGAGCAAATTTCTGTCTTCACTGAACCATAGGACTGGCAGGGACCTCAAGAGGTCATCTAGTCCAGTCCCCTGAATTCATGGCAGGATTAAGTATTATCTAGACCATCCCTGGCAGGTGTTTATCTAACCTGCTCTTAAAAATCTCCAATGATGGAGATTATGCAACCTCCCTAAGCAATTTGTTCCAGTGCTTAACCACCCTGACAGTTAGGAAGTTTTTCCTAATATCTAACCCGGGGGTTCCCAAACTTGTTCTGTAGCTTGGCCAGGGTAAGACCCTGGCTGGCCGCAAGATGTTTTGTTTACCCAAGTGGCCACAGGTTCGGCCGCTCACAGCTCCCACTGGCTGCGGTTCGCCATTCCCAGCCACTGGGAGCTGTAGGAAGCAGCATAGGCCAGGTCACCGCTTCCTACAGCTCCCATTGGCTGGGAGGGGAGCTCCCGGCCAGCCAGGGTCTTAACCCGTCCAAGCATGGAACAAGTTTGGGAACACCGATCTAACCTAAACCTCCCTTGCTACAGTTTAAGCCCATTGCTTCTTGTCCTACCCTAAATGGTTAAGGAGAAATGTTTTTCTCCCTTCTTCTTCTAGCATCCTTTTACATACTTCAAAACTGTTACCATGTCCCCTCTCAGTCTTCTCTTCCCCAGACTAAACAAACCCAATTTTTTCCATCGTCTCTTATAGGTCATGTTTTCTAGACCTTTAATCATCTTCTCTGGACTTCCTCCAATTTGTCCACATCTTTCCTGAAATGTGGCACCCAGAACTAGACACAATACTCCAGTTGAGGCCTAATCAAGTTCAGTTGGAATTATATATGCACATTAGAAGAAAGAACTTAGCTCTTAATGCAGCAAAGTCTGTATAATATCTGCCCTGGAGCTCCACTGCACAATGGGACCATATTCCAAGGCAATGACCCTTAAATTCTCCAACAACAGGAATGAAACTTATTTTATTGTTATGAAATGCTCTTAATGCCCATCTCTTGCCCCCACACAAGCACACACAACTATATGACTTGTATGTACCTGATGTACAATTGATATTTATTTTTGACAATAGCTATTTTCAAAGATGGGTTTTTTAGTATACTGTCCACTCCCCAGGCCTCTGCTCCCAACATGTTGTCCAGGCAACGGGGCTATGAATCTCCTCCTCCCCACATGTGTCAGTTTCAATGACTCATCTCTCTGGGCCCCAGTTGCTGTGCTGTTCTTTGGGTATCTCCGCTCACCAGGCTATACCTTTTGTCCTCCCCAGCGATCTGGCTACAAGCTGGGCTCTGGCTCTGACTCCAAACTCCCGAGTGTCTGGCTCCATGGAACAGTGCAAGGAGCATGACTGCAATCCGGTTAACTCCCCTGTGGGGAAAGATGACAAGGAAGCAGGGCAGAGTGGCAGAAAATAAAACATTGGGTGTTCAGCTGCAGCAAAATCCTGACTTTCATGGTACTGTGGAAAAATACCATTCAACAGTCATGGAATCACAGGGGCCTGAGTGACATTTATGGGACAGTTCATACCTCAGCTATTGTTTCAGATTCTCTGCAGTCTCAAGCACATATGACTATGTCGACTGCACCTCTTTTCTTGTTTTTCCAGTTTGTGTTTTAGAAGTTATCTCCTCAACCACGAGGGTCAGAAACTGAACTTTAAAAAAGAACCGGAGGTTCCAAAGCCTAGTTCTGCTGCAAATGGAGAATTCTGCAGCAAATTAAAGTAGTTGCAGGTGACAGATCACACCCCACCTTGTGCCACTGGGAGCCAGCAACTATGTTAGAAGTACCTCACTTTCCAATGCTCGTGAAAGCACTAGGAGAACATCATTCCCTGCTTCTTCATGGGAGGTTCAAAGACTATTTATTGGAGCAAATTCTAACACTATTCAAAAGTGTTATGTGTTACTGAAACACTACCAATCTAAAATAAAGCATTGGACAGTAAAAATTAAGCTACAGACGTTAAGGACTAAATTCACTACCAGTGTATCTCCACTGACTTCAGTGGAATTACAGCAGCAGAAAAATTGGCCCTATAAATTAAGATCTACCACAACATTATGTGATATATTCCTGCTAGAACTGTTAAGACATGCTAACCTGGTGGCATTTAAGTGTCCAGACATGTTCTTTGATCACAAGCCATTGTTTCTTGCAGTGCATATGCACAATAGTGGTTTGTGATTAGCCAAACTATTGCAAGGATTCTGTTGCAGTCCTGGGTTTCAAAATTAAGGCATAACTGATGCAGGTTGTGTGTGTGTGTGTGTGTGTGTGTGTGTGTGTGTGTGTGTGTGTGTGTGTGTGTGTGTGTGTGTG